>ML675670.1:247236-277153 GCA_007922155.1 Mesoclemmys tuberculata | reverse complement strand
GACTGTCTGAGCAGGGGGAAGTTCCACTAAAACCTTCCTTACAATTAAAAACATTGACATTTTCCCATCTGACATTCCCAATGCAAACTTTATAGGATTTCTTTCATTTTAGATATATTTACTCTTTCTTGCAGTTTGCAATGGAAAGTCATTCTGAAACTCCGATGGAAAATTCTGTGTTACAAACAGTACTAAAATAAATAGAGAGAGCCTTTTTTCCCATCCCACCCAACTGGGGTTCTGGCAAGACAGGATCAGTCCACACAGCATCTCTGCTGACTGGTGGGGTGGAGGCTCTCACATTCCAGGTTGAATGTGCTTTGTCCTTAGCCACAGTTCCCACTCCACACCATCAATTCCTTAACTGGGTCTCAGAGGCATGCAATATCACAAAGGCACTCTCGGATGTGGTATCAGCAGCTCTCTGAGACTAATTCTGTCTGGGGCAAGAAGCTGTGGGGGAGAGATAGCTGGCTTTGGGTCTGAGAGCCAACTCCATCCTTCAATACCCCTGTCATTTGCTTTCCCAGGCAGAGGCTTGTCTATTCTGTTCTGGCAGGTTCATGCCCTGTGCCCATCACCTTGGTATCTCAGTACTTTCCAGTCATGCATGAAGTCACATCATGAATGTCTCTCTTGTGTGGCTGATTCTGTCTCCCCTCCTCTCCTTGGAATGTGTATTGTGTGTGCAGTGGAATGGGTCGTTTTGGTAGGGTTTGGTTTGAATGTCCCTGCTTCTCTGTTTTTATATGTGATAAGGCAGGTGGGAGCAGTGCACACTGCCTTTGGGGAAGGAGGTGGGGAGGTTCCTTAGTTCCTGTGGCAGGGAGTTCCACAGTCTCAGCCACCGAGGAAGATCTTTCCTACCCATATGGGCTGTACCCAAGTTGGAGTCTGCACAGCACATAAAATTTCAGAGTCTCTGAAGATGCCGTCATGCCCAGCCACAGCTCTGCATTGAGACAACAACTGAGGTAGGGCAAGGGAGCCCGACGTCATGGAGTGCCCATGTCACTGGAGTCACCCTCTTTGCTGCCATGGCTAGCAGGGTGGGGAGGTGGCAGGGAACCAGCAGAGGAAGAAGGTCATCAAGACGGCCTTCATGATCTTGTAGGGTCTGCTAGAGAAGGCCAGATGGTTCCTGCTCAGTTTGGCCATCATTCGGGTCTGGGGCACAGAGGGATCTGAGGAGCTGCTATGGGCAGAAGGGTGGCGGGTAGAGACATAACTTGGGTAGGGGCTGCTGTGGATTTCACCCTAGCATTGAAGCTGGAGGTTTTATTCTCACTTTCTGACCCGTGTCCCATGGATACACAGACTCTCAGAAGCGATGGCCCCCCCATACCACCTGCAGCTCCCCCAGAGACTCTGTCTGTTGGCAGGAAGCTGCCTTAAGGGGGAGAAATGGTGCGGGGTGGGTTACAGCGGGACAGGAGATAGAGACAAAGGTGTGTCTGCAAAGTCTTTGAGGTGGCATCTCCGTGCAAGCCTCAAACAGCCCAGCTCAGCTCTGGGGCCTCTTGTGACGAAGGCTCCAAAACACCATCTGCAGAGATGGTCACCCACATCCGCGGCAGCCACAGGCCAAGAGCAGGAGCTGAGCCACGGCTGCAGTATTGCAAATATTCATCCCGTTCACACCTGGAGACGCGCCAGAACTAGCTTGGGCCCCTGAAGTGATATTGCCTTGGGAGTGATTCGTGGTGGGTCCCGCCGCTCTTTGACCCTGCTCGCCCCTCGAACACCCAGAGAGACCTTGCCCAGGTGGATTGTGAATCTCTCACTACATTGGATGTGAGCCACACGATCTTGTGTGTGTGCCATGTCTGGCTGCTGGATTGTTTGGACCCTGCAGAATGATCAGAAATGTAGGGAAGGGTGAAAACTGTATGAATTTTGGATGGGTATATCAAGATTCATAGAGATGTTGGTTTAAAATATCATCCATAGTTTATTTAAAATCCCCAATTTTTCAAACACCTTCTCACTCCAACAGCTTCCAAACAGATCTGGGTATTTCTGGTTTTCTGAAAGTTTGGGTGTGTTTTTTAGTGTCACTGATTCTAACAATTTGTTTGCACTCTCACCATGCATGTCATTTTCCTCCAAGCTCCAGATTCTAGAATAAGATGCTTAAGTGGGAATTTCAGTTCTTTCTTTCTTGGTAAATTTCTAGTATGCGTGGTTGCAGAGAAAAGCTTGAGAAGTTGAACCTCAATGGTCCAAAAAATTCAAAACGCAAAAAAGAAGAACCCAAATGTCTTTCTTTTCAAACCAATCTCTCATTTTCCTCCTTTATTTTTCTTTCCCTTATTAAACCAATCTTGTGATGTTTTAGGAGGTGGCCCATGAGGTTCGGAGGCTCAAACTTGGCCATGAAGATAAAAGAGTAGATTTTTAATAGTCTCTAAGGGAATCAGGTGCTAAATTCCCATTGAAGGTCACAGAGTTGGTTTTGCAAATCTCCCCCGTAGAAGCCTATGTCTCACTGACTGTCAGGGTGGTTTCTACCTGCCTAAACACTTTTAAAAATAGGACTTGGACCCTTTTGCAAATGCTACCCTTTGTTTCATAGACCTGTTGATCTTCAAGAAACGCAGGAAAGAAGAAGAGCTGGAGCTCCACCGTGAGTGAAGAGGGTGGGATGACAAGAACAATGACACAAAGATGCGGAAAAGGACAGACCCTAAAGAACCAAACACCCCCAAATGATCTAAACATGAACAAACCCAAGAATCTAAACTATTTCCTTAAAGTGCTGGATTCCTGGATACCACGTCCAGAAGGGACAATAGTGATCATCTCATCTGACCTCCTACTTCACACAGGCCAGAGAACAGCCCTAAAATTATCCCTAGAGCAGAGCTTTTATAAATACATCCAACCTTGATTTAAAAATTGCCAGTGACAAAGAACCCACCACAAACCTTGGGAAATTGTTCCAATACTCCCTTGCTGTTAAACATGTACACCTCCTTTCCAGTCTGAATTCGTCTAGGTTCATGTTCCGGATGTTATGCTGACAGAAACACACGGGATCTTTTTCAGGGGACAAAGCAATATGCCATGTTTATTATGAGAAAGCACAATTGCATTAATAACAAATAGCTGATACCTATCACACTCATGCACACACACCCAATGTTTTGGAACTGGTCATGTACAATTACCACTCCTGGTCGTAGCTTGTCATCATAGCCTGAGTTAGTAGCTTGTGTTTGGAGCTTGTGGCAGTTACCAAGCCAGGGAAGCCAGGCAGAAGACAGAGCAGGGTCTCTGTCGAGCGTACACCGATGCTCTTTGATGTTGCTAAGCAGAACGTTACTCAAAGCTTTCCATTCTCACCCATCTTTCTATAGGTTTGAGTTTTAACTGAAGTCTATGGATCCTGCTGTGTCATGCTGGCTCTGGGCTCTGCGTGACCATTGACCACCAGTGACTTTCATCTTGTAATGACAAGACAATGTACAGACGTGACTTTCATTTTGTAATGGTTCTTTGTTTCTTTTCTTGGATGGATGTCTTTTCCCTTTAAAGGCTGTTATCTGCTTTATTCAGCCATCAAGGCGGTACTGGTGTTTGTACTCCACCCGATCGTCAGGAGAGGCTGGCCCTGGACACTGATTCCATCACTCATACCTCATTCACACACCTAAATGAAGTTACACACGCCTAAATGACGTCTCAGACAGACTTAGACAACTTAATACAAAATGGAGTGTACTTCTTCAAAATGAAGTATGGAATCGTGACAGTCTTTGATTATAAAGTAATAGAAAAAGCAATTTAAAGGAGTTCCTTTAGTTACAAAGTTAAAGAATGAGTACATTAAAGGAACGGTCGTCCTATTGGCAGCAACAGAAAATGAATGACTGAAAAGACCATTTCCATGAAGACAATATTTATAACAATTTCTATGAGAGACAGGAAGAGGACGAGTGACTAAAACAACAAAAGGACAAGCAAAAAGTGGCTTAAAGACAGTTTTACCAGAGATAATTATATTTATACCAAAGGGCGGCATTCTTAGCAAGCGAACAAAAGGAGTTCCATCAAACAGCTTTCTTAATGTGTACCGTTCAGTGGATTTTTAATGAGCTCAGCTTCATTCACAGGAGTGTATGTCATTAATTTAAGTTAAAAAATTAATTTTAAAAACAATTCATAAATTTTTATTTTATAAATGTCCCCCTACACGGCCACTGGATTTTGTTAGATAAATGGTTCCCAGCCTGTGGTCCCCGGCTCCTCTCCCGCTGGCTGCAGAAGGGAGCCACTGCCTAAGTACCCAGGTGGTGCGTGTTACCTGTGCTGGCTCCTTGCTGCAGCCAGCTGGGCTGGAGATCAGCGCTCCCCTCGCCCTGGCTGTAGCAGGGAACACGGCAAAGTTCTCTGTGTACATCCCGGGGGAAGGGATTACCTGCTGCAGCTGAAGAGAGAGAAGCACTGGATGCGGAAAGGAGTCACTCTGTAGGGACCCAGGTAGAGGGCACTGTTTCCCTTCTGCAGCCAGAGGCGTGAGAGATCCTTCTCGCTGAACTGCTTCCCTCTGGCTGCAGTGGGAGGGACTTGTGGGGCTGCTTGTGGAGACTGGTGACCCTTCAGGGTTGGAAAAATTATATTTGTGGCCCTCAAGCTAAAAAGGTTGGGAACCGCTGCATTAGACCTTCCTCTGCTCGACTGAACAGCACATTATGAAACATTTGTTCCCCAGGTCAGTGCTTAGTTATAGAATAGAATCAAGTCACCCTTTAACCATCCCTTTGTTAAACTAAATAGACTGAGCTCCTTGCATCTATCGCTATAAAGGAGGTTTTCTAATTTTTTCATCATTCTTGTGCCTCTTCTCTGTTTAAAGCCAAAAAAATTTATTTGCTAAAAAAAACAATTTGGGGGTCAAGATGAAGCTTTGGGTTGCAGCAAACAGAATTCTTCATCTTCCTCCTTGAAATATGGACAATTCCATTCCTTCCCCTACTCAGGTGGCTCCAGCACAGAGATGTCAGCAGTTTGGGGGTTGCGTGCACGTTGGCGGTACCTCCGAAACTCGTCTTCCATGGTGAGGTAGAAGATGGGGTTGAGGCAGCTGTTGAAATATGTCACGACAGAAGCAAAAACATATTCTGTGATCCTTAGATATGGAGAGTATCTTTCTGAGGACAGTCGGAAGGAGACGACGTGATACGGGAACCAGCAGATGAAAAAGGTCGGGATCAAGCCAAGGAGGATCTTGAGCGGGTTGGTGGTCTGGCTCAGCCTGTTCCTTCTCAGCTTGGCAGTTATAAAGATATAGAAGGTCGAGATCAAGATGAAGCCTAATGGGACCAGAAACCCAACCAGGAACTGGATCACAATAAGGACCTTCAGTCTCTCTTCATCCAGCCAGAAATGATCGCTGAACCTGCCATGTAAGAGCAGGGATTCCCAGAGAACAATGTACCGGAAGCTGAACCCAAAAGACAGGGCCCACATACCCAGAAGTACCCGGACAGCCAGGCGGGATGTGCAGTGGTTCCGGGCCCATGTGGGGCGTACCACAAGGATGCAGCGATGGACACTGAGGGCCATGAGGAAGAAGGCACTGGAGAACAGGTTGAGGGAGCTGACGGTGCTGCTCAGCCTCTTGAGCCAGTCTGGGTCCGGGAGAAAGAGGGAAGTAAATCTGATGGGCAGGAAAACGATAAAGATAAAATCGGCTATGGCCCGGTTCAGGAACCACACCGTGCTCACTGTCCTCTCCATACGACAACCAGTGATGAAGAGGATGTAGCCATTCAATGACACCCCGGTGAGGAAGGACAAGACACACAGCACCAGGAAAGGTATTGGGAACATCGTTCCCAGAAGATATCTACTTAAATAGTCCATCCTGCTCCTCACGTCTCTGTCTGTGTGTTGGCAGAAAAGATGAAGCGAGCAAAGGAAGGAAGCGTGATGAAAAGGTCTCCTGGAGAGAACAAGGACACACAGAGAGAGAGAGATAATGCAATGAGGGTCTGCCAAGTTTATAAACTCCCCAGATCCTGAGCTGAACTCAGATGGCATCCGATTCTTTTAGGCGAATGGCACCAATGATTTGAAAACCTTAGAATCTAGGAATCACAGAACCAAGTGGTTAAAAGGGAACAGGAAGGTTTATCTAGCTGAGCTGGATTTATTATAACTTAACTCTGTCCCAAAGTTTTTCTTTTCACATAATATCATTTTTTCTCGACTAAACTAAATATTTTTTTTTTAAATAAACATGTTTGCTTCTTGCTGAAATTTTGATTTCTAGACAAGGGGAGGTGGACATTGGAAGGGGTCCAAAATGCAGAGACAGAAATATGAAAGAAACCGCCAGATCCTCACCAAAATTCCCACGTAATCTTCTTGCTGTTAGCTTCACAAAAGAGCTGATGGTTCCCGTCTACCTTAAAAAAAAAAGTTAATTGAGTAATGATGATTCCCCCCTTCTCTTTTTTTTTAATAATGAATTTTTTAAAATTGATTCTTCTCCCAGCCCCTGACTTTTGAAGTGGAGTTTCCTGTGGTTTGGGCAATTTTGGGGGATGTGTTAGTGGAGCAGTCAAAATAGCCACTGAGAGCATCCTCTATGAAAACGTCCAGTGACGAGAGCGGCTCCCAAGGAGAAGAACAGTAAGATTGAAACAACGACAGCAAGAAAAAGCTACCCGACAAAATATCAGCCAACAAAGAAAACAGTAACAAGCCAAAAGATTTTCTTTTAAAAGAAGGCTGTTACACAAGTTATTTTGACTAGAGGGGGAGTCAGGACCCCTTTTTTAATCCCAGACTCTGCCACTGAACTGCTGGGGAACTTGGTCAAGTCACGTCACTTCCCCAGGCCTCAATTTCCCCTCCAAATATTCATCTGTTTAGAGCTTGTTGTGCCTGGGAGTGTTTTCCCCTTTGGCTCTGTGTAACCCAGAGCATGAGACAGGGAGTCGCTAGTTGTGACCATGATCACCTAATACAAGGAGATAGGGATGGTGAGTGATGATTGAATTAACACCAACACATATGACAGGTTGACTATTGAACCTCAGAAAAGGGGAGAGATCTGACAACAGGACCCAAAAATCATTTGAACCAGCTCCATCCAGAGGCAATGAGGGGGGAATGGGGCAGTAAGAAGGGGCAAGATCCAGGGAAAGATGAGAGGATGGGGGCAGAATGAGATCCAGGAGGGAAGTTGGAGGGTTTGCTTCTCTCCTTACCGCTGTCTTGGGGGAATGCAGCATCCCAGGTCCCCGACACGACGCCTGCAGTTCGCCCAGCCTGGCTCAGCCCGGGCAGGAAGCCGTTCTCATGAGTGCGTATGTGGAGGGGTGGGGAACAGCTAAGGGATGTGGGGAGGAGACTCAGAGGACATGGCATGGGTGTGATAACATCTGCAAAGCCTGGAAGGAGTCCAGAACCCACTTCTGCAAGCAGATGTCACGCAAACCACACGCTCCCCACAGTGGGCCCTAGCGAGGTGCCTGCATTCAGCCATCAGCAGGGCCCCTTCGGACAGCAGGAGCTGAGATGCAACCACGTCCAGCCAGCTCCACCGGGTGAGGTCTCAGGAGCAGAGACACCAGCTGGGACACCGCTGGTTTGGGAGAGAGACCAGAGCCTTGCTGGGATTTGGACACATGAGATTTAAGGCCCGACTTGACAAAGCCCTGGCTGGGATGATTTAGTTGGGGTTGGTCCTGCTTTGAGCAGTGGGTTGGACTAGACATCTCCTGAGATTCCTTCCAAACCTAATCATCTTTGATTCTAAGATTCTCAGCCCTGCCTTTGGTGCTGGGGCCCCACCCACATCACAGGCCAGCCAACGCTAAGGAAACCATCGCTTTCTGTGCTAGAGACCACACGAACCACAGCCTGACCCCTTAACTGCCTTCACCTCTTGTTATTTTCCTGGAAGCTTCAGGCCAGCAGCACCTGGAGGCATTTTTCAGCTCAATGTGATCCTGGGATGCATCAGCAGGGGAACGTTCAATCGGAGCAGAGAGGGGATTTTCACTCTGGATTTCGCCCTGGTGAGACCATTGGTGGGATCCTGTGTTTAGCTCTCGTGCCAGCCACTTCCAAAGGACGTTGATGAGTTGGGGAGGGTTCAGAGAAGAGCTACGAGAATGGTTAACAGACTGGAAACCAAGCTTGAGAGAGAGAGACTCCAGGGGCTGATCAAAGAGAAAGTGAAAGCAAAGATCAATCTGGAGTGGCCATATTCAAGTGCCACGTGGCTTTGACTGTCTTCTTCTTCCATAGCTGGTGATGAAGAAGATGAATCCATTCCCTGTGTAAGTGGGGGAATGGACCCACTATTGTGGGGAACTGTTCTGGCTTAAACCTTTCCCCGGTGGAATTAGCTAGGAAAAGATCTGAGTCCTTGCTCCCACTCTCTTTACCCAGAGGCCCGCTTGACCTCGAGAGCTCCCCTTCCACTCTCCTGTGTGGGGGGGTCCCTGTAACTCCAACATGGCTGGGCCTAGGATTCCTGGGGCACAACCCTCAATCATGCCGTGCCCCTTACGGCAGGGTCTAGAGGGTCCCCACTCCGGGGGGTCTCTCTCTGCACTGCACAGTTCCCTGATCATTGCAAACAATGCGAAGCAAGAGAATTTATTACACAAACAGCCATCAAAAACCAAATGCAAAAATAAGAAAAGAGGAGAAGGGTGTTCGCCTTTGACCCAGTATTGCCCCCTGGCCAAGGGGCCCCACACACGGCGTCTGTGGAGTGCGAGGGGGGTTCACAGTCTGTGTCACACATTACAGGCCCCTGCCCAGGCCTGGCTGCACTGCAGGGATGCAGAGAGTCTGACACTGGCTCTGGCTGTGGCCACACATCACCCGGCTCTAGGGGCAGGGCCCTTCTCCCAGCATCAGCCCCTGTTGTGGTCATGATCCCCCTCTGAGCCTGGCCTGTGCAGACTCTGTGCTGAGGGCATCTCCCTGTGCCAGTCCCTGCCCAGGAGCCCCCTCGCTCTGCCCAGCCGCTCATTCACTCCACTCAACTCCGGACGGCCCAGCCCCTGCCCTGCTCGGCTCAGCTTGGCTGTGCTCAGCTCGGCTCAGTTCGGCTCCCTGGGCCTCTCCTCTGACCCCAGCCGCCAGCTGCTTTGTCTTTAGCTCGGCCCCGCTTGACCCAGCTATGCCCAGGCAGCTCCAGCTCACATGGAGGACGGGACCACCCCACGCTCCTGGCTCCCTCCTTGGCCTGCCCGCCGTGTCAGTCAGGCTGACCTGAATTGGCCTCTCTCCTCTGGCCCTGGGGATGTGTCTGCTTCAGGGCCCTGCTTCCTCCAGCGATGCCAACCAAAGAGACCCAGTCCCAGTAAGGGGCTAATAGACCCTTACATCTGTCACACCGAGGAGGAAGCCACGGGTGCAGAACATCTCCAAAGGCGCTGCGCCATGAACACGGGCAGCTTCTTTGTTGGCCGTGGCCTGGGGATAAGTGCAGCTGGTCAGTTCTGGGACTGAGCAAACAAAGAAGGAACAAATGGGAAGTCTTCATAACAGAGAGAGAGGGGATACAATTGGATCATGAAGTTGGATGCAGACATCAGAGGAGCTGTGGCACCAATAGATGCCCCACAGGTCAGAGGAGGTCTCAGCACGGCAGCTCTGGTAGTGCCGAAGGAAAAAGAAAGCAATTGAGGCTGCTAGAAAAGCATGAGAAAGTGGTGGGGGAGCCAAAACGATTTGTTCTCTACTCTCCTCTTTTAGCCCTCGGATGACTTCAATGATAATGGCCTCCCCAATAGCCATATTGGGGTCCCTGGGGTTTCCCAGTAGGGCTGATACCGCAGTCTATCAAGCCCTCTGTTGTGCAGTCAATGCCACGGATGCCGGGGAGGGGCCACCATTCACCCTTGGATGATGTTTCAGACCCATGGGAAGGGACTCTGTGGGGGACCTTCGTCGAAGGGAAGGGGTGCCACATCCTGTGTGCCCATCCTATCCTCCTCCTCCTCACCAGATGAAGCAGTCTCCCGAGGCCACTCACTGCCCTTGGATGATTTTTGGGCACACCAGGAGCTGCTCAAGAGGGTGGTCTCCAACGTGGAATTGGAGGTGGAGGATCTAAAAGATGCCTCTGAGAGTCTATATAATGTCCTAGCAGTGGCTGCCCTGGCTCAGTTAGCCATCCCCATCCATGAAGGGGTGCTCAGGATAGTGAAGGCCTTTTGTAAGACTCTCTCCTCCATCCCCAACATGTAAAGGAGCAGAGAAATATATTACGTCCCAGCCAAGAGGTTTGAATAGCTGTTCACTCACCTCTCCCCAGTGATGGATGTTGCCAAAGGGCAGTTGGGGTCCACACCGAAAAACAAGGACAACAAAAAGCGAGGCCTGTTTAGAAGAAAGATTTATTCAATGCCACGCCGACAGTTTAAGGTTGCCAATCAGCAGGATCTCCTGGGCAGGTATAATTTTAACCTTTGGAACTCACTGAGGTGCTTCACTGAAGCTCTGCTCCAGAAACAAAGGCTGGATTTAATACCGTCATGGAAGAGGGTACCGTGGTGGATAGAGCAGTGCTTCAGGCATCCTCGGATGTGGCTGATTTGATGGGCAGAGCCATAGCCTCCTCCATCTACATGCGCAGGTGCTGGTGGCTCCAATCCTCGTGACTGTCCCAGGAAGTCCAGCAGTCCATGCAGGATCTTCCCTTTGATGAGTCAGCCTTGTTCTCAGACCAGATGGATGCAAAGTTGCATGGTCTGAAGGACATGAGAGCTGTGCTCCGCTCCCTGGGCCTTTACACGCCACAGACCTCTAGGCGTCAGGCATGTCCCTATGGAGAGCAGCAGCAGAGGTTTCAGCCAGGACCATTCACGACCTATAGAGAGTGGGACAGAAATAGGGGGTCTAGGAGACACCATCCGCCCCCACATTCCTCCTCAGCACCTCAGCAAGGATCGTCTAGGCAGTTGGGCAATCAAAGACAGTCTCTTTAATGGCGACACCACAGCCTGTTTCCTGGATCCCTGCCACCCTTTCTTAAACCTCCTAGCTCCCTTCCACTCTGAGTGGGCCAAAATTATTTTACTTCATAGCATGGAGGCTTTGTGGCCAAGCAAGGACAAGCGAACCTGTTCGGCGCAAGTCCAGCAAGTCCTGCTGGGTAGCAGGAAGCCTTCCACACAGGTCGTGTATTGGGCTAAGTGGAAGCGGTTTTCCTGCTGGATGGAGCCCTGACATATCCCACCCAGTCTCTCACCAATACAGATGATCCTGGAGTATTTGCTACAGCTAAAACTCCAGGAACTGGCTGTGGCCTCCCAGAAGATCCACCTAGCAGCCATATCAGCCTTCCATCAGCTGCCAGAGTGGAGATCGCTGTTCTCCCACCCGATGACGATTAGGTTCCTGAAAGGAGTGTAGAGGCTCTATCCACAAGTCTTTGACCCAGTCCCTCCCTGAGATCTCAACTTGGTCCTCTCACGCCTCACAGGGCCCCTGTCTGAGCCCACAGCTTCATGCCCTCTGCTCCTACTTTCCTGGAAGGTGGCCTTCCTGGTGGCCGTTACCTCAGCCAGGAGGGTCTCCAAGATTAGAGTGCTAACCTCAGATCCTTCCTCCCAAAGGTGGTCTCCCAATTTCATTAGAACCAAAATATTTTTCTCCCTGTGTTTTTTCCCAAACCGCACAGTTCAGAGGGGGAGAGAAGGTGGCACTCGCTAGATGTAAGACGGATACTGTATTTCTACACCGAGTGCATGAGACCATTCCAGAGATGGATGCAGCTGTTCGGCATGGTGGCCAACTGCCGTAAAGGCTTACCCCTCTCCTCCCAGCGCATCTCCTCGTGGATAATTTCCTGCATCAAGTTCTGCTATGAGCCAGCAGAGGTGCCGCTTCCAGGAACCATCACAGTGCACTAAACCAGAGTTCAAGCCTCATCTACGGCCATTAACGGCTCACCATTAACCCCGAGCCACCTCCAAGTTATTGCTTGTTAGTCACCTACAATGGAATGGACATGAGCAAGCACCCGAAGAAGAAAAGAGGATTACTTACCAGTCACTGCTGTTCTTCGAGATGTGTTGCTTATGTCCATTCCATAACTCACCCCCATCCCTGCTGCCAGAGTTGGCAGAAAGAATGGACTGAGCGGTCATAGGGATGGCAGCGCCTCATATACTGTGGGGTGTGGGGGGGGCTCCCCGCAGCACCAAAGCTAGCTGTACGGGCTCTGTTAAGGGAAAAAATTTTCAGAACCATGCATTGAGGCGTGCTCACTCCTGCAATGGAATGGACATGAGCAACACATCTCGAAGAACAGCAGTTGCTGGTAAGTAACGATGTTTTCTTCTGAGTTTTAAAAACAGAAACAAAATGAAAATTGCAGTTTGAACGGACGAGAAAATGTTTCCTTGCAGCTAGGATATTTCCAGTAACTTTTTTATTAAAAAAATAAAAGCAGGCATTGAAATGGAACATTTTTTTTGTGAAATCCCCAAAATCCAAACCGTGATACAAGACTCATTCCGCTTTCAAACAAATTGAAAAATTGCAGTTGAAAGCAAAGGAAAACATTTTTTTTCTCTTTGACTTTTATCTTTGAGAAATGTTGTAGGAATTGAATGGCTTTTGGGAAACACTTAGAGTTTGATAAGATTGCATTTTCCAATGCAAAGAGTATTAAATCAAAAAGTGGTGATCAGTTCTGGACCTAAAGCTACTCTTTACAGAACAAACACACACCAAAAAAGGAAAAACAGAACAGAAGAGTGGAAATACAACATTATGGCATAAGATAACACTATACTTTCAAAGAGACGGTTAAGGAGTGAGCTTATTCCAGTCTGTATTCACCTACCTACCAAGAAAAATGACCTCTAATGGCTGGAAGTTAAAACTAGAAATACGGTGCCATTTTTTAGCAGTGAAAGGAATTAACCAATGGGGCAATGTTACATGATGGATTCTACATCAATGGTGATTTTAAAATCATGGCGGGATGATTTTTCTAAAAGATCTGCTCTTGTACAAACAGGAATTATGTAGGGGAAGTTTTCTGTGCTGTGTTAAACAGGAGGTCAGACTAGATCAGTGATTCTCAGTCTTTCCGAATGACTGTGCCCCTTTCAGGAGTCTGGTTTGTCTTGCGTACCCCAAGTTTCACCTCACTTAAAATCTACTTGCTCCCAAAATCAGACATAAAAATACAAAAGTGTCACAGCAAACACAAGAGTCCTGTAGCACTTTAAAGACTAACAAATTTAATTTCTGCTGGCATAAGCTTTTGTGTAACAGCGCACTTTTACTGAACTCTTACTGATTTTCTCATTGTAGTTTGTGCTCATGGTGCTAATGCTTTTTGTGTAGCTGTTGTTAAATTAGGGGTTGAGTGGCTAAGTGTAAGGAAAGGTGTAAATGGGGGCTGGGTCCCACATCCTCTGCAAAGCCTCAGAGGTGTCAGGTGCCTGCTGCTATGATCTGTATGTCACGTTATCACCTCCCAGGATCAGCTCTGGACCCTGACCTCCTCTCGCTGTTCTGAATCAGCATTGAAGTTCTGAGAGACAGAAGCTCCCGTCCAGGGAGGTCTGCAGTGCCCTGCTGGGACACGACCACATCCTGGAATGGCCCCGGTCCCTTCTCACCAGAGGAAGCAGAAATGCAGAAGGTGTTAGCATATGAGTCAAATTCTCCACTCCTCTAGTGACTATTTATTGTCCTTTTTGACCCGTTCCAGTTCAATTTCAATGTCAGGTTGGTCGCAGAGCCTCTGTTGTTCTCTGAATTATTGGTCTATGAGGAGGCAGAATGAAGGAATCAAGACAGCTCTTTAAATAGACCATGCCTAAGGACTGTGTTTATTTCTGCAGGTGAGACTTTGACAGAGATCTGTAGGGATGAAATGACGTGCTATGGAAGCCGGCAGAGGAAAAAGTCATAAATAGGATATTGACAAATTTGCTGGTTTGTATAAGCCGGCCTGCCTGAGCTGGAGGGCAACAAGAAGGTAGCTGGTAGTGATCAGAACCAGTTGGTCCAAGAATCGGGTAGCTATGGTGGTTGTCACTATCTCTTCACCCATAAAGAG
This sequence comes from Mesoclemmys tuberculata, assembly GCA_007922155.1. Classification (NCBI taxonomy): domain Eukaryota; kingdom Metazoa; phylum Chordata; order Testudines; family Chelidae; genus Mesoclemmys; species Mesoclemmys tuberculata. The sequence goes on along the minus strand of ML675670.1, from coordinate 263,094 downwards.
ATTTTCCTCCAGGATAGCAGTGACTGAACAAACCAGCGGGGTGCGTGTCATGGTAGAACCTCATCTTGGAACCTAATATCACTGAATACCTCAGCTCGGAGTGTCAGCAGATGAATGCAAGAGACAGGATTCTCATGTGCTAGGCTACCAGGGAACGCAGAAGAGGCGAATGATGGCACAGGCCAGAGAGACACATCGGGTAGCATTGATGGCCGTGAAGAGTAAGGCACTGGGGAACATGTGGAGGGAAACCATGGCCAGGTAAGCAACTTGGAAGGACAGCAAGAAGGTGACCAAGTTGATCATGGCCTAGTTGAGGAAAGAGAAGGCGTTGACCATCCTCTCCATGCAGAAGCCAGGGAGGAAGAGGATACAGCCCTTCAAAAATGAAGGCGGTCACAACACAAAATCAAAAATATGAACGTCATCAAAATCACCTTGGGAACATGCATTGGTGTAGCAGTTCTGGTGACATTTTCCCTTCTGACATTCCCAATGATAAATTTTACAAGATGTTTTTCAATTTAGATATTAGGACTCTTTTTTCCAGTTTGCAATGGAAAGTCATTCTGAAAAACAGAAGGAAAATTCTGTTTTACCAACAGTACTAAAATAGTGACAGCCTTTCTGCCTCTCCCAGCCTACTGGGGATCTAGGGACGCAGGACCAGTTCACACAGCGTTGCTGCTCATTGGTGGTGTGGAGGTTCCCACACCTTCCAGGTTGAACATACTGTGTCTTGAGCCACAAGTCCCACTCCACCCCTTCGATTTCTTATCTGGGTCTTAGGGGCATGAAGTATCAGAGACCCATTCTCTGATGTGGTGCCAGCAGCTCTCCCAGACTGATGCTGCCTGGGGCAAGAAGCTGTGGGGCAGGGTGGAAGGTGGGGGGAGGGAGAACAAAGAAGCTCGGTCTAGATCTGATGATGAGGAGACCTCTGATTCTCAGTTGCTATCTGGGCTGAGGGTCGTGTGAGCCAACTCCATCCTTTCCATTCCCGTCATTTGATCTCTCAGGCAGGGACTGGTCTATTCTGTTCTAGGCAGGATTATACCCTGTGCCCATCACCCTGGTATCTGTGAGATCTGTGGGAGCAGTGCACATGGCTTATGGGGAGGGAGGTAAAGATAAAGGACTAGATTTTTAACAGTGTCTATGGGAGTTAGTGCCAAATTCCCATTCAAGGTCAATAGGAGTTTAGCACCTAACTCACAGAGGTGGTTTTGCAAATTTCCCCCATAGAAGCCTACCTCTCTTTGACTGTCAGGGAGGCTCCTCTCTGCCTAAACACTTATAAAAATAGGACTTAGACCTTTTTGCAAATGCTACCCTTTGCTTAATAGACTTCTTGATCTTTCAGAAATGCAGAGAAGAAGAAGAGCTGGAGCTCCACTGTGAGCGAAGATGGTGGGATGACAAGAATAATGACACAAAGAGAGAAGAAAAGACAGACCATAAAGAACCAAATGCCCCCAAATGATCTAAAATGAAAACCCAAGAATCCTATTTATTTCCTTAATATACTATATTCATAGATTCCAAATCCAGAAGGAACCACACTGATCATGTCATCTCAAGTCCTGCATAACACAGGCCAGGGAACAGTCCCCAAACAATCCCTATGGCAGAGCTTTTAAAAAAATATCGAAGTTTGATTTAAAAATGGCCAGTGATGGAGAATCCACCACGAACCTTGGGAAATTGTTCCAATTGTCAATTTCTCTTGCTATTAAATATTTGCACCTCATATCCAGTCTGAATTTGTCTACATTCGTCTTCCTCCTGTTATGCTGACAGAAACACATAGGCTCTTTTCAAGAGACAAGACAATATGTCATGTTTATTACGAAAGAGCACAATTGCATTAATAACTAATAACTGATACCTAACATACACACACACACACCAAATGTTCTGCAGCTGATCGTGTATAGTTACCAGTCCTGATTATAGGTTGCGATCACAGCTTCAGTTTGTAGTTGGTGTTCGCAGCTCGATACGGTTAAGTGGCCAGAGAAGCTGTGCACAAGAAAGAGCAGGGTCTCTCTCAGGTACACAGCGATGTTTTTTGATGTTGCTCAGCAGAACGTTACCCAAAGCACTCATCACCCATCTTTTTATAGGTTTTCGTTTTAACATGCATCTATGGATCCTGCTGTGTCACGCTGCCTCAGGGTTTGGTGTGGCCACCGATCACCAGTCAATTACAAGCCTGACTTTCATCTTGTAATGGTTCTTTGTTTCTTTTCTAGCATGGATTCTTCTTGCTTTTTCAGGTTGTAGTCTTCTTTTTTCAGCTATCAAGGTGTTAATGGCATTTGTACTGCACCTGATCATCAGGCCAGGCTGGTGCTGGAGACCGCTTTCAGCACTCAGACCTCATTCTCACATCTAAATTAAATTACACATGCGTAAATGAAGTCTCAGCAAGAATTAGACTAATTAATACAAAATGGAGCATACTTATAAAAAATGGAGTTTCAATTACACTATGGAATCATGTCAGACTTTGGTTACAATCTTATAGAACAAGCCATTTAAAATAATTCCTTTAGTTACAATGTTAAAGAGCGAATACTTGAAAGGAAAGGTTCTGCTATTGGTGGCAATAAGGAAATGGGTTACTTGAAAGACAGTTTCTATGAAGACAATTTTTAGAAGAATTTCTATCAGTGACAGTGAGAGGATGAGTGACTTAAACAACATAAGCACAAGCAGCAAGTGGCTTAAAGACAGTTTTACAAGGGAAAAATAATATTTATACAGAAGGGTGGCTTTCTTAGTGAGTGAAATATAAAGGCTCTATCAAGCGGCTTTCTTAATGAGCATCTTGCAGTGCTTTTACTAATGAATGCAGCTTAAGTTATGTGTGTATGATATTAATTTTTTTTAAAAAATCTTTTTAAAAGCAGTTACTAAATTCTGTTGATTGTATAAATATACCACTGCACGGCCACTGGATCTTGTTAGAGCTTCTGCAGCTCCACTGAAGACCCATTATGAAACATTTGTTCCCCATGTAGGTACTTAGTTATAGATTAGGAGCAAATCACTCTTTAACGGTCTCTTTATTAAACTAAATAGCCTGAGCTCCTTTCATCTATCAGTATAAAACAGGTTTTCTAATTCTTTCATCTTTATGTGGGTCTTCTCTGAATAAGGCCAAAAAAATTCACTTTCTCAAATACAATTTTCGGGTAAAGAGAAAGCTATAGGTTCCAGGAAACAGAATTTTTCATCTTCCTCCAGGCAAAAATAGCTCTGGCCCCGAGTTGTTGGAGGATTGGGGGTTGTGTGCACGTTGGCGGAACCTCAAAAACTCATCCTCCATGATGAGATAGAAAACAGGGTTGAGGCAGCTGCTGAAATATGCTGGGACATATACAAAATTCCACTCCATGATCCGAAGAGGCTGAGAGTACGTAGCTGAGATCTGCAGGAGGCAGAAGACGTGGAATGGAAACCAGCAGATCAGAAAGGTCGGGATCAAGCCAAGGAGGACCTTGAGCGGCTTGGTGGACTGACTCATCCTGTTCCTTCTCAGCTTGGCAGCTAGAAGCATATAGAAGGTCAGGATCAAGGCTAATGGGATCAGAAACCCAACCAGGAACTGGATCACAATAGCGGCCTTCCACCTCCCATTGCTGGGAGGCTGGAGCAGGGATTCCCTGAGATCAGTGTACCGCAAGCCAAACCCAAGAGACAGGACCCACAGGCCCAGAACCACCCAGAGAGCCAAGCGAGGAGTGCAGTGGTCCCAGGCCCATGCGGGGCGTGCCACGAGGATGCAGCGATGGACACTGATGGCCGTGAGGAAGAAGGCACTGGAGAACATGTGGAGGGAGGTGATGGTGCTACTCAGCCTCTCAGCCCACTGTGAGTTCCCGAGGAAGATGGAGGTGCAGTGGAGGAAAAGGAAGGTGATGAAGATTAAGTCAGCCACAGCCCGGTTCAGGAACCACACGGTACTAAATGTTCTCTCTATATAGCAGCTGGTGATGAAGAAGACATGGCCATTCAACAGCGCCCCGGCAAGGAAGACCAAAGCACACAACAGGAAGAGGATTGAAATTTCCATTCTCAGAGGATATGCAGTCACAGCGTCTATCCTGCTTCTCACAGCTCAGGCTGAGTGCCGGGAGCGCTGACGATGCACTGAAAAAAGGAAGGAAGAATGATGCAAAGGTCTCCAGGAGAGGACAAGGAGACAGAGTAAGAGAGAGATGCTGCAATGAGGGTCTGTCGAGTTTATGAACTCCCCAGATACTGAGCTGAACTCAGTTAGCATTCGATTCTTTTAGGTGAATGGCACCAATGATTTGAAAACCTTAGAATCTAGGAATCACAGAACCAAGTGGTAAAAAGGGAACAGGAAGGTTTATGTAGCTGAGCTGGATTTATTATAACTTAACTCTGTCCCAAAGTTTTTTCTTTTTACATAATATCATTTATTCTCGACTAAATGAGAATTTATTTATTTTTTTTAAATAAACAAGTTTTTTTTTTTTAAATAAAAAAGTTTGCTTCTTGCTGAAATTTTGATTTCTAGACGAGGGGAGGTGGACATTGGAAGGGGTCCAAAATGCAGAGACAGAAATATGAAAGAAATCCCCAGATCGTCACCAAAATTCCCACGTAATCTTCTTGCTGTTAGCTTCACAAAAGAGCTGACGGTTCCCGTCTACGTTAAAAAAAATATAGTTAATTGATTAATGATGATTCCCCCCTTCTTTTATTTTTAATAATGAATTTTTTTAAATTGATTCTTCTCCCAGCCTCTGACTTTTGAAGTGGAGTTTCCTGTGGTTTGGGCAATTTTGGGGGATGAGTTAGTGGAGCAGTCAAAATAGCCACTGAGAACATCCTCTATGAAAACCTCCAGTGACGAGAGCGGCTCCCAAGGAGAACAGTAAGATTGAAACAACGACAGCAAGAAAAAAACCACCCGACAAAATATCAGCCAACAAAGAAAACAGTCACAAGCCAAAAGATTTTCTTTTAAAAGAAGGATGTTACACAAGTAACTTTGACTAGAAGGGGAGTCAGGACCCCTTTTTTTATCCCAGACTCTGCCACTGAACTGCTGGGGAACTTGGTCAAGTCACTTTCCCAGGCCTCACTTTCCCCTCCAAATATTCATCTGTTTAGAACTTGTTGTGCCTGGGTGTGTTTTCCCTTTTGGCTCTGTGTAACCAACAACATGAGACAGGGAGTCGCTAGTTGTGACCATGATCACCTAATACAAGCAGAGAGGCACGGTGAGCGATGATTGAAATAATGCAAACACACATGCCAGGTTGACTATTGAACCCCAGAAAAGGGGAGAGATCTGACAACAGGACCCAAAAATCATTTGAACCAGCTCCATCCAGAGGCAATGAGGGGGGGAATGGGGCAGTAAGAAGGGGCAAGATCCAGGGACAGGTGAGGGGCTGGGGTCAGAATGAGATCCAGGAGGGAAGTTGGAGGGTTTCCTTCTTTCCTTACCGCTGTCTTGGGGGAATGCAGCATCCCAGGTCCCCGACACGACGCCTGCAGTTCGCCCAGCCTGGCTCAGCTGGACAGGAAGCCGTTCTCATGAGTGTGTATGTGGAGGGGTGGGGAACACATATGAACACACATAAGGGATGTGGGGAGGAGACTCAGAGGACATGGCTGGGTGTGATCACGTCTGCAAAGGCTGGAAGGAGTCCAGAACCCACTTCTGTAAGCAGATGTCACTGGACAGGGTCAGACATGGGAATGGGGCCCTCAGCGAGAACGGCCGGGCCAGCGGGGTGTGCAGCCTCCTGGCTGGGGCTGGGAGCTGAGGTGGTGGGCACGGGCCGGATGTTCTCCAGGGGGCCTGACTGTGGGGTCACAGCACCCCCGGTTTCAGGGCCCCATGAGGGGGCGGCTGAGTAGGCGTCCAAGGGGGGGGGGGGCAGGCCAGCTGGCCCACAACAAGGGGCGGGGCAGCCGGTGGCCCAGGGTTTGGCCTTTCGGCACCCGCTGGCTCCTCGGGGGCTGTGGCAATGGTTCCCCCCTCTCCAGTGTGGAGGGTAGAGGGACTGAGCGGGGCCTTGGTGGTGGGAGCAGGGGAGGCAACTGAGGATTGGAGGGAGAGGGAGGGGAGAGGTGGTTCGAGGGTGCCCTGCTCTAGGCCCTCCATACAGGAGGCGGGGTCGTCCTCCCCCGGGCAGGCCGGGGTCAACCCCAGGGAGTCAATCTCCTCCATTAAGGAGGAGAAGAAAGCCCCCCCTGCCACCCCGAGGTCCTCTCCGGCACCAGCGGGGGGTTTGGAGACCTCCTAGACTATGGCCGGGGGGACTGGGTGGATCCTCGGACGCTAGCTCAGCGTATGGGGCTCTCCACCCCTCGGACCCCCCAACGCGTACTCCGGGAGGTGAGGGCGGCCTTGCCCCCTGCCGCCCAGGCCTACCTCAAGCGGGTCTTGCGGGAGGGTACCCCTCGCCCTCCCTTCAGCCCAAGCCCTCCCGTGCTCACTATTGGGCCCCGGCCCCGAGAGTCCCTTCAGCCTCTCCCTCCTTATGCCCCAAGCCGGTTGTTTGACTTGCGGCCGGTTCTCTTTCGAACCGCGCCCAGAAATCACCTATATACTCTCGTACTCCACACCCTTCACTTCCCCGCCCTCGCGTCCCGCCCAGATACTAAATGGCGGAACCTAATGACATCTGTGGAGGGCGAAGACCCCCGGTGGGCCAGCCTTTACTCTACCCTGACCCCGCGGCCCGTCGGGGACATTGGTTAGCGGCTCCTTCACGGAGCCGTGAGCACAGGCGTATACCTGGCACGGTTTACCCCTCGCCCCGACACCTGCCCTTTTTGTGGCGCGAGGGAGACCCTAGCACACGCCTATTTAGAGTGTGCCAGGCTGCAGCCCCTTTTCCGGCTCCTCCAGAACCTCCTGTTGAGGTTCTGGCGGCATTTTTCTCCCCACCTGTTTATTTACGCGCACCCCATCCGGAGGCCTACGAGGTCACGAGACCTCCTCGTCAACCTCCTCCTAGCCCTGGCCAAGGCGGCCATCTATAACACCAGGGAGAGAAAGTTGGCCGAGGGAGGGCACTGCGACTGTGGGGCCTATTTTCGTTCCTCTGTTCGTTCACGCATTCGGGTGGAGTTCCTCTGGGCGGAATCCGCCGGCTCCCTAGACACCTTCCGGGAGCAGTGGGCCCTGTCCGGAGCTCTTTGCTCGATATTTCCATTTGGTTCCCTTTGTTTGAAATTGTGACCCCCATAAGGGGAGTCTCGAGCGGTGGGTGGACCCCACTAAGACTGGCATTGATTTTTGAGTGATTAAAGAAAGCCCTCAGATAGTAGGGAATTGTTAAGGTTTGGGGCACTGTGAGATTGGGACATGTACTAGGTAATTCGGGTAAATGGAAGGCCTGTGCGCCAAGGAAGTTTTCCTGTGCTAGTACACTAGGTAATTCGGGTAAATGGAAGGCCTGTGCGCCGAGGAAGTTTTCCTGTGCTAGGTCCCCGCCTCCAGTCAGCCCCTTTCCTTTTCTTTTCGTTTGGGTCATTTTGGGTATTGTTTTTATTAAATAGGCCTATTTTATTGCAGTGTATAGAAGAATATTGAGTTGTTTTAGTTGTAATGTGTTATTTGCTATTTTATGTAGATTAATGTGGTTTAATTATGTAATGTTTATTACATGCTTTTGTTTAAATAAAATAGTATTGAGGTTTTTCCTCTGGGTTGGGCACACGAAGAGGGAGTGTGGTTGTGGTGGTGCTGGTATTTGCACTTGAAGGATTTTTGGACTGTTTTAAGGAAGCAAAGTTTGGGAATGTGGCTTATGCACGAGGGGTTGATGTATGTAGGATTTAATAAGGAATGTTTTAAGGAAGTAAAGTTGGAATGCGGCATGTGTATGTGGGGTTGGTGTATGTAGGATATGATAAGAATTGAAGCCCTTTAATTGTAATGTTGAGTTGCTTAGTTTTTAATGTGTTATTTGCCATTTGTATGTAGATTAATGCGGCTTAATTATGTAATGTTTATTACATGCTTCTGAATAAATAAATAGTACGAGCACCCAGCCCTCCGAGGTGGAGGGTCGGGCAGCGGGGGCAGGGGTAGGGGGCAAGAGGACAGGAGTCAGGGTGTGAGAGAGCAGAGGTGGGGTAACAAGGGAAGGAGAGGCCTCCCCCCGGGGCATGCCCCCTCCGATGCCTGACACTGCCGGCCCTGGCTCCCTCCCCTCCGCGGGCCCCGCTGGACTGCTCCGGGCATCAGCGGGGCCCGTCAGCTCGCCCGGGCGAGCCGGGGGGGGGCGCCCCCAGGGCCCGAGCGCAAGTGACAACTGCCGATGGGGGGGGGAGCGGCCACAGGGACCGGACGGCTGGGGGGGCCGCTGCCGATGGTCTGGCTGGCGCTCTCCTGGGTCCCGGGGGTCCCGGGCCTCCCTCCTTGCTGGGCCAGGGGGCAGTCCCTCCAAACGTGCCCCATCGCCCGGCAGAGGTAGCACCGGGCCTCCCCCGAGGCGTAGTGTACCCGGTACTGGGCCCCTTGATGGGGCACCAGGAATGACCCCTCGAGTGCCTCTCCACCACGCGCCACCGCCAGCAGCAGCTGGAGCTGTACCTGCCGGCGGAACGAGAGGACGTGGCGGAGGGCGGGGTCCTTGCAGCCGAGGGGAAGCGGGCTGATGGTGGAGAGGAGCTTCCCCAGGGAGGCAAGGAAAGGCAGAAGGGCGGCATTGGGGAGGAAGGGCAGAACGGAGGACAAGACCACCCGCACGCCCAGGTCCTCCAGGGGCTCCACGGGGACGTGGAGACCCCCCACCGCCAGGCCCGTCTCCACCGCCTCCTGGGCGGCGGCCTCCGAGGCAAGGAAGAAGACCACCTTGCCATACATCCGGGAGGCCGCCACCACGGCCGTGGGCCCCACCACCCGCGCCATCGCCCGCATGTACGTTTCCACGCAGGGCGAGGCAGGCACCAGGAGGCACCGGACCCCATGCCTCCTGGTAAGGGTGGGGAAGGGGCCCCGGCCACCTGGGATGTTGCTGGAGGCAGTGGTCAGGGCAGGTGTCTTGGCAGCGGCAGGCGGGGGGCCCGCGGCCACCTGGGCGTACACCCTGGGGGCGCCGCCACCCCCAGAGCTGGTGGAAGGGACAGCGGGAGGGGATAGAGGGAGAGGAGGAGGGGCCCCAGCCACGGGAGGTGTCGCTTTTTGGGAGGGGCCTTTGCCCTTCTTTTTACCCCCCTGATTTTTCCTCCCGACCGAGGGAGCACCCCCCAGATTAGGGGGGGCAGGAGCCATGGTGGCAGCAGAGTCCCTGGCGTTCCCACCAGAGTCGTCCTCCGCCCGCACCTGGGGAATGACTCCCGGCGGCTCAGCGGGGGCAGCAGGACCGGTTGTTGAGGGCGGGGACGGGGCTTCAGGGTGGGAGGGAGGGGCAGGAGTGTCTATGGGGTGGGTCCCGGTACCAGGCACACCCGCCATCTTCGGAAGGGGTGGAAACGGTTCGTTGAGGGGTGGGGTAAAGGAAAGGGAGGGAGAGTATGGGGGGAGGGGAGTGGAAAAGGGAGGGGAAGGGATGGGGTAAGAAGGGGAAGGAGGGGGAAGGGGGGTAACCGCTCCTCCCCGCTAGGCTGGAAGCAAGGGAGGAGGGCACCAGCAGAGGGGATAAGACAGGGGATCGAGCCAGGCAGGGGCGCAGGGGGTAATGCACTCACCAGCCCAGGTGGAATGTCGGTGGCTCCTCCAGCTGCACGGGAGGCGGGCGGGGGTCTGGGGTGTCAAATGAACTCAGGAGGTGGGGTGCAGTGTATGAAGAGGGGGTAACAAAACCAGGGGAGTCAATTAAGGGAGGGAAGGGCCATGGGTGCTGCCGGAGCATGTGGGCCAGAGGAGGGGGGGGCTACAGCAGTGGGGGAGGAGAAGGGGAGGGTCAGGGTCCCTCAAATGTGGGGACCAGGGCGGGGGGGGTAGCAGCAGGTGAGGGGCAGGGGAAAAGATGGGGCAGGGGTGCCCCCAAACACAGGGGGCACAGCAAGGGGCAGCAGCAACAGGGGAAGGGGGCTCGCGGCAGCAAAGGGGGAAGAGGCAGCCAGCCAAAGGAAGGGAAAGGGAAGGGGCCCAGCTGGTGCTGGCCCTGGAAGCAGAAGCAGTGGGAGGGTGGAGATAGTAGCTGGGGGGGGGGGGTGTTGGTGGAAAGGCCACACACTCACCCCCTCCCTCCCAGCTGGGAGGGAGGCTCCCCAGCAAAGCCCTGAAGTAGGGGCAGCAGCAAGCAGCAGCAGCAGGGTCCCCCCAAAAAAGAAATGCAGCTGCAGAAAAAGAAGGGGGGCTAGGGCCAGACCAGGGGGCTAAGCAAGGGGGTGAGAAGGCATGGATCTTAGCCCCAGGCTCAGCAAAGCCTTATTCCCCGGATGATCCAGCCGGGGCTATTTAAGGTAATTAGGCCACCTGGGGCCTATCAAGGAAAACTGCCCCAGCAGTTAAAAGCCTCCAGTTCAGGCAGGCAGGGGCAGCCAGGAGGGAGCTCACAGGAGGGGTGTTGCAGTTTGCAGAAGCTTGGGCCTTCTACTGCTGCCACCGCGACAGCAGAGAGGGAGGCTCCCACCGGGGAAGGCAGGAAGCAGACCACGGGCAGCTGGGCCCCGGACAGGCGACCCAGGGAAGGTAGCAGGACCCAGGGGCAGAGCAGGCCCCAGTTTCTCCCTACCCCTCCAGCTCACCTCCCTCCCCTGCTGCACCACCAGCAGGGCCGGGAAGAGCGCAGGACTCACGGGCGGAGTAGATCTCACCCCCCCTACCCCCACCTTGTCACAATATGCTCTGGCCCAGCAATGGCGGAGATTTGGAGGTTGCGTACACATTGGCGGTACCTCAGACACTCGTTCTCCACGGTGACATAGAAGATGGGGTCGAGGCAGCTGTTGAAATATGTCAGAACAGAAAGAAAAATGTGTTCAGTGGTCCATAGAGGTGCAGGGTATGTAGGTGAGATCAGCAGGAAGGTGTAGATGTGATACAGGAACCAGCAGATGAAAAGGTTTGGGATCAAGCCAAGGAGGATCTCGAGCGGCTTGGTGGACTGGCTCAGCCTGTTCCTTCTCAGCTTGGCAGCTACAAAGATATAGAAGGTCGGAATCAAGATAAAGGCTAATGGAATCATAAACCCGACCAGGAACTGAATCACAACAGGCCTTCAGCTTCTCTTTATCCAGCTGGAAATGATCCCTGGTTCTGGTAGGTGGCAGCAGGGATTCCGAGAAATCACCGTACCGCAAGCCGAACCCAACAGACAGGGCCCAGAGGCCCAGAATGACCCAGACAGCCAAGCAGGGTGTGCAATGGTTCTGGACCCACACAGGGCGTGCCATGAGGATGCAGTGATGGACGCTGAGGGCCGTGAGGAGGAAGGCGCGGGAGAACAGGTGGAGGGAGATGACGGTGCTGCTCCTCCTCTTGACCCACTCTGAGTCCAGGAGACATAAGGAGGTGAATCTAGGGGGCAGGAAGACGATGAAAATTAAATCCGCCGTGGCCCAGTTCAGGAACCACACAGCACTGACCATCCTCTCCACATGGCAGCTGGTGATGAAGAGGATGTAGCCATTCAATGACACCCCAGGGAGGAAGGACAAGACACACAGCACCAGGAAAAGGATTGGAAGCACTGTTCTCAAAGTTACAGCATCTGTCCTGCTCCTCAGGTCTCCGTCTGTGTGTCGGCAGCAAAGATGTAGTGAACAAAGGAAGGAAACGTGATGAAAAGGTTTCCTGGAGAGGACAAGGACACAGAGAGAGAGAGATGATGCATTGAGGGTCTTTCGAGTGTATAAGCTCCCCAGATCCTGAGCTGAACTCAGATAGGATCAGATTCTTGTAAGCGAATGGCACCGATGATTCAAACACCTTAGCATCAAAGAATCAGAGAACCACAGGGTTAGTAGGGACATGAAGGATCAGTTAGCTGATGATTTTTCTTCTTACTGAAATTTTTATTTCTAGCTAAGGGGAGGTGGAGATTGGAGGGGGTCTAAAATCCAGAGAGAGAAATATGAAAGAAACCCCCAGAGCCTCACTAATATTCCCAAATAATCTTCTTACTGTCAGCTTCCCAGAGGAGCCGATTGCTTCCGTTTATGTTAAAGAAAAGTTAGTTAATTGATGGTTTTTCTCCTTTATGTTTTAATAATGATTCTTCTCCTGGCCCCTCATTTTGAAGTAGAGTTTTTTATCTTTTTGGGCAATTTTGACGGGGATGAGTTAGTGGAGTAGTTAAAATCCCCACTGAAAACGTCCCCTATAAAACCTCCAATGACCAGAATCGGCTCCCAAGGAGAAGAAGAGTAAGACTGGAACAACAAGAATGAGAAAAAAGCAACCCAACAAAGCACCAGACAATGAAGAGAACAGTAACAAGCTAAAAGTTTTTTTTTTAAAGAAGGATATTGCATGAATTAGTTTTAGTGGCTAAACAGAGAATGACAGCGCCTGGGTTTTATCCCAGACTCTACCACTGAACTGCTGTGGAACTTGGACAAGTCACTTCACTTCCCCAGGCCTCTGTTTACCCACCAAACATTCACTGGGTCCCCTTTTGGTCTGTGCAGCCCCCTGTGTGAAAGAGACCCAAACCCTCATTGGGTGGCGTCTAATTGTAATAATAAAAAGCAGACAGGCATGGTGACCCATAACTGAATTAACACAAACACACACAAATGCTTGATAATTCAACTCAAAAAGAAGAGAAATAATTTCAATTGTCTCTATCCGTAGCAGATGAGAGGGGACATCCAGGGAACATATGGGGGGGACAGAATGAGATCCATAGGGCAGCTGGAGAGTTTGCCTCACTTCTTTACCTATGTCTTGGGGAGATGCAACAACCCAGGCCCCCGTCACGACGTCTGCAGCTTACCCTCACTGGCTCAGCCATGAACAGGAAGCTGTTATCATGGGGGTTGATTTGGAGGGGTGAGAAGTAGAGGGGGTAGAATCACAGGACGTGGGTTGAGTCCGATCATATCTATAAAGTTTGCAAAGCAAACCACAAGCTCCCCCCGCTGGGCCCTAATGAGGTGTCTGCATTCAGCCGCCTGAATCCAGGACAGGAAAGCAAGCAAAGCCCCTTGCAGACAGGAGAAGATGAGATGCAACCACCTACAGAAAACTCCATTGGGCGAGATCCCAGGAACAGAGACACCAGCTTGGACTTCATCCCCCCTGCTTGGGGAGAGAAACCAGACCCCCACAAGGAGTTGAACACTCGAGATTCTCAGCCCTGCCTTTGCTGCAGGGGACCCACCCACGTCACAGGCCAACTAGAACTAAGGAAACCCTCACTCTGTGCTAGGACCGCACAAACCAGAGCCCAGACTGTTACCTACCTTTGGCACTCATTATTTGCCTGGTGGCCTCAGGGAAGTGCCTTTGGAAACTTTCCAGCTCAACGTGAGTTCTCAGGGCCAAAAGGGCCAAGGACATCCTAGGATGCAACAGCAAGGGAATGTCCAGTCGGAGCAGAGAGGGGATTTTCCCTCTGGATTTGGCACTGGTATAACCACAGCTGGAATCCTGTGTCCAGCTCTGGTGCCCATCATTTAAGAAGGACGTTGATGAGTTGGAGAGGGTTCAGAGAAGAGCCACGAGAATGGTTAACACCAAGCTTGACAGAGAGACTCCAGGAGTTCAGTCTGTTCAGCTGATCAAAAAGAAGGTGAAGGGGTGGGGTGATGACAATCTGTAAAGTTCTCCTACAGGAGAACAAATATTTGATACTGGGCTCTTTGATCTAGAAGGCAAATGTCTAACATGATGCACTGGCTGGAACAAAGTCCACTAGCTAGACAAAGTCACAGATTCACAGCTTGCAAGGCTAGAAGGCGACATTGTCATCATCTCACGTGATCGCAGAGTTTCCCTAAATGACTCACTAGAGCAGAGCTTTTAAAAAGGCATCCAAGCTTGCTTTTAAAATAGTCACCATGGAGAATCCACCACTCCCATTGGTAAACTGTTCTGATAGGTAGTTACTCTCACTGCTAAAAATTGACATCTTATTTTTGGTCTCAATTTGTCTAGCTTTAACTTCCAGACATTGGATTGTGTCAGACCTTCGTCTGCTAGACTGAAAAGCCTGTTGTTAAGTGTTTGTTCCACATGTAGATACTTATTGATTGTGATTAAGTCACCTCTAAAACTTCTCTGTGAAAACTTAGACTAACTATAAGGCATATTTCTAGTCTTTTGATCGTGCTCATGGCTCTTCTGTGAATAAGTTGCACATTTCTAAAAGTCTGGGGAACTGATCATTGGAACAACGTCCCAAGGGTCTTGGTATATTTTCCATCATTGCCATTTTTTAAATTAAGGTGGGATATTTTCCCCTTAGAGATCTGTGTAGTTCAATGAGAAATTAATTCAGAAATGCTCTCTGCCTTTTTGATACAGGAGGTCAGAGTGCATTATCACAATAGCCCCTTCCAGACTGGGAAGCTATGAATATGTGAACAAGAAAAAGATCTTGGGAGCAAATTCTGACTCACTGAAAACAGAGGGCCTTCTGCTTTGGGCGTCAATGGGGCTGTATTTCACCTTCTGGTTTTGACCTTCAACACATTAGATAAAAATATCAAAGACGTCTGCTAGAAGGCTGCAACATAACATGACTTTATTTCTGAGACTCCAGAATGCACACAAAACTGAAAACCAAGAGACCTGAAGCAGGCTCCTCCCATTGGCAGAGAGACATCAGAACCAGGAAACACCACAGGATTTCAAGTGATCACTGTTGAGTTTGACACAGTTTTCAATACGACACGGAAGTCGGGAAGCTGTTTGAAAATGACAACGATGATGCGACTGAAAGAAGAGGAAGACCCACTGAGAAAGAATAAACATCGAAAATGCAGTCACGAGAGATGCAAGTTTTAGTAATAACATCCTTTGAACATTTTCACAAAAGACTACAAAAACAAACAAATTAATTTCACACAAAAAATAAATTTCTGAAAATAGGGAGTTTTGACAGAAAAAAATCAGAAGCTCTTGTCACGCGTAACACCAAGGAATCAAAATCACCATTCTCTCTTTTCAAATCATTCACCTCTATGAAAATGGCCCCCTACCTATTTCCCCTCAGGGCAACCAACTCTGATCCCACATTGGCTGGAGTTCGACAGTTCCACCTCTGTCTCCATCAGCTGAGAAAATGCTGTCGCTTGATAAAGTAGAACAAGGGGTAGAAGTAGCTGTTGAAACAGAGCAGGGCGTGAGTGAGGACGGTCCCACTGTTTAAGGACACCGTGGAGATGCAGTTGTCCGTGCTCATGGCAGTAAACTGGAATCTGCTGGAAAACACGCTGAGGGAAGTTACTAAGTTGGTTATCTTGCACAGGGCGATTCTCAAATACCAGTGGAGGCCCATGGCCAACTGGGCCATCAGAAAGCCTAGGACGATGGTGAAGAGAAATCCAGTAGTGGCCATGTTCATGTGCCACATTTCTTTGGCTGTCTTCTTCTTCTGGTAGCTGGTGATGAAGAAGATCAATCCATTCCCTGTCATACCAATTAGCAAACCCAGAGCACAAAGCACCATAAGAGCTAGAGGAATCATCTCCAAAGGTGCTACACAGTGAAGAGGGGCAGCTTCTTCGTTGGCTGTTAAATAGGGATAAGTGCAGGCCGTGCAGTTCTGGCACTGAGCAAACAAAGAAGGAACGAATGTGAAGTCTTAATAACAGAAAGAGACAAGACAGAATTGGATCATGAGGATGGATGCAAACATCAGTGGAGCTGTGGCACTAAGAGACGCTCCACAGGTTAGAGGAGGTCTAAGTTCAGCAACTCTGGTAGTGCCGAAGGAAAAAGAAAAGAAATGTGACTGG
>ML675670.1:206313-247226 GCA_007922155.1 Mesoclemmys tuberculata | reverse complement strand
TTTTCTTTTTCCATAATATCATTTTGTTCGTCTAAACCAAATATTTAGAAAACCCACATTTGCTTCTCACAAGGGGAGGTGGGCATTGGAGGGGGTCCAAAATGCAGAGATAGAAATGTGAAAGAAACCACCACAGCCTCACCAAAATTCCCAGATAATCTTGCCGTTAGCTTCCCAAATGAGCCAATTGTTCCCGTTGATGTTAAAATAAAAAACTAATGATGGCTTTCCCCCCTTTTCTTATAATAATTTTTAAGTGATTTTTCTCCCACCCTCTCATTTTGAAGTGGGGTTTTGTGGGGTTTGGCCAATTTTGGAGGGTGAGCTAGTGAAGCAGTCAAAATCCCCACTGAAAAGGCCCCCTATGAAAACCTCCAGTGATGAGAGCTGCTCCCAAGGAGAAGAAAGGTAACATTGAAACAATGAGAACAACAAAAAAGCCACCCGACAAAAACCAGCCGATGAAGAGAACAGTAAAAAGCCAAAAGTCACATCACTTCCTCAGGCCTCAGTATCTCCTCCAAATATTCGTCTGTTTAGAGCTTGTTCGGGCTGGGCCTGTTTCCCCCTTTGGGTCCCCCTGTGGTGTGACGGGGGGTCCCAACCCTGGACAGGGAGTGTCTAGCTGTGACCATGATACAGCTAATAGAAGCAGACAGGCACAGTGAGCGATGATTGGATTCACGCAAACACACACCATAGGATGACTATTGAACCCGAATGAGGAGAGAGATCTGACAGCAGGACCCACAAATCATTTCAACCAGCTCAATGCAGAGCGGATGGAGGGGAATGAGGCAGTAGGAAGGGGCAAGTTCCAGGGAACCGTGGGGGCTGGGGGCAGAATGAGATCCAGGAAGGAAGCTGGAGGGTTTGCTTCATTTCCTTACCCGTGTCTTGGGGTAATGCAGTATCCCAGGTCCCCAACAAGATCCCTGAAGTTCACCCAGCCTGGCTCAGCCCGGACAGGAAGCCGTTCTCATGGGGCCGTATGTGAAGGGGTGGGGAACAGGTGGGGGAGGTGGGGAGGAGAAACACAAGACATAGCTGGGTCTAATCACGTCTGCCAAGCCTGGAAGGCGTCCAACATCTACTGCTGCAAGCAGATGTCACCCAAACCACAAGTTCCCCCCTCTGGGCCCTTGCAAGTTGTCTGAATTCGGCCATCTGCAGGGCCCCTGTGGACAGAAGGAGCTGAGATGCAACCACATCCAGCCAGCTCCACCGGATGAGGTCCCAAGAGCAGAGACACTAGCTAGGACTTTGCTCCCTGGCTGGGGAGAGAGACCAAAGTCACACTGACAGACAAGTGAGTTTCAAGGCCTGGCTTGACAAAACCCTGGCTGGGAAGATGTAGTTGGGGTTGGTCCTCCTTGGAGCAGGAGGTTGGACTAGACACCTCCTGAGATCCCTTTCAACCCTAATCATCTTTGATTCTAAGATTCTCAGCCCTGCCTTTGCTGCTGGGGACCCACCCACATCAAAGGCCAACCAATGCTAAGGAAACCATCACTTTCTGCTAGATACCACACAAACCACAGCCTGCTTTCTTACCTGTCTTCGCTTTTCATCATTTCCTGGAGGCGTCAGACCAGGGAGCGCGTGGGGGCACTTTTCAGCTCACCGTGAGTTCCCAGGGCCAAAAGGACCAAGGACATCCTGGGATGCATCAGCAGGGGAATGTCGAATCGGAGCAGAGAGGGGTTTTTCCCTCTGGATTTGGCTTTGGCACCACCGCTGCTGGGATCCTGTGTCTGACTCTAGTGCCAGCCATTTCAGAAAGATGTTGAAGAGTTGGGGAGGGTTCAAAGAAGAGCCACAAAAATGGTTAACAGACCAGAAAGCAGGCTTGTCAGACAGACTGCAGGAGTTCAATCTGTTCAGCTAATCAAAGATAAGGTGGAGGCGTGCGGTAGTGACAATCTTTAAATACTTACAGGGGGAAAAATATTTGATACTGGGCCCTTTGATCTAGAAGGTAAAGGTCTAACATGATCCACTGTGTGGAACAAAGTCCACTAGCTAGACAAAGTCACAGATTCACAGCGTGCAAAGCCAGAAGGTGACATGGTGATCATCTCACCTGACCTCCTCCAGAATATAGTCCCTGGAGTTTCCCTAAATGAATCCCTAGAGCAGAGCTTTTAGAATGGCATCCAAGCTTGCCTTTATATAGCCAGCGATGAAGAATACACCACGCCTGTTGGTAAATTGTTCCAATGGGTAATTACTTTCACTGCTAAAAATTGACACCTTATTTTTGGTCTCAATTTGTCTAGCTTTAACTTCCAGCCGTTGGATTGTGTTAGACCTTCCTCTGCTAAACTGAAGAGCCTGTCGTTAAATGTTTGTTCCACTTGTAGATGCTTATTGACTGTGATTAAGTCTCCCCTTAAACTTCTCTTTGTTAACTAAATAGACTGTGTCTCACTATAAGGCATATTTTCTAGTCCTTTAATCATGCTCACGGCTCTTCTGTGAATAAGTCGTAAATAAGTCTGGGGAACTGATCATTGGAACGACTTCCCAACAGTCACAGTAGATTCTCCTACATGGCCGATTTTTAAACTTACGTGGGATTTTTTCCTCAAAGATCTGTGTAGTTCAACGAGGAATTAATTCAGAAATCTTCTCTGGCCTGTGTGATACAGGAGGTCAGAGTGCATGATCACAACAGCCCCTTCCAGACAGGGAAGCTATGAATATGTGAACATGAAAAATCCTGACTCACTAAAGACAGAGGGCCTTTTGCTATGGGCATCAATGGGGCTGGATTTCACTTTACGGTGTTGATGAAGTCTAAATTTTGCATTCAAGGTACGTCAGATAAAAATATCAAAGACGGCTGCTGGAAGGCTGCAATATCACATGACTTTATTTCTGAGAATCCAGAACGCACACAAGACCGGCAAAACAGAGAGAGCTGAAGCAGGCTGCTCCCATAGGCAGAGAGACACCCGTCATCCCACCGTGGCTGGCTTTCTGCAGACCGACTGTGATCGTGGACGCTTCCCTGCAGAGCTTTCCCACAGAACCAGGAAACCCCTCAGGATTTCACGTGGTCACTGATGAGTTTGACACATTTTCAGTACGACAGAGACGATGGGAAGAGTTCAGCGCTGGCTGAAAATGACTGGTGACGTGACTGAAAGAAAAGGAAGACCAATTGTGAAAGAACAAATGCTGTAAATGTCGACACGACAGACACAATTTTTTAACAATAATTTTCTCTGAACATTTTCAGAAAAGGCAACCAAAACAAACAAATTAATTTCACACAAATAATCAATTTCTGAAAATGGGGCATTTTGACAGAAAAAAATTGGGCCTGTGCCAGAAGTGATTGTCACACGGAACTGATGACATGACCCCAAGGAATCAAAATCAAATTTCTCCCTTTTGAAATCATTCACCTCTATGAAAATGGCCCCGTATCTTTTTCCCCTTAACTCGACCAGCTCTGATCCCACATTGACTGGGGTTCGACACTTCTGCCTCTGTCTCCCACAGCTGACAAAATGCTGTCGCTAGATGAGGTAGAATAAGGAGTAGAAGCAGCTGTTAAAACAGAGCAAAGATGGTCCCACTCTCCAGGGACTCTGTGGTCTCTGGAGATGATGCTTTGAGTAAGGTCTGTAAGAAGGTGACAACGTGATACGGGAACCAGCAGAGGAAGAAAATGATGTGCAAGACAAGGAGGGTCTGAAGGGGCCTCTTCCACCAAGCTTCACAGTTCTGGCCCAGTTTGGCAGCCAGGGTGACCAATCAGAGGCTAATGAAAGGTAATGGAACCAGAAACCCAGGCAGGAATCAGGTACCAACATTGGTGGCTTCTCCACTCTCTCTCAACAAGAGGCTCTGGTCAGAGCAGAAGCCATGGTAGCACCAGCCGGCCATGACAGCCACAATCCAGATACCCAGTGCGACCAGGGATGCCTGATGGACCGTGCAGTGGTTCTTGGCCCACACGGGGAAAATCGAGGAGATGCGGCGGTCAGTGCTCATAGCCATGAGTTGAAAACTGCTGGATAACAAGCTAAGGGAGGTGACAGAGTTGGTTATGTTGCACAGAACGCTTCTCAAATACCAGTGGAAGTCCATGGCCAGCTGGGCCATTGTGACGGGCAGGAAGATGGTGAAGATAAAACCAGCAATGGCCATGTTCAGGTGCCATGTGACGTTGATAGTCTTCTTCTGGCAGCCAGTGATTGAGATGGTTAATCCAATCCCAATGACACCGAGGATCAAGCCCAGGGCACAGAGCACCATGAGAACTAGGTGCAATGTCTCCAAAGTGCTACACCAGGATGATGGGCAGCTTCTTCATTGACCATCACCTGATGATAAGTGCAAGCCGTGCAGTTCTGGGACTGAGCAGACAAAGAAGGAACAAATGTGAAGTCTTTATAACAGAGAGACAGGACAGAACTGGATCATGAAGATGGACTCAGACATCAGTGGAGATGTGGCACTTATAGATGCTTCACAGGTCAGAGGAGCACAGCAATTTCAGCACAGCAATTCTGGTAATGCTGAAGGAAAAAGAAAGCAAATGAGGCTGTCAAAAAAGTGGTGGGGGAACCAAAATTATTTTTTCTCCTCTGTGTTTTTTCTCCTTTTCATCTTTCCTAGTGGCCACCAAGTATCCTGAAGCTGAAATTCAAAGCCCAAAGTTCGTTGGCATTTTAAAAAACAGAAACAAAATGAAAATTGCAGTTTGAAGGGAAGAGAAAATGTTTCATTGCAGCTAGAATTTTTCCATCAACATTTTTATTAAAAAAAACACAAAAAAAGGCATTGAAGTGGAAGTTTTTTTGTGAAATCCCCAAAATCCAAACAGGAAGCAAGATTAGTTCAGCTTTCAAGAAAAACAAACACTGCAGTTTGAGACCAAATTAAAAAAAAATTCCCTTTTAATTTTATCCTGGAAAAATGCTGTAAGAACTAAATGATTTTTGAGAAACACTTTGAATTCATCAAGGTTGTATTTTCCAATGGAAAACATATTCAGGCAAAAACGATTGATCAGTTCTGGAGCTAAGGCCATTCTGTAGACAACAACAGAAAAAGAGATTGCAAATACAATGTTTTGGCAAAATATAACATTTCAGAGAGATGGTTAAGGGTGAGTTTATTCCAGTCTGTAAGTACCCACTTAGCTACCTAGAAAAACGAGCTCTAATGACTGGAAGTTTAAAGCTAGACAAATTCAAACTAAAAATAAGGTGCAAGTTTTCACCAGTGGAAGGAATTAACCAATGGGGCAATGTACCGAGGGGTGTGATGGATTCGGCATCAATGGTGATTTTTAAATCAAGAGGGATGTGTTTTCTGAAAGATCTGCTCTCGTTCAAAGAGGAATTATTTGGGGGAAGTTCTCTGACCCATGTTAAACAGGAGGTCAGACGAGATGAGTGGTTCTCATTCTTTCCAGATGGCTGTCTTGTGTAACCTAAGTTTCACCTCACTTTAAAACTACTTGCTTACACATTAGACTCAAAAATAGAAGTGTCACAGCGCTGTGTTACTCGACAATCGCTGACTTTCTCAGTTCGTTTGTATGAAATTCTAGTTTGTACTGACTTAGCTGGTGCTTTTTGCGTAGCCTGTTGTAAAATCAGGAAAATATCTCGATTAGTTGATATACCCCTTGAAAGACCTCTGTGTAGCCCCAGAGACACTTCTCCTGATTGAGAACCACTGGACTACATGATCTCAGTGGTTCCTTTCAGGCATATGAATCAGTTATGGGACCTTAAATGCAGAAGCACACTTTTGTCTCAGTGGGAAGGCAAGCTTTGTAAGGTGCTTTCATGGTGCAGGATTTCATGGTGCGTAATTACTAGAGCTGGACACGACATTTGGGAGTCAGTCCTGAAGATTTAAGCACCTAAACAGGCAAACACAGGATTTTTTTACAGCATCAGAGACTCCTGTTCTGAATTCCTAAACAGCGGACCCTACCAGGCTCCTCAATCGTTCAATCAAATGTAATTTGGCAGATTCTGTTCCTGTTTCCTTTCTGGTTCCTCTTTTAGAAAAGCCAGTGCCTAGATCTACTTTAAAACTGAAACCTTTATTCTTTGCAGCTGTGAGGGGCTGCACATCCCTTCTGGGAAACCAGAAGTTAAGGGCTCGTTCTGGGCCCAGCCCGCACTGCGCTCACACCTGGAGCAAATGCTCCATCTGGTGGAGCACTTAAAAGTTGCTCATTTTGGCAGCAGAACTGGAAGGAAACTGACTTCCGGCCCATAGGTCCATCAGGGCTGAAGCAGGCCATGAATCAGGCACCACTGCTTTGAAGAAGGGCCTTCCCTGACAGAAGGGGGGCCTCAACCCCAGGACAACCAGGAGAAGGGGGGATATCTTCCCTCCCCGTTCCCCCACCAGTGAATCCTGGCCATTAAGAATCTCCTCCCCACAGCCCACCTGCCAGCCACAGACTGCAGCATCACACAGGGTCCCATCCAAGCTAGGTGATAGCTCTGGGAGGGAAGCAGGGTCTAGTGGTTAGAGTGGGGGGGTTGGACACCAGGATTGCTGGTTTCTATCCCCGGCTCTGGGAAGGGAGGGGTGGCAGTAGCTGGGTCATAATGGGGGCAATTCTGCCTCTGTCCCAATGCTGTCCTGGTTGTTGCTGGGGTGGGCGGTCTGGGCCGGGGCCTCCCTGAACAGCCTGAGACCATGGAGACCCACAGCGTGTCCTTGCAGCCCAGCCCATGGAGGCCGGCAGGGTGGGGTTGAGGCAACTGTTGAGATAGGCCAAGAGGAGCCAGACGTCATGGAGGTCCTATGTCACTGGAGTCGCCCTCTTTGCCACCATGGCTAGCAGGTTGGGGAGGAGACAGGGGAACAAGCAGAGGAAGAAGGTCATCACCATGGCCACCATGATCTTGTAGGGTCTGCTGGAGAAGGCTGGCCACTTCCTCTCAATTTGGCCACCATGACCCCATAGCAGGCCAGGATGATGGCCAATGGCACCAGGAACCCGGTCCCAAAGCAGGTGAGCACAACGGCCGGGTGTCGTTGCTCCCACAACATGGCCACTTCCTCCCCAGGGATGTTTTCTGTTGGGATGTAGTTGTTGGAGCAAAGGGTGACATCCCCCTCAAGTGGGGAGATCCCAATGTCCCGGAAAATGAGATGTCATACTGAGAGCCAGAGCCGCCAGCCAATCAGCTTCAGCCACTCCGACAGCCAGCCAGGCCGAGCGGTGGTTATGGGCCCAGACCCAGCAGGACACAGAGACACAGCAGTCAGCACTGATGACGGTGAGGAGGAAGACAGTGGTGAAGAGGTTGAGGAAGCCCACTGCACTGTGGAGCTTCCTCGGCATCCAGCCAAAGGGCCAGTGGATCCCAGTGCTGTGTAGGCCAGCTCCATGGAGAGGGAGAAGATGAAGATGAAATCAACCATGGCCAGGTTGAGGTACTAAATGATGACCACTGTCTTCATCATCTGGAAGTTGGCGATGAAGATGACCAGGCCATTGCCTGTCATGCCAAGCAGGAATCCCAGACCGAAAAAAGGACTGCAAAGAGAATTCTCCACTCATTCTGGACTCTAACCGCTTCTCCATGACAGTACGTAGGGATTCCTGAAGAACAGGCGCCAGGTGCTGTTCACATACAGAAACCCCAGGGGCGCTGGAAGGACGTGGTGTCTTCCATCCTACAACATCCAAACCCAGATCCACCGTCACTGTTGGTACTGATGGGGCGAGGGAGCAGGGGTTAACAGAGCTGGAAAGAAAACCTTTTTCCCATGCCACAAATGTTCAAGATTTTTGAAAAATATTTGCATCCCAAAACTGGAGACAAATCTTGAAATTTCATCATTTTCATGAACCAGAAACTTGGGGGGGAAATTGTTCAAAACGATCATAGATTCCAAGTTCAGCAGGCACCATCGTTAGCATCTAGTCTGACCTGTATGACACAGGCCTGAGAACATCCCTAAATTAATTCCTGTTTGAACCAGAGAAGATCACTTTAAAAAATTCCATCTTGCTTTAGCAAGTTCCAGTGGTGGACAGTCCACCACCCTGGAAACACTCCAGTTCCGACCCTTTCAAAATGTTGCTTTTTTCAATTCCACCTGCTTTTTGTGTCTTTTACATGTTTTAAACAATAATAATTAGTTTCAATTTTCCAAAACAAAAAGGTTGCTATGGAATAATCAGTTGTTTGTTGTTTTCTTTTATCCAAGATGTCACAACTTTTTTCCCTCCAAAGCTTTTTCAGGTCAGGAAATTCGTGAAAGTCCCAGAAAAAAATTGATGTTGACGAATTGCCGTGAAATGTCTTGTTGAAAGTTTTCTGAGCATTTCTAGGGAGAAGTAGAGCAAGATGGGCTGAAAAACCCTCCCCCTTCCATCCCTGGCAGACTGGGTGGGGCTTCCCTTTTCCTGGGGGTGTGACTTCCCCTCTTTTCTCCCAGAGGGGTGAGGCTGCTTCCTCCTCTTCCTCCCTTCTCTCCTCTACTGGCTGCTGATTGGCTGCCACTTCCCCACACCCTGTGCCGATTGGCCACATGTCAGTGCCCATTGATAATTGGCTGTGGGATACTGAGAGATAAAAGGGGGCGTTGCTGGAGCAGGGGCTGGTCCAATCCAGTTCTGACCAGACCAGTCACGCCCCCACAGGCCAAGAGGGGGTGCAGAGGTGCTGACATGGGAATAAGGATGAGGCGGTTGTGTGGGGAGGGGTTGGGAAATCTCCCTTCCAGGGCTGGAGCAGCTGGATATGGGGGGCGGTGGCTCTACACTGGTGGGGACGGAAAAAGGGGTAACAGTGGGGATAATAGACCAGCAGGCTCCCTCTGCAGCCAACCCCTGCTGGCCTGTTCCCAAATCATCCCGACCACACCCTCCACAGAGCCATGGTCCCATCAGCCACTTGGGGGATCCACCATCTCCAGAGAGGGCAGAATGGGGGTCTTGAGGGACCCTGTCTTGGGGAGGGATCCAGAAGGGACCTGGGGCTGCACTGAAGGGATCGGATCCTGTCCAGGCCTTACCCAGGTCTCGGAACGACATTGCCCGGCAGGTTCTCAGAGAGGCCGGGCAGCTTGCACTCTGGCCAGGCTTGGAGGCATGATGGGAGGTAGAAGGAGGAGCCAGGGTTGGGTCCGTCACCTCAGATTGAGATTTGAAGCAGCCTCTGCACTTTCATTGCTCCTGGTGATTTTTTGCGAGCAAAGGGGTCAGGCAGCTTCTCGGGCCCACCCTGCGCTTCCCCCATCTTCTCAGTTCCTGGTTTACTTTCTCCAGCCACTAGACCCCACGTCCCTCCCAGAGCCAGGGAGCGAACCTAGGAGTCCTGACTCTTTCTAGTTCCCTCCCTGATCCACCTACAACTCCCCGGTGAATTTTATGTGCCATGCGCTCTGAAGTCGGGGAGCTGTCCAGTGCTGACAAACCTCAGGAAATCAGTGCTCTGGTTTAGGTCCCATGGGGAGGCCGGGTAACCAAGCTTTCGGGCAGCACAAAGGGGCATTACATGAGGAAGTGGGATACCAGGCTATATAAGCCCATTGGTCTGATGTGGGGGGCAGGAAGGAGGGGGTGAGATATCAGGTTACATGGGCCCCAGGTCTGTTCCAGTGACGTCCACCCGCCCCCCCAAACACGCACACACACTAACCCATTAAACCCCTCTCCCCTCCAAGAGTTGGGAATAGAACCCAGGAGTCCTGACTCCCAGCCCCCCACTCTAACCACAACACACCACTCCCACAGCTTCATTTCCAAATGAGTCATTTCTTACTGGAGTGATAATTGCTGATAAGACGCTAATATCCCCTTTGAGAGACCCTTGCTCTAATTAACCTTACAGCCCTTGTGACGGGGTTACCCTGCACTGAAAGAGTTAAACCCACACGATGGGCAGTGGAAGTCCCGCCACCCCCAGGCCGCGCTGGGCAAGCTCCAACCACTGCCCCAGTATAAAAGGCAGCAGCCCAGCTCGTTCCAGGCTGACCACCGAGGAGGAAGGAGGCTCGGTGGAGGCTCCAAGCAGGGAACCACTTCAGCCCCCAGCTGAAGGAACCAGAGGCCCCGGAGACACGAATGGAGACCTGCTGCCCACAGCCGACGTCCAGGCAGCTACCGGCAGCAGGGAACCTGAAGGCCCCGAGAAGACCCAGGTGACAGCGTCAGGAGGCATGGTAGGAAGTGGCCCGGGGGGACGGTGTGAGTGGTATCTCCCGCCCGAGATGGGCCAGCATGTTGCAGTGGGAAGCCTGCTGACCAGGGTGGTGACAGACATGGTCTTGGGCTGGGACGTGGTGGAGTCGTCCAGGGCTCCGTCCTCCCACCCACCCCCCGCCACTCCCCTTGAGCCCCCTACCTGAGCTTCAGCCTGCAGAGGTGTGCAAACCCCTGCTGTAGCTACAGACTGTCCGCCTGTCCTGCCCTGCCAGGGGGGTTGGGCTATAGACTGTGTACTTGCCTACCCTGACCCAAGGGTGACTATTGACTCTGGCTGTTAGGCTGCGCTGCCTCAGCCCTAACGGCAGTCATCTTAACACGGACCCTTGAGACTTATAGTGGGGAGCGGACCAGTCTGGTAGATTGCACATGCGGAGACACCCTATTCCCCTTCACCCTCTAAACCTCCCCTCTGAGGGAGGGGGATGGGGTGGGCTCACCCCATGTCATCCCTTTATAGTGAACAATTTATCCCTTATCAAGAACGTTTTGGTTTTTTATGAAGAAACCAGAATCCTTCTATAACACAGCTGTGTTATCTCTGTTAGTGTGGCTGCGCTGTCCCCCTTTCAGGTACAATTTGCATCTCCAAGGAGCTGGAAGCAGTGGCATTTTATTTCGTACATCCTCAGCTTTTAACAAAACTCTGTGAATTAAGAAATGGAGAGGTACGGTGCGAAAGAGGAAAGAAGAAAAGCCAAGGTTTTAGTGCCTGTTCTGAGTAGACAGCTGGAGACTCTCTAAAGAGATCTCAAGCCCACAAAGTCCCTCTGAAGACAAGCTGTCTCCAGTTGGATGCCCCCAAATTGCTCATTGCTGGAGAAAACCTGGCCCAAGTTATGCACCCTGAATATATTGTTGATACTGGATGCTTAGCGATCCGTGTGAGTACCAGTGAGACACAGCACGCCTGATTTGCAGGTCAATAAGGTTTAATGTGCAAGATTTTCTGTAAATATACTAGTTAAATACATAGCCTAAAATTAACCACCATATATCATACTCACTAAGCCTGGAGAGTTAAACGATCACTCAGAAGGCAGCATACAGGAACAGCTTTTCTTCATGGGCCCCACCAGGGAGTCAGTGGATCCTCTGGTCTGACCAGCAGCATCTCCCATGGAATCAGGTGTTGACAGAGCGCACCTTTTTGTTTAAGTGATGACTTTTTATACCTTTCTGTACACAGCTTTTACCTCATTCCCTCTCTACTAATTATCACATATTCTATTACCTACATCAGTTATTCTCACCCTTAACTACATTCCATTCTCACCAAGATAATTGGGATCGTCAAAAAATCATCTGGTGATAGGAGGGGCGGTGAAAAAATATGCCCCTTGGCAGTGGAGAAGTGTACCCCCAGATATCCAAGGATAACTTGTTATTCCCCTCACTGTTATCTATGTGCAGCTGCAAGCATACATGTTGTCAATTTCATCTCATTATGTGCTCAGGTATGCAGAAACCGAGACATCTGCAAGGTTACTCAGTAGTCCCATTTATCTCTGCCAATAAGAAGGTGTCGTGCTGCAGGGGTCAGAATGGTCAAGCAAGCTATTTAAGCTATGTTAGGCCTCAAAACCATGGTCAAGTAGCTCAGATTGCACTGGGCCTCCAACAATCACTGGTACAGATAAATCAGTGAAGGATCCACCACCAAGCAATGGCATTTCACTCTTTGTTGGCTTCTATCCATCCACATCGACACATCTGACCATAGAAATTTTGAGTTAGAAGGAACTTCAAGATATCTTCTAGTGCACCCCCTGCATGGAGACAGGACCAAATAAACCTAGACCATCCCTGACAGGAGTTTGTCCAACCTGTTCTTAAAACGTCCAGTGACAGGGAATCCACAACTTCCCTTGGAAGCCTGTTCCAGAGCTTAACTCTACAAGAGTTAGACAGTTTCCCTAATCTTTAATCTACATCTCTCTTGCTGCAGATTAAACCCATTACTTCTCGGGGGGCATGGAAAAAACTGATCACTGTCCTCTTTATAAAAACCTTATGGCTCTTCGCTTCTCTAGACTAAACATGCCCAGTTTTTTCAACTTTACCTTGTAAGTCATATTAAACATTTTTCCATTGGCAAATGCTGTTTGGTGGACATAAAAACATTCTGCTATGCTGTGCCATATGCATATGTGCTATGTTAAATGAAACTTAATTTAATTAATTAACGATCAGAATGAAACATTCGTTCCATTTTGGAATGGAAAAAAGTTTTTTAATGGTTGAATTTTCCCACAAAATGAAAAATACAGTTCCTGAACAGCTCTACTCATAATCATACATGAATATTCACAAAGCCTCTGTGTGGAAGAGAATTGAGACTCCCATTTTACCAAGATACACAAGACCATTATACAAACTATTGTTTTAAATGGATGTGAGAGGCTAATATGAGGGGGAAAGGAATCCAAGAGGGCTGGCTGTATTTTAAAGAAACTTTATTGAGGGCACAGGAACAAACCATTCCGATGTGCAGAAACAATAGCAAGTGTGATAGGCGACCAGTTTGGCTTAACAAAGAAGTAATTGGTGAGCTTTAACACAAGAAAGAAGCTTCCAAGAAGTGGAAGCTTGGTCAGATGACTAGGGAGGATTATAAAAATACTGCTCAAACATGCAGGAATGAAATCAAGAAGACCAAAGCGCAATTGGAGTTGCAGCTAGCAAGGGACGTGAAGGGGAACAAGAAGGGTTTCTACAGGTACGTTAGCAACAAGAGGAAGATTAGGGAAAGTGTGGGCCCCTTACAGAATGGAGGAGGAAACCTAGTAACAGAGGATGTGGAGAAAGCTGAGGTACTCAATGCCTTTTTTGTCTCTGTTTTCACAGACAAGGTCAGCTCCCAGACTACTGCACTGGGCAGCACAGAATGGGGAGGAGGTGAACATCCCGCAATGCTGAAGGAACAGGTCCAGAACTATTTAGAAAGATTGGACCTACACAAGTCCATGGGGCCAGATGCAATGCACCTTAGGGCGCTGAGGGAGTTAGCTGATGTGATTTCAGAGCCATTGGCTATTATCTTTGAAAGCTCGTGGAAATTGGGGGAGGTCCCTGATGATTGGAAAAAAGCAAATCTAGTGCCCATCTTCAAGAAAGGGAAGAAAGAGGATCTAGGGAACTACAGACCAATCAGCCTCACCTCAATCCCTGGAAAAATCATGGAGCAGGTCCTGAAGGAATCCATTTTAAGGCACTTAAAAGAGAGGCAGGTGGTCAGGAGCAGTCAACATGGATTCACCAAGGGCAAGTCATGCCTGACCAACCTGATTGCTTTCTATGAAGAGGTGACTGGCTCTGTGGATGAGGGGAAAGCGGTGGACGTGATATACCTTGACTTTAGCAAAGCTTTTGATACAGTCTCGCACAGTATTCTTATCAGCAAGTTAAAGAAGTATGGGTTTCATGAATGGACTATAAAATGGATAGAGAATTGGCTACAGCAAAGGGCTCAACGAGTAGTGATCAATGACTCCATATCTAGCTGGCAGTCGGTCACAAGTGGAGTGCCACAGGGGTCAGTCTTGGGGCCAGTTTTGTTCAACATCTTCATTAATGATCTGGAGGAAGGGGTAGATTGCACCCTCAGCAAGTTTGCAGATGACACTAAGATAGGGGGAGTGGTAGATACCCTGGAAGGGAGGGATGGGACCTAAACAAATTGGAGGATTGGGCCAAAATAAATCTGATGAGGTTCAACAAGGACAAGTGCAGAGTCCTGCACTTAAGACGGAAGAATCCCATGCACAGCTACAGACTGGGGACCGACGAGCTAGGCAGCAATTCTACAGAAAAGGATCTCGGGATTACAGTGGATAAGAAGCTGGATATGAGTCAGCAGTGTGCCCTGGTTGCCAAGAAGGCTAATGGCATATTGGGCTGCATTAGTAAAAGCACTGCGAGCAGAATGCAGGAAGTGATTATTCCCCTCCATTCGGCATTGGGGAGGCCACATTTGGAGTATTGTCTCCAGTTTTGGGCCCCCACTATAAAAATGATGTGGACAAGTTGGAGAGACTCCAGTGGAGGGCAACAAAAATGATAAGGGGACTGGAGCACAAGACTTACGAGGAGAGGCTGAAGGAAACTAGGCCTGTTTATTCTGCAGAAGAGAAGAATGGGGGGGGATTTGATAGCAGCCTTTAACTACCTGAAAGGGTGTTCCAGGGAGGATGGAGCTAGGCTGTTTTCAGTAGTGGCAGATGACAGAACAAGGAGCAACGGTCTCAAGTTGCAGTGGGGCAGGTCTAGGTTGAACAATAGGAAAATGTTTTTCCCTAGGAGGGTGGTGAAGCACTGGAATGGGTTACCTATGGAGCTGGTGGCATCTCCATCTGTAGAGGTTTTTAAGCTGAGGCTTGACAAAACCCTCGCCGGGATGATTTAGCTGAGGATAGTCCTGCTTTGAGCAGGGGGTTGGACTAGATACTTCCTGAGGTCCCTTCCAACTCTAATATTCTGATTCTATGTGGGCACTTACTAAGACGGAAGAAAGCTAAATACTTTTGAGAATAAAGTTGTTGAGATGAATTTGGGGATTGGAAAAGAAGATCAAATAGGAACACATGGGAGGTCTGTAGAGAACCATGTATGAAACCTCAACAATTTTGGTGTGCAGGGCATATACCTAGGATGATGGAGGAGATAGCAGTTAACTGTATCTTGAAAGGACATCTGTATGGATTCCAGCCTCATGGACAAGCAAGATGGAGGAATAACACTGAGAGAGCAGGGTGCATTCATCACAAGTACTTGAAGAATAAGGAATTTTTTGTTTCATTGGCATTTCCAAAAAGCTGTAGGGGGGAAAATTTTGACTAGGAATTAAAACCGAAAATGAAATGGTTTGCAACTTTCAGCAAATCGAGAAGTCAGGAAAAAATTAATTTCAGGTCCAATGAAACATTTCAATCGACCCAAAACAAAATGCTCTCATTAGACTGAGGATTTTTTTAGCTTTTAAAAATATTTTTTTCTAATGGATCTAAAGGAAATTTGGAAACATTTCAATTTTCACAGACTTTTTTTTCCTGACCAAAACAAAACTCAGTGAAATGGACACAACCTGAACCCCTGAACCTGCATTTTTCAACAGAAAGATATTTCCATTTAAAATTTTCACCCAGTTCCAATGGTAATCCTTTTTCTGGTTGGGTTACAGTCAACACAAGTAGAGCTGAGTGGGGAATCATGTCCATGGAAGGGTGGAATTGTTGGGTCAATTTTGCCCTTGTCGATGATGGGTAGACGTTTAGTCTGAATGTGGCTGAGTCTTTTGCTTTGATGAGCTATGTGGCACCCTAGATGACCCTGAAGTCCATCTTTCTGAGGGATTTGGTCCTCATGTCTGCTGTGGAACTGGTGGCCTTCTCGCTGAAGGCATTCTCGAAGGCTGAGAAAAGGGTGCCCCGGAGCCTCTCCTTGAAGTACTGACCCATGAAGATGTAGAGTATTGGGTTAAGGCAGCCGTTGATGAAGGCCACGCTGGAGACCAAAGGGATGCCAACAGTGAGAACAGTCTCCAGCTCGGGCCTGTAGTTCATTTCCAGGAAGGATAAGATGTGGTAGGGGAACCAGCAGAGGAAGAAGGCCACAATCACCATGGAAATGACTTTGAATGGTTTACCAGATCGGGCAAGCCGTTTCCTCCTCAGCTTGCTGATGATGGCACTGTAGCAGCCCACGATGATGGTGAAGGGAATGATAAAGCTTAAGACAAAGCGACTGATGATCATGACCTGGTTGTTCATGACCATCCTTCCAACTCTGTCCTTCTCGGTGGCTCCTTCCCCAGCTGTGTCGAAGTTGTTGTAGCACACAGTGATGTTCTTGTTCTTATGGGAGGGTGCCGTGTGGCGGAAGAAGAGGTATGGAAAACACAAGGCCATGGACACAACCCACACAGCCAAGGCTACCAGGGAAGCCAGGTGGGGTGTGCGGTGGCTCTGGGCCCACACTGGGCGCACTACGGACACACAGCGGTCTATGCTTATGACCATGAGGAAGTAGACACTGGCGTAGAGGTTGAGGAAGGCCAAAGCGCTGTTGATCTTACACAGTGCCCTCCCAAAGGGCCAGTGGAAGCCCAGGCTGTGTAGGCCATACTGAAGGGGAGGAAAAAGGTGAAGATGAAGTCAGCCACGGCCAGGTTGAGGAACCAGATGGTGTTGACTGTCTTCTTCATCCGGAAGCCGGTGATGAAGATGACCAGCCCATTGCCTGTCACCCCCAGCACGAAGGCGATGGAATAGATCACCACAGCAACCAGGTGCAGGCTCCTGAGGGGAGCTTGCTTCTGGGTCATGATTTCAGGGACAAAGTCATAGTTATAGTCTGTATCATTATAGGGTGTGGTGGGGATATCCCAGGGGGTTGTGAGGACAGAGGTACCCTTCACAGCCATACAGATGTCTTCAACTCTTTCTGTATCTGTAACATACCAACACAACCCCACCATTAGTTATCTCTCCTTGCAACCTCCCAACCCCCAATACAGTAGAGGGCACACCAGCCTTCAAATAGCCGAAGGACAAAGGCAACAAGGGCAACCTGTGTTTTGTTGCACATCACAACTTGCAGAATATTTACGTCCAATCAGAAACTTGGACAAAGAGGATGGAGAAAGGGGAACAATATATTCTCCTGCACTCTAAGTGTCCTGTTCACTTGGTTAAGTCAAAATTTTGGTCACCAGTGTATGTCCTGTCCTGCCCTCTTGTCACAGAGGGCAGGACAGGAGGCAATGGGTTCAAACTACTGTATCGCAGATTTTGATTGAATCTCAGGAAAAACTTCCTACCTGTAAGAACAGTAGGACAATGGAAAAGACTGCCTTGGGAGATTGCAGAAGTACCTTCACTGGAGGTTTTCCAGTGGAGGCCATCTTTCTTAGATCTTTCTTACACAACAATTCCTGTATCTTGGCCGGGGCTAGACTAGATGACCCTTGTGGTCTTTTCTAAACCTGTGGATCTATGATTCTATGATTCCTTAAAATAAGGAAGTTGATCAAAGGGAGAGGGTTCAGAGAGGAGCCATGAGAATGATTAAGCAATTGGGAAATATGTGTCAGAGTGAGAGACTCCAGGAGCTCAATCTGTTTAGCTTAAAGAGAAGGTTAATGGTCACATGATTCTGGTCTATAACTACCTTCTTGGGGAAAAGTCTAAAAACATAAGGAAGGCCATACTGTGTCAGACCAATGGTCCATCTAGGCCAGTATCCTGTCTTACAACAGTGGCCAGTGCCCGATGACCCAATGGCTAGAAGCTGAAGCTAGGCAAATTCAGACTGGAAATAAGAGACAATTTTTAACAGGGAAGAGAATTAATCATTGGAACAACTGACCAAAATTGGATGTTTCTCTAAAATTATTTGGGGGGCAGGTCTTTGGCCTGTGTGAGACAGAAGGTCAGGGAAGATGAGCACTATGGTCCCTTCTGGCTTTGTAATGTATGACAAAGTCTGTTATGGCTGCTTTTATTATTCAGCACAATCCCTCTGTCTGAGGCCTCTCACAACGAGAGCAGAGCAAAAGTGGATTTTTCAGTTCATTGGCGCATCCAAAAAATCCAGGGAAAAGATTTGTTTTGGGTCAAATCAAATAAATGGTTTTAGAATTTCGGGCTACTCAAACAGTCAAAGATTTCATTCCTTCCACCTGACAGGAAAGATTTTGTTTCAGTATCAAGCATTTTTTAATGTTTTTAACTCTTTTTTTTAAAGTGTTTAAGCATATTTTGAAACAATAGTCACTTCAGATCAAAAAAGCAAAAGATGTTGATTTTTTTCAGAATTTTGGTTTGTTTTTTTCTAAATGACCCATATGGAGAAACAGATGCAAATTCACTGGACATTTCGGTGTCACCAAATCTGCATTTTTTGCCAAAAACAAAAGAAAAAGAAAAGAGGGTGGTTTATGTTAGAAATAATCAAACAGGTTGTCCTGGGAGCGGACTGCCTGCTCGTTCCACCTCCATGCTGAGAGTGAGCAACGAGGGGTTACTTTATAATTCTTTTATCCATAACACTCTGTAAATGTATACATATCCACCAACTCCCCATAGACCCTTATTTGGTTACACTGACACCTATAAAATGAATATTAACAACTATATAATGAATATAATTATATACGCCTCTGTTGTTTACAGGATTACCATACAGAGGGCAGGCCATCACCTTAAAACCTATCAATTTTACACTAACATTCTTTGAAGTAGAGGCATACCAGGGGGAGAAGAAAAACAAAGTTTTCTTCCCACCAAAGCCTTATGCTGTAATAGTAATTATTCCTATTCCCAGAAGATGCCCAGGAAGGGAGGAAAAGAAAAGCGATAACAAACTCTAACTAAAATTCACCCTAATTAGCAGAAACAAGGTTTGCCTTTACCTTGAACCCATTCTCTGTAGTTTAGGCCTGACTACTTGTCCAGCTTTTAACTCTTTACTCTCCTACAATTGAAATATTCCACCCAGTTCTGCTAAGAACCCAGGCCAGTGGGGCTCACCAGCCAATGCGATGTCTGATGGAAGAACAAAATGTGGGACACTGTTACGCTTTGCACCCTGATTGGTGAATAATTGATGATGATTTCATTGGTGTTTAAATTATTCTCCAGTGACCCCATGATGGATCCTGCTCACAACCGTCAGCCCACACAATGGCAGAAACCACAAATTGAAATGTTTGAGGAAATAAGGAAAACCTGGGTTTCGGTGGGTACGGTGTAGTGACCTATGGATTATTAGTTATTGCTGTGCTTAAAATTCAGAGGGTTGGTATTGGTTACACACCCATCATGCAAATTCTGGAAGCAAGTTGGGAATGAGTGGGACGCTTGGTTCCATCCCCAGCTCTGGGAAGAGAGTAGTGTCTGCTGGGTTAGAGCGGGCAGGCTGGGAGCCAGGACTCCTGGTTCTAGTCCCTGGATTTGGGAGAGGGGTGAGGTCTAGTGGTTTAGAGCAGGCAGGGTTGGGCGTCTGTACTCCTGGGTTTGATTCCTGGTTCTGGGGTCTAGCGATTAGCCAGAATAACCAAGTACGTAGATTTGTCCCGTTCCTTCTAGCTAGAGCAGCAAGCTCACGTGAATAAGATTTTCCTACCTAAGAAAACTGCTTCCTAACCTGAACTAAGCCCCCCAAGATAACTGATCTGTGTGGGCAGAGCTGGGGCTGTCTCTGGAGATTTTGGGAGGCAAAGACCTGGAGGCCTTGAGTTGAAAGAAGGGCTGAGGAATGCATGGAAAGATTTGTAAAATCTACCCCAGTGGATGACAGCGAAGTCTGGGAACTCGGCCCCCTCCAGTGAGGGCTCAGCCCCCTCTAGTGGCTGCCAGCCGGCTACTGGAGCTATTTCTTCAGCCAGCCAGTTCAAGCACTTGCTTTTTGACACACAGGCCTCAGGGTCTATTCCCCCAGACGTTCCAAGCTGGGGGCAGTTGTTAAAGAGGGGAAGAGGAAAGACTGACACCACGGCACCCCTGTCCCATTGCCACTTCCTCTTCTGCCTGGACTGGGAGGCTCCAGTTACTTTAGTTATTGGATTAGTTATTTAGTTATTCTCCAGGGCTGAGAATCCCATCCACAAGTCCTGCCTGCCAGTGCCCACTATGCCAACTCCCCTCCCAGAGCTGGGGATAGACCCCAGGAGTTCTGGCTCCCACCCCCCACTGCTCTAACCAGCTTGACCCCACTCCCTTCCCAGAGCCAGAGATAGATGTACAAAAGTTTGTGGTTAGAGCTGGGGGGGCTGGGAGCTAGGACTCCTGGATTCTATCATCCTAGACCCCACTCGCTGATTTTCTTTCCCCAAAATTGTATTTTGCAGGAAGTTTCCAAGCTTTTGTTTTCGTTCCTTTTCAGAACAATTCTCCCCCCCCCCCAATCTTGACATTTCCCATGAAATGAAATAGCCAGTTCCTGGTGATTTTTAAGTATTAGCTCTTCAAAACCCATGAAGAGATTAATTAATACCATTCACCGAGGAGTTTTTGAGAAGATCCAATCTTCAGAGGCAAGTACTGTGCGACTGATTAATGCAATCCCATGCCTGTGCAGCCGATCAGTGGGTTCCCCAGCTGCTTCTTAGTGAACACTATAACCCATGAGAGAAATTGACTCGTTGATGACCAGGCGCCTGCGCCATTCCTCACGCTCTTTATCACCCAAAGAGAGCCACGAATCCTGGAATCATAGACATGTCGGACTGGAAACTGGCATGGAGGCAGGACTAAGTGTTAGCTAGCTCACTGATTTTCACCCTGTGGTCTGTGGTGTGCTGGCCGTCTGCATACTATTGCTAAGATTTCCAAAGGGGTCTACAGCTCCATTCTTAATTTCCTAGGGGTCTGCAAATGAAAAAAGGTTGAAACCCACTGATCTAGACCATCCCTGCCAGGTAATTATCCAACCTGTTCTTAAAACCCTCCTTAGGCCATTCATTCCAGTGCTTACCTACCCTAGCAAGACATTTTTCCTGATGTCTCACCTAAATTTCCCTTGCTGCAACTTAAGCTCATTGCTTCTTGTCCTGTCCTCAGTGGCTAAAGTGAACAATTTATCACTCTCCTCTTTATAACAACTTTTGACATACTTGAAGCCTTTAACCACATCCCCTCTCAGTCATCTCTTCTCCAGACTACCAAAAAACAGAAACAAAAAGTTTTTTCAGTTTTTTTCTTCATAGGTCATGTTATCCAGATCTTTTATCATTTCTGTTGCTCTCCTCTGGACTGTCTCCAGTTTGGCCACATTTTTCCCAAAATTGGGGTGCCCAGAACTGGACACAAGACTCCAGTTGAGATCTGCTCATTGCAGAGCATAACGGAAGAATCACTTCTCGTGTCTTGCTTGCAGCCCCCCTGCTCACACATCCCAGAATTGTGTTTGCTTGTTTTGCAACAGTGTGATAATGTTTGTCTCATATTGATCAAGTCCAACCCCCAGGTCTCTTTCCCCAGTACTCCTTCCAAGGCAGGAATTTCCCATGTCGTATTTGCACAATTGCGTTTTCCTTCCCCAGTCTCGTACTTTGCATTTCTCTTTCTTGAATGTCATCCTATTTACTTCAGACCATTTCTCCAGTTTGTCATTTTGAATGTCCTCCAAAGTGCTCACAACCCCTCCCAAATTGGTATCATTAGCAAACTCTTTAAGTGTACTTTCTCTGTCATTATCCAAACCATTTATGAAGGTATTGAACAGAACCGAACTCAGGCCAGATCCCTGTGGGACCCCACTCGATATGTCCTTCAGCTTAACTGTGAACCACTCATAACCACTGTCTGACTCTACGCCAGCTAGAGCTTGTCAGAAAGGCCCCAGAGCAGATCAGTCAGTATGCAGAAATTGTTTCCATTCCATTTGTTTTTGACAAAGCCACATCATTCCTTTTGGGGAAATTTCCCACAGGGTTCTGTTATGGAATCGGCCCCTCCTTTTTCAGAATAAGCGATTTTTGACCCCGGTGTCTTTTTCCATTTGGAAAGCCAGTGTTTGCTGTTTGGGAAACTGTCAGGTGAGGGAGAAAATCCCACTGGGAACTAAATTAAATTTGCCACAGAGGCCCCTTCCATAACCAGCATCAACTCCCTTTCTCCACAGAAACAGTGACCAGACTCATCGAAAAAAAAGCCAAGAAAGTTAAGATGAGAAAAACGCCAGAAGAGGAAGAGAAGCCAATGACACAGAGGGCAGCACCTGGCACGATGAGGCCCCTGATCTTGGTCAGGGGGTCTGGCACAATGAGGTCCAAGTCAGCACCTGACACAATGGGGGGGACCTGATCTCGGCTGGGGTCCAGGCAGTATCCGGCACGAGGGGGGCCTTGATCTCGGCCAGGATCTGCCTAGCACTATGGCAGATCTCCATTCGGTTTTGATTCTTTCCTTACCCTGTATCTCTCGGGTTGTGATGTCTTAGCGTCAATCCCCGGCCGGGCAGCTGCAGCTCACACAGGCTGATTCTGTCTGGGGTCAGGAAGTTGGTTTAATGTGGGTTTCTCTGGGAGAGGGAAGAGTTGTGGGCACGGCACGAAGCTGCAGACCAGACAGGGACTGGCCAGCATCTCCAAACCTCAGAGGCGTCCAGCTCTGCCTGCTGAATGTCACAGCTCCTCCCCCAGAGGTAACCTCAGATGCTAACACCTCTCACTGCACAGAATCGACATGGTGTTTCTCAGAGACAGCTACTCCAATCCGGGGCAGATTCAGGGGGCCACAAGCTGAGACACCGCCTCTTCCTGGCACAGCCCCAGCCCATTCGCACCAGAGCAAGTGGAGGAAACAGAGGAAATACAGACAGGTGGCTGAGGGTGGAGGCCCATTCATATCAGACCGTCCATCTGAGAAATTATTTGTAAAGCTGGCGCTGGAACCTAAGAGTCCTGACCCCCCAGCCATGCCCATCCTCTAACCACTAGGCCCCACTCTTCTCCCTGAGTCAGGGATAGGCCCCAGGATTCATGGGTCCCAGCACGCTCTGCTTTAACCACTAGCCCCCACTCCCCTCCTAGAGTTGTAGCGAGAACCCAGGAGCCCGTGGCGCTTCCTCTCTCCTGCCCTCACTTCTCCCCCTGCAAAGCCAGAGGGGCAGGAACCAAACCCCACTGCAGCCTCCCATGGAAGCTGGACAAGCCTCCCTCTCTGCTGATTTTCAGCACTGCTGGCTAGGAAACCTGGGTGCCATCCAGTGCTGAGGCACTCTCCCATGCTCAGAAGGAGGCTTAGGGCAGACCGAGAATCCTGGCAAAGAAAGGAGGGAGATACTGGGATAGACGGGCCCATCGGTGTGACCCCAGGATTCGCAGCAGTCACTTCTGCACACGACGCACTCAGATTTGTTCCAAATATGCCTTGAGCGCTGCCCTTTGAAAACCGCCAGCGCGCAGCTCCAGCCCTTTCTGCTCCCTCGGTGCCGTGCGACGGGGCTGCCCTAGTCCTGAGCTGGAGACAGGAGAATTCACGGGGCTCCAGATTCAACCCCCAGGAAACCAGCCTGGCTTTGAGGCCAAGTCCCTTTGGGGAGCTAAGGAGCAGAGAGATGCTCCATCCCCATCCGTCACCGTCAGGGCACCAAGAAACCAAGCGATCTGACCCCTGCACTGGGGCCTGGCCAGCAAAAAAGCCGGCGCGACAACTGGAGGCGAGAGAGCGGTGTTTCTCACCCTTGGAGATACCTGGGTCCCAGCTTGCTGCATTCCTAGACTGTGGCTGGGAGATCTCGGGCCAGCGCCGGTCCACAGGCCGCTCGTTGAGACGTACCGCGCTAGAGGACGTTCTCGCCGCTGAGGTGTGTTTTCTCTTTGATTTCCTGGTCGCCGTCTCCACCTGCCTCCCTTCCCTTTGGTATCATGCAGGCCCAGCTCTTTGTCTCAATTACTTGTATGTCCCCCGAGCTGAGTCAGTGCGGGAACGTGAGCATCTCTGGGCTGCCAAGGAACCGGAAGGTTTCACTGGCTCTGTAGAGGCAGCGAACCCAACATCTTTGCTGAGAGGATCCAGGGAGAGGGACCAAGAGCTGCAGGAGGACTGTTTGGGAGCAAATTCGGGACTGGGAAGGTACTAAGGTCGGCTGTATAGGAGTACTCAAGTTGCAGAAGTTGCAGAATGGGCCTTGCACTCTCTTGCATAAAGAAGAGTTACTGAGAGCCAGGACTCCTGGGTTCTATCTCCAGCTCTGGGAGGGGAGTGGACCTAGTGGTTAGTGCACGGGGCCGGTTGGGGGTCAGGACTCTTGGGTTCTATCCCCACTCTGGGAAGGGAGTGGGGCCTAGTGGGTTAGAGTAGGGGCAGAGCTGGGTGTCCCTTGTGCATTGACTCATTGTTGGATCCCCGTTCCCACCTGGGCTCTAGTCCCACCACTATGAAGGGTCGCTGCACCTTGCAGACCGAAGGTGATAAAAGGGGCCCTGGCTGGGCCTGTCCTGGCATCTGGACACTAGATGGCAGCATATAGTCTACATCAGGCAGGACGGTGACACTGAACAACCCTTGGAGCATCGTGTATCTTGGGTGGCTTTTCTTCTCCCGTGCCTCTTCTGTCCTGTGCCCAGCTGTTTGTGATCCTTCACCCCTTCCCTGGCCCCACCTCCCCAAAATGTGACCCACCCCAAAATCACACACAGGACCCCTGGTGCCCTGTCCCCGCTGTAACCCTAAACCCCACTTCCCTCCCAGAGATGGGAATAGAACCCAGGAGTCCTGGCACTTGGTCTCCTCTTGTCTGTCCTCCCCGCCCACTCTAACCATTAGGCCCCACTCCTTACCCAGAGCTGGAGACAGCACCAAGGAGTCCTGACTCCCAGTCTGCTTCCCTATGCAAACCCACTAGAGCCCACTCCAATCCCGGAGCTGGGTATAGAACCCAGGATTCCTGGCTCCCCCCCCCCCCCCCCCCCCCGCTCTACCTATTACACCCCACACCCCTCTCAGAGTTCTATTTTCAAACGAATCATCTTTTCCTATAGTGATTAGGTACAATGAGCTCTTCTCCCCTTCAAGAACCCCCCCACCATAATTAACTAAACTCTCCTTACAGAGAAGCCCCCCCCCAGTGAAAAATTCGCCACTTATTGAGGTCTTTTTTAATGAAGAAACCTGAAACCTTCTGTAACATTGTTCCATTGTCTCTGTTAGCTCAGCTCTGTCCCTCATTCAGATACAATTCCCAGCGCCAAGGATATGTAATCACCAGCATTTTATTTCATACTGCCTCAGCTTTCAGTAAAACTCTGTTAACTAAGAAACCGAGGGACACGCTATTAAGGAAGAAAGGAGAAAAGCCACGGTTTTAGTGACTGCTCTCAGAGACCAAATGGAACCCTTGTAAAGAGACATCATCTCCACAAAGTCCCTGTGAAGATCGTTCTCTCCAGTTGGTTGCTCCAAAAATTACCCCTGGGTATAGAAAACCCTGCCCAAGTTCTGCTTGCTGAACACATTTAACACAGCCAAAATCAGTGAAGGTTCCTACCACCAGGAGAAGGCATTTCATTCTTCATGGGCATCAACATGGAAGCTTTTGTTGACAGAAATGTAGGGTTGGAAGGAACCTCAAGAGGTCGTCCAGCCAGTCCTCAAATGCAGAGGCAGGACCAAGCAGACCAAGACCATCCTTGGCAGGGATATATGAACACAAGCGGAGCTGAGTGGGGAACATGTCCATGGAAGGGTGGAGTTGATTAGGTCACTTTTGGTGATAGGGAGAGGTTCAGACTGAACACAGCTGAAGTTCCCAGCTCTGAACAGACACATGGTGCCTAGAAGATCTGGGAGTCTGTCTCCGTGGTAGACTTGGTCTTAGTGTTGGCAGTGCTGCTGGCGGCCTCCTCAGTGAAAGCACTTTCAAAGGCTGAGAAGAGGGAGCGGCGAAGCTTCTCCTTGAAGTCCTGACCCATGAAGACGTAGAGGATAGGGTTGAGGCAGCTGTTGATGAAGGCCAGGCTGGCAGTCAAGGGAAGGCCAATGATGAGTACATTGTACAGGCTGGGTGTGTGGTTCATCTCCAGGAAGGAGAAGACGTGGTAGGGGAACCAGCAGAGGAAGAAAGTTACAATCACGGCAGCGATGACTTTAAAGGGCTTACCAGATCGGGCCAGATGGTTCCTCCTTAGCTTGATCAGGATGGCACCATAGCAGCACACGATGATGGTGAATGGGATGAGGAAGCCTAAGACAAAGCGACTGATGATCATGGCCCGGTGGTTCACAGTTATACTCCTGTGCTTCTGCTCCTGGGGGGCCCCTTCCCCGGCTGTGTTGAAATTGTTGAAACAGTTGATGGTCTTGTTGTTTTGGGAGGGTGCCGTGTGGCGGAAGTAAAGGTTTGGCGAACACAAGACCAAAGCCACAAACCACACAGCCAGGGCTACCAGGGAAGCCAGGCGGGTAGTGCGGTGGTTCTGGGCCCACACCGGGCGCACTACGGTGATGCAGCGGTCTATGCTGATGACCATGAGGAGGTAGACGCTGGCATAGAGGTTGAGGAAGGCCAAAGCGCTGATGATCTTACACAATGCCCTCCCAAAGGGCCAGTGGAAGCCCAGGGCTGTGTAGGCCACACTGAAGGGTAGGAAGAAAGTGAAGATGAAGTCGGCCACGGCCAGGTTGAGGAACCAGATGGTGTTGACCGTCCTCTTCATCCGGAAGCCGGTGATGAAGATGACCAGCCCATTGCCTGTCACCCCCAGCACGAAGGCGATGCAATAGATGACCATGGTGAACACATGCATTCTCTTGAAGAGCACTTGCCTCTGGGCTGCATCTTCAGGGTCTTCATAACCATCATCATAATTGGAGGTAGAGGAGACAACCAAGAGAGTTGTGGGAAGGGCAGTGCCCTTCAAAGCCATGGCGATGTCTTCACTTCTCTGTCTTACTTCTTTCTCCACCTGCAACACATCAACACAACCTCTCCTAATTACCTCCCCTGGCAATCTCCCAATCAGCCAGTGCCAGACTTCAGAAAGGCCAAGGAAACGTGGGGCTTCTGTGTTCTGTTGCACCACATTTACACTCAATAAGAAACTTGGACAAAGATGATAGAGAAAGGGGACCATTATGCTCTCCTGGTCCATAACCAGTACATTAACTTACTCATATCGCATTCACTGAGTTAGGTCAAAGGCTTTAAACTCAAGGATGGTGAGAAATTGGAGAGGACTCAGAGAAGAGACATGGGAATGATTCTGATATTGGAACACCTGCCTTTTAGTGAGAGGTTCCAGGGGCTCCATCTATCTCCAACAAAGAAAAGGTGAAGGGGTGACTTGGTCCCTGTCTCTAAGTACCTGCCTGGGGAACAAATATTTGATCATGGGCTCTTCGGTCTAGCAGCCAAATGTCTAATAAGGTCCTATGGCTGGAAGTTGAAGCAAGATAAATTTCGACTGGAAATAAGGGACAAATTTTTAACAGTGAAAGAATTAACCCTCGGAACGACTTCCTGATGGCTCTAGTTTGGCAGTTGCAAAATCAAGACTGTGTGTTTCTAAAAGATATGCTCTAGTTCAAACAGGAATTATTTGAGGGAAGTTTTATGGCCTGTGTTGTGTGCCGTTGGGCGCCCTCTGGTAATGGACTTCTCGGTTCGCTGGTGATTCTGAATAATCGGGGTGGGGGGGGGGATTGTTTCAGGTCGAACCAAAATGAATTTAAAAAAAAATTTTTTCAGTAACTGAAAAAGTCAGGAAAAGAATCAGTTTGGGGAACCATTTCCTTTGACCTGAATGGAACCATTCGATATTGAGCATTTTTAATGGTTTTGAATCTTTTAAAAATGGATAAAATTCAAGGATATGTCAAAATGAGAAGTCATTTTGAATAGAAACATTTTGTTTCCAAAAATGCCCAATTGAAATACTTTTTTGGGAGGGGGGATTTGTTTTTTAGACAGGGCTGGGGGGGAATGAACAATGTGGTAAAATTGGCCCGGATTTATTAAATGTTTCGTTGTCAGAAAATCTGCATTTTTCACTTTAAAAAAAGAAACAACAAAACACAATTTGATCAAATTCTCCCCCCCCCACCTCCCCACCCTCCAGCACTGCTCAAAATGTCTCCGCTACTAGTAGGGGCACAAGTGGCTGAGAAATTCAGATGGAAGATCAACATACGGGATGCGTGTGCTTTGTTGAGCGTTGCACCGTGATCAGCAGATTATTTATTATTATTTCAATGGGGTTTAAATTATTATTCAGCACAGGCCCTCCCACCGTTACCCCACCACGACCTTCAAACCATGCAATAGCTGATAAATGACCGAAATGTGGGAATCCTGGCTGTGGGGGGAGGTGTCTCTGTTCTCTGCCGTGATTAGCTGTTGCCCCTCCTACCATGGATATGCCTTGCAAACTGCCAGAAAAAAAGTTAGGAATGATCAGCACACCTGGTTTCTCCCCCTACCTTGGGGAGGGGAAACAGGTCCAGGGGATCAGAGCAGGGTGCAGGGGGTCAGGACCCAGGGTTCTGCTGTTGGTACTGGGAGGGGAGTGGGGTACAGTGGGGGGGAGGTTGGGAGATCAGGATTCCTGGGTTCTCCGGCTGGTACTGAGAATGGAATGGAGACCAGGGCTTTACAGCAGGGGGCTGTGGTGTGGGGCTGTCAGGATTCCTGGCTCTGGGCTATAGAATGACAGTGGTGGGTACGTAACTCTGGCCCATTTCTTCTGAGAAGCAGCATCTCCATGTGAATAAAACTTCCCACGGTAAGAGCATTGCTTCCCATCTCAGGACCCCAGCTCTGCCCCACGTTAACAAATCAGTGTGGGGAGAGCTGGGGCTGCCTTCAGAGCTTTTGGAAGGCCAAGATCTGGACGCCTTGAGTTGAAAGAAGGGCTGAGGATTCAGCTGAGGTTAGCCCTGCTTTGAGCAGAGGGTTGGACTAGATACCTCCTGAGGTCCCTTCCAACTCTAATATTCCATGGTTCTATGAATGCACAGAAAGATTTGTAAAGTCTGCAGCAATTGATGACAGCGAACTCTGGGATCTGGGCACCCTCCAGCGAGGACTCTGCCTCCTCTAGTGGCTGCTAGCTGGCTACTGGAGCTATTTCTGCAGCACATCCAGTTCAAGGACCTGCTTTTCGACACACAGGATCCATCCCCCCAGATGTCCCAACCAGGGGCAGTTGTTAAATAGGGGAAGTAGAAAGACAGGCTCCACGCTCCCCTTGTCCCATGGCCACTTCCTCTTCTGCCTGGGCTGGGAGGCTCCG
Organism: Mesoclemmys tuberculata; assembly: GCA_007922155.1. Taxonomy (NCBI): domain Eukaryota; kingdom Metazoa; phylum Chordata; order Testudines; family Chelidae; genus Mesoclemmys; species Mesoclemmys tuberculata. The sequence goes on along the minus strand of ML675670.1, from coordinate 218,283 downwards.
GTTACTTTAGTTATTATATTTTACCCCTCCAGAACCTACAATACAACCCAGGAGTCCTGGCTTTCAGCCCCCCATTACCCACCTGGAGTTGGGGATAGAACCCAGGAATCCTGGCTCCTAGCCCCCCCAAGTCTGACCTACTGAACCCCACCCCCAGAACCAGGGGTAGAACACAGACGGTCTGGCTCTCTGACCCCCTGCTCCAACCCGCCTGACACCTCTCCCCTCCCAGCATCAGGAATAGAACCCAGGAGTCCTGACTCCCACTCCGCGGCTCTAACCACTAGACCTCCCTCCCCTTCCTTCCCCAAGTCAGGAATAGAACCCAAAAGTCCTGGTCATCCTCTTACACCTCTGGGTGTTCGCAGTGCGCGCGACGTCTCCTGTCCTGTCTGTGGGGCTCTCAGTGTGATCTGATCTCCCCAGGTAAGGTGGCCTCCCGAGGCTGATTCTGTCCTCCGAAGCCAGGTCCGTTGCTTCTCTTGACCTGGGACGGATCTGTATTGTACTACCTACGGGGCGTGATGTACAGCAATTGGCCAATACAGGAAGAACACTGAGTCTCTGCCCCAACAAGGAGATAACAGTGAAAGAATGATGTAACCCCTGAAATATGCATAGCTGTGGGGGAGGACTCCTGGGTTCTACCCCTGGCTCTGGAAGGGGAGTGGGGTCTAGGAGCCAGGACTTCTGGATTCTATCTCCAGTTCTGAGTGGGATCTAGTGCTTACAACATGGGGGGCTGGCAATCAAGACTCCTGGTTTCTACCCCCAGCTGTGGGAGGTGAGCAGGATCTCGTGGTAAGGTGCTGTATTCGTTTATAATAAACGGACGCAAAAGCCGACATTGTGAGCACACGACTGACACTGTCCAACGTGAAACAGCGTCAACAAGGTTGAGGGTTTGAGTCACAGAGTCTGAAATGGCTAATGCCCCCTTAAAAATACTCTTCATCTTTTATTAAGGGAAGGAGGAAAAGCAGCGAACGCCATTGCAATGTTAAGTGTTAAGTGAGGCTTCAAGGTTAACCATATCCCTTTTTCTCATTAGCTGCACTGAGATTTTTAGAAGGGAAACCCTCCTTCTCTGGCAGCCTTTTAGCTGGTACCAGAAATTATATCTGTCCATTGGCAGAAAGAGGAGAAATCATCTGAGTTGGGCTGGAGCCAGCGTGTCGCTGTCGTTAAAGTCCGGCGCTGTTTTCTAGAAAATAAACAGTATAAACCCACAGAAATGCGTGGTGAAGGAAACTCAGCAAAGCAAGAAAAAACCACTTCTGTCTCCAGTGTGACTGTCATTTGCAACCTCACGGCTGGAAAAACATCAAGTCTGATCAGCTGCCCTGAGACCTGGCAAACTCGTACCAGCATCAGGCTGTTTCAGGTGTTGTTTTTAGCCATCCCTCTAGGCACAGACTCACGGCAGTGTTGCAAAATACCCAATCCTGGCCAGCTAAGCCAGGATCTTCTTAGCCAGAAGACAAAAGGAAAGGGATGGGAGATGCAAGAAACATGCTGGGGAAGGAAAAGGATCCACAAAGGGGTCTTGACACCCCTACTGGTGGTTGGGATTTAGCCAGAGCTGGTGGAGGTGGCAGTGTTATGTGGATCCCCTTCTTGGGTCCCCTCCTTAAGACAACAGAGGCCCTGCCCAATGATGGCTTCTGAGCTCCCAGGAGGCCAGAAGACGGGAAGGGGGGCAGTCATGATGGTGAAATTTGTTCCTTCCCCTTCTTTCAATCAGCACTTGCCCCCCATCTTTGTCTGCCAGCCCAGGTGTATCCCCCCTGCATAAAGTCTCTTCGATTAAGGAACCCAAAAGGGGGGCGGGATGGCCCATCCCCTCATTACGGCATCCATCAATTCGGTCCAGATTCCAACACGCCAATTGCGGTTCACTGATTTCCGGCCCTCGCATCCTGCACTTCCCTGGCCTTGAGCGTGAAGCTCTCCGGGACACCATTGGGTGTCAGCTGCTTGGTTCCTTTTTGCACCTTTGTCCGTCGATGTTGATGGCTCAAGGCGCCTGTGGAAGTGACTGATCATCCACTCATTTCTCGCGGGCCCAGTTTGTGACGCTGTCTACTGTAGGAGTGACCATTTATAACATGACTGATATCAGTATTACAGAAGTGCAATGCATATCGTATAGGCTGCGCCACGCAAGGGGCTGATGGACACGTCAGGGTTCACTAAGATTGAGAAGAACGTTTATTTGTGTGTATCAGTTTTGCATTAGGAGTTCTAAATATGTCTGGCTTATTTGTATTTCAAACTTGTGCTGTGTTTCTGGGCGACACCCCCAGACAGGAGGGCAGCAGCACAAACCCCGCTTAATGGCCCATCAAGGGAACTCACACAGGGACAATGCATGTTAGTCTGCAGAAAAGAAGAATGAGGGGGGATTTGATAGCAGCCTTTAACTACTGGAAAGGGGGTTCCAAGGAGGATGGAGCTAGGCTGTTCTCAGTGGTGGCAGATGACAGAAGAAGGAGCAATGGTCTCAAGTTGCAGTGGGGGAGGTCTAGGTTGGATATTAGGGAAAAGCTTTTCACTAGGAGGGTGGTGAAGCATTGGGATGGGTTACCTAGGGAGGTGGTGGAATCTCCATCCTCAGGGGTTTTTAAGCTGCGGCTTGACAAAGCCCGGGCTGGGATGATTTAGCTGAGGTTAGTCCTGCTTTGAGCAGGAGGTTGGACTAGATCCCTCCTGAGATCCCTTCCAACTCTAATCTTCTGAGATTCTACAATCCAGTGAAAGAACCCAGGGGCTGCCCCTTATGAATCACCAGGCCATGAAGGAACATGGCCTATGGAAAGGGGACTCTGAGGCTTTTCCGTGCCATGTGCTGTGTTTGGTACAAGCCACATGGCAAAGGGACATAAAGGGCAGCTGCACCATCCCCATCTTGTCTTCATTCCTGCATCCTACCTCTGGCTCAACTCATCACCAACTGGAGCTGTGAAAAAAGGGACTGAGACCCACCCAGCTACTGGGTGCACACCAGAGGGACTGTACCAGCCTGCAAACGCCACAGTTCTGCTGAGAATTGGATCTATATGGACTTTACAGTCATTTGTATGTATCTGATCGCTTTGACCGTTTAACTTTTCTCTTCTAATTTGTTTCTTTCCTTTTATAATGAACCTTTAGCTTTAATTTCTAAAGGGTTGGCTGCCAGAGTGGTATTTTGGGGAAGATCCAACCTTATATTGGTCTGGTACTGTGGCTGGTCAGCTGGGGTCTGGATAATGATTTTGGTAAAGGGAAGAGAACTCTAAATAACGTCTCTCTTCATTCACCTAATTGCTAACTGGGGGCCAGAGATTGAAATGCAGTAGAGGGGGGCTGTGCAGCTTTCTGTTTTTAGCTTCTTGACAACCTGTGTGGGGGTTCAGAAGCCCTGCTTGTGATGGGTTGGTGAATCTAACTGCAGTGTCAGCCACCGGTTTGGGAGACTCTTCTCTCCTTTTGGAGCCTGCCCTGGCCTTGGCAGTTTCAGGTGGGCTACCCTAGACACAGATGGGTCAGACAGTTATTAGAACCATGGAAGAGGAGGGTTGGAAGGGACCCCAGGAGGTCAGCTAGTCCAACCCCCTGCTCAAAGCAAGACCAACCCCAATTACACCCACTCTGGGAGCCCGGACTCCTGCGTTTTAGCCCCAGTTCAGGGAGGGGAGTGGTGCCTAGTGGTTAGCGCAGGGAGGGCTGTGGGAGTGGGGTGTAAAGGTGAGAGTGGAGGGGGGTTCAGTAGAGTACAAACTACCCTGTAGACTTGCTGAGACTGGGTAGGGGGATAATCTAGGTCAGGGGCTTTATTAAACCCAGGCAAGTCGCCTGAACTTCTGCTAATTCTGTGTGTTGAAACAGCACGCTTCCTTCTTCAGCTGGGCCACAAAGTCTCCACAAGTTCCTGTGCCAATCCACCCTTCTCCTGTTTTCTCAGTGCGCTCCCTTGCACGACGCGTAGCTCATACGCCCTTGTAGCCAGACGCCCGGCTGGTCCGCATGCCGTAGCTCCAGGGACTGAAACAGTGCGGCCTCACTTTGCTGCACCTGGGACCCACCCCATCGAAATGAACGCAGCTAATGCCCATTGACCCCAGCTGGGATCTGCCCCATTCACTCCAATGGAGCTACGGCCGATTGACCCCATCTGGGATCTGGCCAGTTTGCTTTTTCAGTAATGAGAGACTTGGATAAAGTAAATTTTACTGTATTTGAGACTGATGAGCCTAGCTAAGCAGCTAGAGTACAGATATGGTGATAGATAGACAGGGAGGCTGTAACTGAAGCAAGAATTTGCACGACTCTTGCCCACAGGTTTGTAACTTCCCCTGTACTGCGATGATGAAATGAACAGAGCACGTTGGTGGAAATCAAAATCTTGTGGTCGTTGCTTGCAGTGGGGGAAAGTGGCTGCAATTCAGGGCTCCTGTATTCTATTCCTAGCACTGGGAGGGAGTGGGGTCTGGAGGGAGAGTTATGACCCCAGGTGCTGGGGTCCGGCCCCATTGATTCCAGTGGAACTATGGCTGATTGACCCCAACTATACAGAATAGACAGACAGATGGCTAGACCGAGGGGTGTGTATGGAGATAGATAGACAGCCAGCCACACCTCAGTTACCTTTTATCCAGGTTCTCCGTTCTCTCCCATCTGCTTTACCCTAAATCTGCAGGAACTGAAGCAGGTTGGGAGGAAATCACTCATTTCTCACCCCATGTGTTACTAACTTCTCCACATAAATGGAGGATGCTTGTAGTGCATAGATTATCAGGGGGGTGATGGTACGTCAGGACTCCTGCGTTCCACTCCCAGCTCTAGGAGGGAAGAGGGATCTAGTGGACGTTGGTGCCGCATTAAGAGATCAGTGCTGACGTGCTCAGTACAGTCTCCAGGTGCTGCTGATAGCCGTATCTAGCAAACCACTGCGGAAAATAGCAGTAGATTTTATGCCGGGGAGTAAAATTCATCAATCCCAGGGCCAGAAGGGGCCATTGTTTGTGAGCGTCTCATCTGAGCTCCTGTATAACACAGGCCAGAGAACGTCAGTCCCTAACTAATTCCTAGAGTAGATCTTTTAGAAAAATATCCAGTCCCGATTTTAAAATTGTCGATGGAGAATCCACCACGGCTCTTGGAAAATTGTTCCAATGGTTAGTTCCCCTCACTGTTAAAAATGTATACTGCTTTCCAGTTCGAATTTGTCCAGCTTCAACCTCCAGCTTTTGGATCATGTTAAACCTCAATCTGCTGCTAGACTGTAGAGCGCATTACTTGTTCCCCATGTAGATACTGACCGCAGTCAAGTCACCCTTTCACCTGCTCTTTGTTAAACTAGATAAATTAAGCTCCATGAGTGGCTCACTCTAAGGCAGGCTTTCTAAGCCTTTAATCATTCTTGTGGCTCATCTCTGACCCTTCTGCAATTCATCTACATCCTTCCTGAATTGTGGGCACCAAAACTGGACCCAGATCCCAGCAGTGGTCACAACAGAGTCAGATCTAGTGGTAAAATAACCTCTCGGTTCCTACTCGAGATTCCTTTATTGATGCATCCCGGGATCTCATTAGGTCTTTTGACCGCAGCATCATGCTGGGAGCTCATGTTCAGCAGATTATGCCCCAAATCGTTTTCAGAGTCGCTGAAGCCCAAGAGAGAGAATCCCCCATCCTGTCAGTAGGGCCGGCATCCTTCGTCCAGCGTGCATGCCGTGACGCTGTCTGGAATAGAAGTGATCATTTGTAATATTATTGATCTCAGTATTGCAAACACTGAATCTCACAAAATAGGCGGCGTCGGGTACCATTGGAAAGGTGGTAATTTGCGAAGTATAATTGCTGTTCAGTCTGTACGTATCGGTTTTGCATTATCAATTCTAAATACGTCTGGCATCTCCGTATTGCGACTTCTGCTGTGTTTCTGGGCGACGGCCCAGACAGGACGGCAGCACTAACCTAACCCAGCTTAGTGGCCTATTAAGGGAACTCACACAGGTCCAATGAGCCCAGGGGAGAGAAGCCAGGGCCTTCACCTTATGAGTCACCTGGCATGAAGGAACATATCTACGGACAGGGGACTCTGAGGCTTTTCCAGGCCATGTGCTGTGTGTCTGTGTTTGGGACAAGCCACATGGCAAAGGGACATAAAAGGAAGCTGCACCATGAAGTGTTTGTAAGCAAGGTTTTAGTGGAACTCCCCCCTGCTCAGACGGTCTGAGTGGCTCCCTCCTGCTCAGTCAGCTGAAAACGGGGGGCACTATATTTACATGGGCTTTGTATTTGCATGAGTACAATTAAGTATTTAGCATAATTTCACTGTATATGGATAAGCACCCCTAGGTGCTGAGCATAATGGGAAATGGTTAGCATGGCTGGTTTGGGGCTACAAACCACTTCTGTGTTAACTGCTGGGGTAATGAAATGTTGTCCTGCCGTTGTATGAAGAGATGTCAGCAGAACTGGGCTTAGCCTGTTCTGATAAAATACTTCACCCTAAACCAGTGTTTCCCAACCGGTGTGCCATCAGGCCTGAGCAGGTGTGCCACAGAACTTGTGAGTTGGCTCATGAATATCCATGAGTTCATTTGGAGACTATATGGTGGGGTGCCTCAAAATAATTAAATGGTATCAAGGTGTGCCATGGCAGAGAAAAGTTTGGGAACCACTGCCCTAAACTAAATAGAGCACCACAAGGGTGGCAGACAGATGTTTCAGCATTGTAAAGGGGGGGCGATATGAGGAATCTCAATTAGGGATTGCACCAGCTCTGGGAAAGGGCTGCTCCCAGGCATGGAGTGATGATCTCCCATTGTTAAAAGGTAGAATTAACGACTCCTCTTGGAGCCTTTTGTTTCTTGAAAGCAGGGACATGGCTTCTGTGTCAGCCGAGGATTTCCCCGTGAGCTGACCGTCACTAAGAGCTGAATCACTAGAGGACCTGGGAAACCCTGCCTGACAACTGACAAAGCTGAGTCAGCGATGGACAGCGGGAGCCTGGGATGGTTGGTGTCAGTGGGTCCCCGGCGCAGTTGGCACCAACCAGGTGCGGTTAGCGGGAGCCCGGTGCAGTCGGCACCAGCGGTCGGCAGAAGCCAGGCGTGGCCAGCACCAGTGATCGGTGGGAACCAGCCACGGTCAGCACCAGTGATCAGCAGGAGCCCGGCGTGTTCAGCACCAGCCAGGCGCGATTAGCGGGAGCCTGGTGCATTTGGCATCAGCAGGAGCCGGGCACAGTCGCTGCCAGCCTGGTGACGCCAGCGGTCAGCAGAAGCCAGGTGTGGTCAGCGGGAGCCGGGCATGGTCAGCGCCAGCCAGTTGTGGTCAGCGGTCGGGGACTCGGCAAGACCCGGAGGTGGTAGGAGACAGCAGCGGAGGAGGCCTGCTCAAGCCCGCGGCCAGCGGGAGTTTGCAGAGGGGGGCAGGCTGAGACCCAACTGGACATTGACATTACGATGGTCAGTACAGGGAAGGCACGAAGGGGGAGGCGAAGGACACATCTCGTACTCTGGGGTGGGTTTGGCCCAGTGAGTTCATGAATTCTGTGTGCTCTGTTTCCCAAACCAGTGCTGTGTTACCTCCCTTCTGTTAGTAAAAGGTTTGCTTTCTTCACTCAGACTCTGTGCTTGCAAGAGGGGAAGTATTGCCCTTTGGGGTGCCCAGGGGACAGTGTGTGATTTCCCAGGTGACTGGGGGGGGGGCTCGAGCCAGTTTGGTGTTGTATCATTGACAGGGACCCCTAGATGTAGAACCCGGCCCTTGCTGCTGCCGACTCTGTCTGCCAGAAGGGTTACATGTTTAAACCATGATTTGAGGATTTCAGTAACTCAGTCATAGGTTAGGGTCTATTACAGGAGTGAGTGGCTGAGGTTCTGTGGCTGCATTGTACAGGAGATCAGATTGGATTATCCCCACTGACCTTAAAGTCTATGAGAATCTCCAACTTGTCTACATTGCTGCTTCCTACCTCTGGATCAACTCATCTCCAACTGGAGCTGTGAAACAAAGGACTGAGACCCGTCCAGGTACTGGGTGCCCACCAGAGGGACTGTACCAGCCTCCAAACTCCACAATTCTACTGAGAATCGGATCTATATGGACTTTACAGTCATGTGTATGAATCTGATCGCTTTGACCATTTAACTTTTCTCCTCTTATTTGTTTCTTTCCTTTTATAATGAACCTTTAATTTTAGTTATTAAAAGATTGGCTGGCGGCATGGTATTTTGGGTGAGATCCAAACTCCTATTGATCTGACAATGTGGCTGACCCTTTGGCGATCAGAACAACTTTCTGGTAAAGGAAATAGAGTTTAAATAACTTGTCTCTTTACTGGACCCAGTTGCTGATTGGGAGCCAGAGACTGAACTGCTATAAAGTGGCCTGTGTATTTCTTCTTGTAGCTTCTTGATAACCAGTGTGGGAGATCAGACGCCCTGTTTGTGACTGGTTGGGGTGTCTAACTTCAATGTTACCCACCAGTTCTCTCTTTTTGCAGCCTGCCCTGACCATGTTCAGATGGGCTGCCCTGGGCACAGACGGGTCACACTGACAGTTAGCCCTATTAAAATGTACATTGTTTGCTTGCACCTAGTTTAGCAAGCAATCCTGAGCTGTCTGTATCACTGATCTGTCCGTTTCATTATTTACCACTCCTCCAATTTTTGTGTCATGTGCAAATTTTATTAATGATCATTTTATGCTTTTGTCCAGGTCATTATTAAAGATGTTAAATAGTGTAGGGCCAAGAACCAGTCCCTGTGGGGCAGCACTATAAACACAGCCAATCAACGAGTCCCCAGTGACTGTTACATTTTGAGATTAATCAGTTAGCCAGTTTGTAATCCATTTAATGTGGACCATGTTAATTTTATATTCTGGTTTTTTAATCAAAATGTTGTAAGGTACCAAGGCTAACCCTTACAGACGTCTCAGTCTATGACATCAAGGCTGTTACCTTTATCAACCAACCTTATGTCGCCTACAAAAAAGATGACGTTAGTTTGACAGGATCAATCTTCCATAAATCCACGTCGATTGGCATTAATTACATGATTAGGCCTGTAATTACCTGGATCATCCAAGTGACCTTTTTAAAATATTGATACAACATTAGTTTTCTTCCAGTCTCCGGTGTTCCAATATCAATATTAAGAAGTTAGAGGCAATGTTTAGTGTAAGATTAATAGTAGGGGCTAGTTTTGGGTTTAGGGTTAGGAGGGTAGTTTTAGGGTATGGTCAACGTTTAGGATTAGGGTTAGGGTTAGAAATAGAGGTTAGAGTCAATGATCAGTTTTAGGGTTAGAGTTTGTTTTGGGGGTGGTGTAGGGGTGATGTTGAGGGCAGGGTTTAGATTTCAGCACTAGGATTAGGACAGGTGGATTATGGGAGATCTATGGGTATGAATTTCATACACATACATTACATTAAATAAAAAAACCCTCCTTGTTTATGCAGAATATGAAGAGTCAGAGAAATAACACCAAATCCAATAAAACAGATCGGGGATCCATTGTGTCACGTGCTGCATGGACCCCCAGCTGAGACCAGGACCCCATTGCGCCAGGAGCTGCACAGACCACAACAGAGATCAGGACCCTGACTCGCTGGGTGCTGACAAGCACTAGAGTGACAAGAATGTCTCTGACCTTCCACCCACCAAGACCTCACAGTCCAAACAGATGAGGGCAGAATTATTTCTCACATTTTACAAATGGGGTAACTGAGGCACAGAGCAACCGAGCGACCTTCCCACAGTCACCACCAACTTCTTCCAACAGGCCATGAGATGACATAACTCCCCATCAGATTACAACCACACTCAACAGCCAGTGGCAAGTGTGAACAATGGTGAGAGTGGGGCGCTGAGGAGCTGGGAACCCGGACTTCTGGGTTCTCTCTCCAGTTCTGTGAGGGGAGTGGGGTCTAGTGGATTAGCGCAAGGGGGGGCTGGAAGCCAGGACTCCTGGGTTCTATCTCCGTACCCTTAACCAGCCAGTTCCCCCACCCTGAGGCCAGCTAGGCAGGGTAAAGGCCCCATGTCCTATTTTTGCCCCTACCCCCTTTGGCCAGCTAGGAGCTGCCGGCCCCTGGAGAGGAAAGGCCCTGTGTCCCATTCCCCCGGAGCCAGCTGGCTGGTCCCCTCTCCACCAGGTGACACTCGGTCTCAGCGCTGGCCTTGCCCTTGCTGACGGGGAGAGAGGACTGGCCAGAGATCTCGCTGAAGGCTTCCTCAAAGGCCGACAGCACCGAGCTCCTCAGCTTCTCCCTGAAATCCCGGCCCACAAAGACATAGAGGAGGGGGTTGAGGCAGCTGTTGAGATAGGCCAGGCCGGAGGCCAGGGGGATCCCCACCACCAGCGTCATCTGGAGCTCAGGCGTCACCGCAGTGACCGACACCTCCAGGAAAGAGAAGACATGGTAGGGGAACCAGCAGAGGAAGAAAGCCATCACCACGGCCACCATGATCTTGTAGGGCCTGCTGGAGCGGGCCAGTCGGTTCCGCCTCATCTTGGCCGCGATGACCCCGTAGCAGGCCAGGATGACGGCGAATGGCACCAGGAAGCCGGCCATGAAACGGGTCAGCACCACGGCCCAGTGCCGCCTCTCCATCAGCTCAGCCGTCTCCTCCCCCTGGAAGCCGTCCGACAGGGCGAAGTTGTTGTAGCAGTGGGTGATGTTCTCCTGAAACGGGGAGCGCCTGGTGTCCCGGAAAACCACATATGGGGAGCTGAGAGCCAAGGAAGCCAGCCACACGGCCACGGCCACCAGGGAGGCCAACCGGGGCGAGCGGTGGTTCTGGGCCCAGACTGGCCAGGCCACAGCGACGCAGCGGTCAGCGCTGATGACGGTGAGGAGGAAGACGCTGGCGAACATGTTGAGGAAGGCCAAAGCGCTGCTGATCTTACACAGGGCCCGACCAAAGGGCCAGTGGAAGCCCAGGGCCACGTAGGCCACGCTGAGGGGGAGGAAGAAGGTGAAGATGAAGTCAGCCACGGCCAGGTTGAGGAACCAGATGGCATTGACCGTCCTCTTCATCCGGAAGCCGGTGATGAAGATGACCAGCCCATTGCCCGTCACCCCCAGCACAAAGGCGATGGAATAGATCACCATGGAGACCACGTGCGTAGCGCCCTGCAGCCTCACACCGGCCTCCAAGCTGGGCTCGTCCTCATAGTCTCCATCGTAGTCATAGGGGTCGGAGGCGTTTCCAGCCATGAAGGAGGAGCTGCGGGAATGGATCATTGGCTACAAAGAGAAAAGCCCCGTGCCCCATTCCCTGCCCCCCTGAGCCATTCCCTCCCCACCCTGGGGCCGGACCGGAGCCAGCACACCCTAGAGGGGATGGGTCCCAGGCCCCATTCCCCACCCCCCTGAGCCAGCCAGGGCTCAAAATATTTTAGCTCTATGGTACCAAGGAAGCAGGGTAAATGTATCAACAGGCACCGTCCCAGCTCTGTCCACATTGCCAGATCGCTGTGGTTACTGGCTGGTCTGGAAAAATCCTGAGGTTGTGCAACTTTGTTATGGAGCCAAGGATGCTGGTCATTGAGCCAAGAGCCCCACAGATGTGAGGAACGGTTCAAGCCCCCCAGCTCAGTTAGACTTTTCCCCGGCTCAGCCGAGTGGGGAGAGACCCTCAGATGCCTGGCGTGGACCCGGCTCCCACCCACTGCTGTCGCTTGCCCTGAGCACAACCGGCCAGGGAGCTGGGAGCCAGGACTCCTGGGTTCAATGCCGGTGCTGGGAGGGGAGTGGGAGCTAGTGGTTTGAGCGTGGGGGGGTGATCTATCCCCAGCTCTGGGAGGGAAAAGGGTGTTGGGGGCTGCTGGGATCCAGGACTTCTGTCTGTCTATCCCCAGACACCCCTTCTATCTATCTGTCCATGTGTCTGTCTACCCAATAATAAATCAGCTGCGATAGATAGATAGATAGATAGATAGATAGATAGATAGATAGATAGATAGA
>ML675670.1:173375-185817 GCA_007922155.1 Mesoclemmys tuberculata | reverse complement strand
GGGGGCTGCAGTTCAGGAGTGGGGGGCACCCGCAAGGCTGGGTGGGGGCCCAGGGCTGGGCTAGCAAAGGGCTGCGGTTTGGGAGTGGGGTGCACCTGCAGAACTGGGGGAGGGTGGCTGTTATTTTCTACTTGAACGCTCTGGTTGATCCAGCTGATTCGCTGACCTCCAACCCCAGGGGTAAGAGCCCCCCCCTTCCGAGCTGAGTAGGGGGACTGGCCTTGGGGAAGCAGAGATGGGGGCAGAGAGGGGAGACCTCATGAGCTGGACTGGGGGGTGGGTTGGTCTGTTCATAGCGGGGGAATTTGGCAGTGTGTGACTGTACAGTGTGGGGTGTGTCTGTCAGTCTGTCTGTCCCTGCGCCCTCTGCTGGAGGGGACAGGCCCTGCTGTATGTGTGCATGTGTGCAGTTGAGAGACGAAGCCTGGTGCCCCTTACTGGACAGCAGAGCTGCTCCATTGTGTTGCTCTGACATGACAGTGGTTGCGTTGCTGCACAGCTGCAGCCGTGGGGCGGTGCTGGTGTTGTCACTGTGTTACAGCAGTGGTGCGGGCTGGGGCTGTGTTCTCATGATGCTCGGGGTGTCGGCCCTGTCTGGCCGTGGTTGCGTGACGCTGGTTGTGGCCCTGAGCAACGGTGCTGCTGTCTGGCTGTGGCACAGGCGTGGAGTTGTGGTGCAGTTGTGTGACTCTGAGTGGGTGTTTTTGGCAATGTTGCTGTTCCATGCACAGGAGGCCCCTGTGGGGTGGGGTGCAGGGGTTGGTTATATGGGGGCCCTTCGCCTGGTGCTGAGATGCAGCCACCTCTGGGGTGGGGCACTAGCCTATCCAGCCCCCACTTCTCTGCGCTCTCCCTCCCCCAGATCTGTTCCCCGATTGACCAGGGAAGGAGCAGGGCCGCTGGGCTTGAGAATTTGAAGGAGGCAGAGGCTGAGAGGAGAAAAAAGGGTGGAGGGGATGGAGGAGATCCTTGCTGGGATAACCAGCTGGTAAACCCCGCCCTCTGTGCCCCCATGGGGGGGAGGAGAGAAAGGGTTAAAAGTTCAAGGCCAGTGGGGTGATTTAAAGGTCCAGGGATGCATTTTCTTTGGGGGGGTTCTTTGCAGAATCATGGGGGGGGATAGGAAAGAGGGGTCACGATAGGGTGTGGCCTTACGACCCATATTGATGGCTGATCCAGAGAGCAAGACCCACCTCTGGGTCCCCAGGACTCCCCCCATATCGCTGCACGGTGTGCTGGAGACTCAGCTTCAAGGGTCTAAGAGCCCACCTCACCCCCACTGCTCCCTCCCTCCCCCTTCCGCTGCCTCCCACCCACACTGGCTAGGGCAGAGGGGGGCTGGGAGCCAGGACTCCTGGGTTCTCTCCCCAGCAATGGGAGAGTGGGGCCTATTGGTTAGTGCAGGGGGGGCTGGGAATCCTCCTCTCTCTAGCCAGCCAGTTCCCCCATCCTGGGGCTATATTGGGATTGGTGACCCCTAGCGGAGAAAGGCCTCGTGCCCACTTACCCGCCAGCTATTCCCGCTAGCGACTTGCATCCCTGGGGGGGGCGGGTTCTGCCGCCCCCTGATGACGGGGACAAGCCCTGCTCCCTGTGTGCGCAGGCATTGTTGGAACTGACTGTATCTTTCTGCCTTGGTGTGTCATTGTACCCGCTGTGAGTGTGATTGCGGGGCTCTCTACTTTGTATGTGCCGTGAGCCTGCTTTGTGTGTCTGTGTGTTACTGCCAGGTGTGTGCTCACTCGCTTTCTGTTCTTGTATCTCCTTTCCCAGTAGGTTGTGTGTAGCTCCGTGCTGTTGTGTCATGATCTCTGTGCTAGGGTGTGTCTCTTTTTCGCAGTGTGTGCCCACCTTTGATGCTGTGTCCCGTTGCCAGGTGGCTGTGCACCGTTGTGTTGCTGTCTGTGGGTGTCAAGGAGTAGTGGGGGTATCCCTGTGTGTGAGATGGTGCACGGCTGCGTTGTGCTCTCGGTGTCACCGTGGTGCGAGGGATCTTTGAGTGATGGGCTGTGTGTGTCTGTGCGATTCTGTTGTGTGTGTCGCGGTGTTGTGGGTCGTCTGTGCGCATTGCGCTGTGTCAGGTCTGGAGGCCCCGCTCCCCTCGGGACCCCGAACACCCCCGCCCCCAACACCCCCCCTTCAGGGAGAGCCAGCAAGACAGTCTACTGCCATGGCAACCAGGCCTAACACAGCCCAGAGCCTGACACCCCCCACCCCCTTAACCCTTCCTGGTCCAGGCCCTGCTCCCGCACACCCAGCTCAGCCGGTGCCCCTCAATCCTGACCCACAGCCCCCAGCTAGCCCAGCCCTGGGCCCCACCACTCCCAGTTCTGCCCATTTTGTCCACTGTGGGTAAGTTGCAGGAGTCCTGACTGCTGACCTGCCCCCCCCCCCGACACCGATCCCCTCCCAGAGCTGGGGCTAGAACCCAGGTGTCCTGGCTCCCAGCCCTGCGCTTCTCCCACGCATTAGACCTCTCATCTGGAATGAATTCACCCCTGTTCCTGAGTGATATGCCCATGATGTGTTCAGACGTGTGTTAAATCAGCAAACACAATGCAGTTTTGTGTGCGTGTATCACCTGCATTACACAATTGTGTGTAACCCCTTTGAGTATTAGCACAACTCTGATTGTCACACGAGTTTCTCCACATACAGGACCGTTAGCATAATGATTGTGTGATGTCACACAAGGGTGTCCACACATATAGGCGATTTAAGACGATTGTGTAGTATCACAAAGGTGTGTACACACTGGAATGATAAGACAGTGATTGCGTAGTGTCACACAAGTGTGTCCACACACACACACACGAGAACGTTGGCATCATGCTTCTGGAGTGTCACACCTATATAGACATCCAGGCACGTCAGCACAGTGATTGTGTAGTGTCACACAAAAGTGTAGACACATAGTGTCAGCACAACCGTTTGCTTGTGCGTTATCCATACAGGGCCAATCTGAGTCTAAACCCAACACCCTTGGCTTGTGTGTTAACTACACAATGTCCAACAGTTCCCCTCTTTGCCTGTGAAATGGGGATGGGAGGTGCAAACACAGGTGTGTCACCACAGCAAGGCTTGTACTTCACCGCAGGGGCCCCCCGCAATCCTTTAAACACTTCAGTCACAAGTGACCCTTTCCCTTTGGGAGGTAAAAATGTACCCTTGTAAGCCCTGCCCCCTCCTTCATAGCCCCAGTCCCAGCCCCACACTTTCTGGGGGAATGGGGAGGTGGAGAGGAAAGGGTCCCTCAGCCCCAGCCACCCAGCAGGTGTCAAAGACACAGGCCAGCAGGGAACCCACCCACCACGGCCGAGCCCAGCCCGGCTGAAAACCCGCCCAACAAAACTCCAAATGCAGACCCAGGGAAGGAACCCAGGAGCCCTGGCGCTCAGCCCCCGCTGCTCTAATCCACTAGACCTCGTTCCCCAGAACTGGAGACAGAACCCAGGTGTCCTGGCTCCCAACCCCCCTCCCTCTCCTAAGCCACTAGACCCCACTCCCCTCCCAGAGCCAGAGGGAACCCAGGCGTCCTGGCTCTCAGCCTCCGGCTCTAGCCACTATAGACCCCTCCCTGGGGCTGGGGGCAATCCCACAGGGTCAGGGGCTCTCAGATGGGCCCAACCGGTTGCTGCCAGTTTGGCGAGGGGGGGGGAGGAGAGAGTTAACCACAGGGCCGGCAGCTCCCTTGGATGGCAGCCCAGTGCTTTCGTTACCCACAATCCTTTATTCCTCCCCCCCCCCCTTCTCTGGCACCGACCGGAACCCTGGCACTGAGGTTGGTCCGACAGCCCCCCCCGACCCAGCCAGAACCGCCCCGCTGCCCTCCCTCCCCCGCCGGCCCGGGCACCGCCTGGCGGCCCTGCCCTGCCCCATGTCCTCCACGCACCATCCTTCCACTCGTCCTCTCACCCCCTTTTCTCCTTCCCTTCTTCCCTGCAGCTCAGCCGCGCCCGGGACCCAGCCGGAGCCCACGGTCCCGTCCCCCTGGCCGGGGAGATTTCAGGGTGAGCATCGCCCCCCTCCTCCGTCGCCCCTTTTTGGCTCGGTCAGGGCTTTGCATCGGGGGTGAGGGGCATCGGCTGAGCTGGGGGTGGGGGAGCGCTGGAGGCTGCGGGTCAGGATTGAGGGGCACAAGGAGAGTTTGGGGGGGCAAGACTGGAGGCTGCAGGTCAGGATTGAGGGGCACCAGCAGAGCTGTAGGGGGGGACCCCAATTCTTTTGGACCCCTGGATTCCGGCAGGGAGTGCGTGTGACGGGTAGACAGAGGTCTTGGCTGGACAAACGGGCACGGGGAGCGGGGGTGGCCGCTCGCACTGGGTGCCCGATACAAAATGGCGGCTGATCGGTTGCACCCCCCAGCCCACCCCCAGCCTGGAGAGTCGGGGAGTGAGACAATCTGGGGTTAACCAAACTGATGCCAGGAGGATTTTAGATTCCCTGGTTCCCCTCTCTCCCCCCAGCTCTGCTGGTGCCCCTCAGTCCTGATCCGCAGCCCCGTGCGCACCCAGGCCTGGGCTCCCCCCACCCCCAGCTCTGCCGGTGCCCCTCAATCCTGACCCACAGCTCCCTGATAGCCTAGGCCTGGATCCACCCCACACCAGCTCTGCTGGTGCCCTTCAATCCCGACCCACAGCCCCCCGCTAGCCCAGCCCTGGCCCCCCTCTGCTGTGCCAGCGCCAGGCTGCATTGCAGCAGGACTAGTCCACAACGGATCGGCTTGTCTGGAATTCCCCCCGAGGCTCGGATCCGGAAGCTGCTCTAGAGAGGGTGGAGTTGGCTCTGTGCGTGGAGGGGGGATGGAAAGGTGCTGAAGATGGCAGGGTCCCTCCCCCCCCCCCCCATCCTGTCCCAGCCCCTAATCCCAGCTTCCAGCGTCAGAAGAGAAGCCAAGAACGCCTGGGCCCTGTGGATCCTTCTCCGGGCCTGGACGTTGGCTCCACTGGGGCAGAGGGGCCGAGGGCTGGGCTAGCAGGAGCCTGCGGGCCGGGAGTGAGGGGGGCTGGGTGTGCGGGTGGGGCAGCTCAGGGCTGGGCGAGCCGGGAGCTGTGGGTCGGGAGTGAGGGCCACTGGCCGCGCTGGAGGCTGGGGGGGAGCCCAGGGCTGTGGTAGCAGGGGGCTGCGGGTGGGGGTGCGGGGCACCACCAGCAGGGATGGGGGGAAGGGAGTGTTGCTGGGCACGGGGAGGGGCCTGGCCCGTTGCCAAGCGCCCGGAGGCCGTTGCTAAGGAACCCGGTTCCCTTGGCAGCCGACCAGCTCTTTCACTTTCGCTGAGGGGTGCGGGGCAGGGGGGCGGGGGGGTTAAGCCCATTGGGGGGCTCGCTTTGCCCCCCAGCACGGGCTGAGGGAGAGGGGAAGGGCCCGCATCTGCTCCCCCCCACTGACACCCCCCTAACCCTCTCCCCCTTATGGAACACAGCCATAGACCCTGCCCCCCATAGAGCCCTCCCTCACTGACTCCGCCCCCTGAGGGACCCCACCCCCATAGGCCCCACCCCTCATTGACCACGCCCCCTTAGGAACACCACTCCCCATAGGCCCTACCCCCTCATGGAATGCTTGTATTGACTCCTCCCCTTTATGGAATCGATTCCTATTGGCCCCCTCTCTCCATTGACTCCGCCCACTAGGCCCCACCCCCAATGGAATGTTCTTATTGACTCCTCCCCTTTTTGGAACTGAGTCTTCTTGGCCCCTCCCTCCATTGGCCTGACCCCCTCATTGACCACCCCTTCTTGACCCATCCCCCTACCCCAGGGGTGGGAGTGGTGGCTGGTGTCCTGGGGTTGGGGGGTAGAGAACCCGCCCCCAGAGGCATTTCCCTGTGTGAGAGGAGCAGTTTAAAGTGGGTCTCCCATCCCCCATGTCCTTCACCACACCTTGCTCTATGGGGGTTGGACTGGTGGGGCAATCGGCAGGGTAGCTGGGGAGCTCTGTGGGGTGGGGTGATAGCAGGGGGCCTTCTGGGGGGGGCTTCCAGATGTGGGGGAGCTCTGGGTGGTCAAGAGGGGGCAGGTGCTCTCAGGTTGGTCGTGTGTGGCTTCCAGGCCTGGGGGGAGTATCGCTGGCGGGGATGTCTCTAATGGGGGGGATGGTAACGCTGATGGGGGGTGCCTCTGGCCGGGGTGTCTTTGCTGCATGAGGTGATGTGAATTTATTACAGCCCGGGGGGAGGGAGGGGCTGGCATCGACCCACCAGACAGACAATGGCAACGGTCGGCATGGCAACCCACCCAGCCATGCCAGCCCCCCCCACCTTCGCTGTCTGGGGGAGGCATGACAGACGGACTCAGCTCTCCCCCAGCAATGGCCCGTCTCTGGTGCTGGGTTTGTGGGGGGGGTCACTCTTCTTCGTTCTGTTGTTCATTAGGGGGCAGATGGTGCCCAGGAAACTTCCCCCACCCCTGGCTAGCCTCGTGCTCCCCCCATCCCCATTATAGCCCAGGCACCAGGCGGGATGGGGGGGGCATTGGCAGCCATGCCAGCTGCATTGGAGGGGCCGTCAGGGAGCTGGCGCTGTGCCCGGCTCTGGGCATTTTCCTCCGTCTGCGTCGCTCCTTCCCATTGTCTGCTTCGTTCCCTCACGCCCGGCCAACCCCCCTCCTCCGTTCTTCCTTTTTCCTTCCTTCCTTCCCCCCCAACCCCTACCATGTCTGTCCATCCGTCCTGTCCCCCCTTCACCTTCAAGAGACGCGGTTGTGCTCCCCTTCTCCCTCTGGGCACCCCATAAAAATCCACCCCCAAAAATCAGGGGCGATGGATGAGGCATGGGAGAAGGGGCATGGCCTGTCCTTCCTTCTATCCGTCTGTCTGTCTCCTCTTCATTCCCCCCAGAATGGCCAAAGGCTGAAAAGATGAGGTAAGCAGAGTTTTTTTCCCCCTTCTTTCCCTTCATTTTCTCATTCCCCCTTTCCGCTTGTGGCCTCTCCTTTGCTCCTTTCTTTCGACCCTTTCCCAGGGAGACTGGGAGGTCTCGCAAGGGTGGGAGGTGAGCGAAGGTCCCCTTCTGGATGTGTGCCAAGGTTTGGGTGATGGTTCTAGGGGAGGCAGGGAGAAGGGTGGGGACTGTCATGGAGCTTGGGGGAAGCCACTGGGCCTCAAACAGGATTATCATCAGAGAACCCAGGAGTCCTGGCTCCCAGCCCCTCCTGCTCAAACCACCAGACCTCGCTCCCCTCCCAGAGCAGGGGAGAGAACGCAGGAGCTCTGGCTCCCAACACCCCCCTGCTCTAACCACCAGACCCCACTTCCCTCCTGTTGCTGGAGACATCAGCTAAATTCAGCAAAAATGCTCACAGATGCGTGAGGCTGAAAACCCCCGAACTGGGCCAGATTCTCTGGGTTGGGGAGCCAGGCTGGGCCAGAGGGGGCTGCAGATTGGGAGTGAGGGGCACGCCCGGGCTGGGCTGGCAGGTGCAGTGACAGGGGGTCCCTCAAGGGGGTGTTAATCTCCCCCATTCCCCTGTGTAACATCATCCCTGCAGTGTTCTGCTGGGCCCAGCTCCTGCCTGGGAGGAGGGAGCCTGGGAGGGGTGTGGCTCAGATCCGGGGAATCAGGGCTAGGTAATTACTAGGCACCCCATTGCTGGCCCCAGCCCCCATCCTTCCAGGCGCTGCACATTATGAATGCTATTTATTAGGTGTATTACGACTTCCGGCCTTAGCTCCCACACTTCCCTCCCACACAGGGGGCTCTCTGCTCTGCTCCTTGTGGAGGGGTGGGAAATCCATCTTGCTCTGGGTTGCTGGGCATCTGTGTCCTGGCCAGCATCTCTGATTTCCCAATTATATGGGCCGGCCTCGGCCCACCTGGTCAGTGACCCGTTCAGTCCCCACTCAGAAAGCTGGGCGGCACCCATGCCTGCATCTCTTGGTCTGCCAGGAGAGGAAACTGAACCCTCTTCCCCACCCTCGGAAGCCATGTGTGGAACTGAGGCACGCTTGGTCTTCATCAAAATATTACAAAAACTTCTCACTTTGTCATACCTTAGCCAAATCATGACCTCTGTGCCTTAGTTTCCCTATCTGTACAATGGGGTTCGTGCACGGCCCTGCTCCACTGTAGTGCTGGGAGAACAAACACATTGATGAATAGCTTCTAACATGTAAACACATTCTTCATTAAGGGACGGTATGGTTAAGTAGCATTCCTTACCTTATCTTACTGTAGATGGTAAGATAACAATGTGTAAATATATAATAACATGCATAGACGGCTTCTCCTAATCCATAAAAATCTCATACCATCAAATGAACCTTATATATACATCACATGTGCAGGGCTGGAGTTACACTTTACGTGCCCCTAGGCACACCATCTTCAGCACCCCCATGCCGACAGCTGACCTTTGTGTTTTCTGCAGGAGAGGAGCAGGGGGCAATGGGGTAGAGAGGGGCTGTGGCTCGGCTAGCTCTGGACGGAGGAGCCCTCTGGCTTCTGGCCTGGCCAGGGGGCAGAGCCCTGGGAGAGAGGAGGAAGAGCAGGGGGTGGGGCCAGAGTTCTCATGCTCGTGCAGGGCCCCCAAATTGGCCGGGGTCCCTGGGCTCGGGCCCTGTTGGCCCAGGCAGTAATCTGCCACTGTTTCGATGCCCCTAGAATGCTGGCATCCCTAGACACATGCCTACTGTGCCTACCTGCCCTACACATGTCTACAATATTTTATTTTATGTTTTCTGTTCTATTCTATTCTAACACAGAGACATATTCAGTATGCATAGATTTTGATGTTAAAGCTATTATATTGTATTATATTATATTATAACAATGCATAAACATACTTTACAGTAATATAGATCTTGTTTATCTATTAGAATATATTATATAAAATGAAATATAGCATATAGATAGGATGCATTTTTATATTATATTTCACATTTAATTTAATGGTGCTTAAACATACTTTATGTTAATATAGAGTAATAGTTTTTATATTATGTTACATTTAATTGAACAATACTTAAACATCCTTTACATTAATACAGAGTATGAGCTTGTATATTTTATATTTAACAATGCCTAAACATACTTCACATTACTATAGAGCCTGTTCATCTGTTAGAGTATGTAATATAAGACCTAAAATGAAATATTGTGTATCAATTGTCTATACTTATACTATATTATATTAGAGAGCAGATGGATGAGGGAATACCTTTAATGGCACCAACTTCTGTTGGGAGGAGAGACAAAGTTTGTGGCCGCACTGAGCTCCTCTGTGGGGCTGGGGAAGGTATGTCAAGTGTCCCAGCTAAACACCAGGTGGATCAGTTTGAGTAGCATAAACCAGTAGCATGTAGCATACGGGCCCAATAAAGGGGGAGAACCTGTTAATCTTGACTGCAGTCCTGGGACAGCTGGTCACAATGAGCTAGAAACCCAGCATTTTTGTGTCACCCGTGGGTCTTGGTGTCTAAAACTACACTGGGTGCCTAAGCTAGTATGTGATATTGGACACACACAACCATCAGACACACACAACAGACACATGCAACCATCCATCACGTTGCACCTTCCACATCTCCTGGCAAATCCACCATGGCTCTGTGGCAGGATCCCCCCAGCCCACAGCTCTGTTCAGCTCCATTCCACCACGGCAGGCAGAGAAAGCTGAAGCAGCAGAGAACACCCTCCCAGTCTGTTGTCAGACAGTTCCTCCCTTGTTCCCCCCACCTTACCTTTCTGCCTCACTCCACCTGTGGTCTCCAGGGGGCTCCTAGCATAGCCGGTGCCATCCTTTGCCCTCACGCCCAACAGGGGGCATGCAATCAGCGGTGAGAAGAGGAAGAGTTCCTATGAGAAGAAGGGTGAAACTGAGGCAGGAAGGAGGTTACCATAGAAATGGTCTTGTGAAGTTTTGAGCATCTGGGAATGTGTCAAAGTATTAATGAAAAAAACTGGGAGCCAGGACTCCTGGGTTCTCTCCACAGCTCTGGGAGAGGAGTGGTGTCTAGTGTATTAGAAGGGGGGTGGGGGCTGGGAGCCAAGACACATGGGTTCTATTCCCTGCACTGGGCCTGTCCTGTTGTTTTAAACATAGGAAGGAAAAGCTTTTTTGTTTTTCCAAGTTGAGAATTTTCTTTCTTGCAAGACCATCTATCCCCATACATGCCATCATCTATCTGTCTGTCTGTCTATCTATTCATTTCTCCCACCCCACCCCCCATTCAGGTTCACCCCGGCACCTGGGGCTCACAGTCACGTCTCTGATGCCAGGGCTGCCAGCCGCCAGGTCCCGCTGCAGCATTGCCGGTTGCCATAAACCCGTAGATCCGAACTTGCGGTACGACTGCCTCACACAAGCTCGAGTCTGTGGGTATGTGTCGATCCTGGCCAGGACGTCTGGAGACCAACCCTGGACTGACTCACTCCACTGGCCTGCCTGGCCCACTCACTCAGCCATAGGCTCCATCCACCAGAATGGGGCTGGATCAGGGCCAGCACCCCCTCAAGGGGAAAGGACAGTCAGTTGAGGACCCACCAACTCATTTCACCCAGAGGCACCCAACGCCTCTGGAGGAACCTTCCCAGCTGCTCTGGGGCACAGCCATCCCACAGCTCCCTTCCCACTCTACCAACCAGGCCTGACTTGGACCCCCCTTCCTCCCACCCAGTCTCTGCTGCGTGCCCCAGGCTGAGGTAGTAGGTTGTATGGTTTAGAATAACACCAGCAGGAGATAACTGTACAGCCTCCTAGCTTTCCCTAGGGCACTGCTTATACTCTGAGACCAGCCAGCAGGGGGCAGCAATGAGAGGAGGTGAGTAATGCAGCAATTTGCCAGGATGGGATATTATTGATGATGATCTGCGGAACTCCCTGCCACTGGGAATTGGCAGGCTGACCCACAGGACTCCCTGCCATTGGGGATTGGCTGGGTTAATCCCTGGGATGGCTGCAGAGACGTGTCTGAGATTGTGTCTCTTTTGTTGTCAGAGAATTGAGTGTGGTTGTGCACTTTTATGGGGGAATGGTTGTTGGGATGTTTAGGATTGTGTGGCATTCTCGTGATGTGTGGTTGTGTTGTGCTGTTGAGGAGCTGCGGATGTGATTGTGAGGCAATGTTGTCATGCTCTCCCATGTGTGGCTGTACAATGGTGGTGTGTGTGGTGGGAACAGGGTGGATGTAGGTGTGTTTTATCGGTGTCTTGTTTTACGTGTATGTGATTGTTGCTTTGTGCGCTTATATGTAATTGTGTGACATTGTGATGTGTGTAGTTGTCCAGCATCATTGTGGATGTGGTCTTGTATGCTTATTTGGTGTTGTGTGTGTCCATGTGTGGTTGTGTGTGGGGGGATTTAGCATCATTGTCATGCTGTGTGTGGTTGTATTCTACAGTGGGATATGTTAGGTGTGTGTTGTGTGTGCAGTATTATGGTGACTGTGTATAGTGGGTACAAGCTGACTGTGTTACTGTGAAGGGTGTTGTCATGTTGTATGTCATAGTAGGAGTTGATGTTCTATGGTGTGCTGTGTGTGGTACTGTCCTGTTGTGTGTGCATGTGGGTATTGTGATGCATTGTGTGTGTCTGGTATTGTCATGTTGTGTGTACATTATGGATGTGTGTTCTGCATGTATTGTGGTGGGGGTGGGTGTTGAGGTGGGTGTGCATGATGGGTGTAGTTGTGATTGGTGTGGGGGTTCGGTGTTGTATGTGGGTGGATGTTGTCGTGGGTGTGCATGGGGCTGTGTGTTCTGAGTATGTGATAGTGGTAGTGGGTGTACTGTGGGTGGTACTGTCATGTTTGTGTGGAGTGTGTATGAATTGTATTGTGTATGCACAGTGTCGGTGTTATGCATATGTTATGGTGGCTGTGGGTGTGTTGTGTGAGGTATTGTGTTGCGGGGGTAATGTGTGTGTGTTGTGATGTGTGTCTGTGATGGTGGTGGGGGATGTTGTGTGTATGGTATAGCGTTGTGGGGGGGTATTGTGATGTGTATGCATTATAGTGGTAGATTGTGGATGATTGTGGTGGATGTGTGTATTATGGTGGTATGCATGTGTGGTTGTGGAGAGGGGTGTTGTGTGTGTGATTGTGGTGAGGGTGTTGTGCTGCATGTGTGATTGTGGTGGGGTTTTGTGTTGTGTGTGTTATGGTGAGGGTGTTGTGCGATTGTGGTGGGGGTGTTCAGTTTGTGTTATTGTGTCGGGGTGTTGTGTGTGTGTGATTGCGGTGGGGATGTTGTGCTGTGTGTGTGACTATGTTGGGGTGTTGTGTGTGTGTGATTGTGAAGTGGGGATGTTGTGCTATGTGTGTGACTCTTGGGGTGTTGTGTGTGTGTGATTGTGTGGTGGGGATGTTGTGCTGTGTGTGTGTGACTGTGTTGCATGTTGTGTGTGTGATTGCGGTGGGGTGTTGGGGTGTTGTGTGTGATTGTGGTGAGGGTTTTGTGTTGTGTGTGTGATTGCGGTGGGGTGTTGTGCTGTGTGTGACTGTGTGT
>ML675670.1:52536-63345 GCA_007922155.1 Mesoclemmys tuberculata | reverse complement strand
CATTTATTTCCCTCCCCTCGCTGCAGCCTTAAACCTCAATAACAGGAATAAAACACCCCTTGGACACAATCGGAGAAGTGTAGGGCTGGAGGGGACCTCACAAGGTCTCTAGTCCCGTCCCCGGCACTCAGGGCAGGACCTCGTGACAACTAGACCATCCCCGACAGGCTTTGTCTAACCTGCCCTTAAAATCCGCCAGTGACAAGATTCCGCAACCTCTGGAGGCAATTTACTCCAGTGCTGAACCACCCCGACGTCTGGGACGTGTTTCCTAATGTCCAACCTAAACCGCCCTTGCTGCAATTTAAGCCCATTGCTTCTTGTCCTGTCCTCAGAGGTTGATGAGAACAATTTTTTCGTTCCTCCTCATAACAACCTTTTCTGTACCTGAAAACTCTTCTGTCGCACTCAGTCTTCTATTCACCAGACTAAACTAACCCCACGTTTTCAGTCTCCCCGGGTGGGGCAGGTGGCCCTTTCCCCCTTAGTGTGGCTCTTCTCTGGACCTTCTCCAGTTTCTCCACGTCTGGCCTGCGCCCTTCGCTGGGAACTGGACCGAACCCTCCAGCTGGGCCCAATCCACGCGGAGGAGCCGCTTCTCATGTACCCTCCTTTTCCTGTCCCGCTATCGGCACGGGCCCAGTTTGGGGGTGCGGGGGGCACTGCCCCCCAACAGAGGGGCCGGGACGGAGCTGCTTTTCTGCTGGGGGCACCCTGCCCCTGGACGCTACCTCCTGGGTCCTAGCACTTCCCTTTTCTGTACAAGGGTGAGTGCCTGCCGGGGGGGGGGAAGGGGGCCAAGCCAGTGGGGAAGAGGGTGCAGGGAAGAGGGTGGGCTCGGGCAGGGGAAAGAGCTGCAGGGGGGTAGTGGGGAGAAGGGGAGGAGATAGTGGGGGAGGGGGAGGGAGAGAGATGGGGATACAGGAATCGGGGGGCGGGAAGTAGGACCCCCAGCTGGGAGGCACCAGAGCAGCGAGGTCGCTGCAGCAGCTGGGGCTGGAGGGGCCGCAGCAGCTGGGGCTGGAGGGGCCACAGCGCCCCACCCAGGGCACCCAGAGGAAGGCAGCAGCAGGGGCTCCTCACCTGACCTGGCCAGGCCCCCACCAGCAGCCCAGGTACCGCCCCATGGGGAGAGAGCCAGGGAGCCGGGAACGGGCTTCTGCACGTTCGCGTTTGTCTGTGCAAGGCCGCACTTTGCCCACCCCCAGTAAAGCAGTCACACGACACCCCTGGCTGTCTGCCCTGGGCTGGATTCGAACTCAGGACCCAAGTGTTACGGCTGAGGACTGTGACAACCGCCTGAGCTACCCATGGCATGGCTCTGAGCCCTCCTGGTGTCTCTGGCTCTACGCACACAGCGTAAAGGGCTCGCTTTGTGAGCATTAGGCAGGCACCTGTCTTGAGAGCTAAATGCTTTTGCTAATAGTAGTGTGAATTCTGCTCCCGCAAAGGGCTAGCAGGTGCCCTGCACTCTCCCGGGATGACTCTCGGATGGCTGAGACCCTGGTGTAAGAATCACAGCCCTGGTTGATCCCTAGCTCACCACAAACCCATCCTTGTTCTCAGCGTTGTTGTAGCCGTGTTGATCCCAGGAGATTAGCGAGACAAGATGGGTGAGACAATATCTCTATGGGACCAACTTCTGTTGGTGGAAGGGTCAAGTTTTTGAGCTTCAAAGAGGTCTTCATCAGGTCTGGCAACAAAAAATCTTGGTAGAATCCATCATCTTTAAGAAATGGATTTTTCTGGGGGGGAGAGCAATGTATCTTGGGAGCCCCTGGCTCGAATGACCCCAAATTTGGATCAGTAACCCTAGCCAGAACCCCCATTAGCCACATCACAGTACAAGGCAATGTGAGTAATTGTGCAGCTTTTAGAGCACGTAGAAGGTACAGAAAGCTGGTCTCAAACTTATCTCGAGCAGAGCTTGTGGCTATAAAACGAAGACGGACCAAGAGACTGTGTCATTGTATGTGTTGTGTGCCCCAGATTTGGTGGGGGGACTGGCTGGCCCAGGGGAGCTGGGAATGGAAATTATTTCCATCACTTATTGAAATTTACAGATCAGCAAAGTAAGAAAAATGCTGCTTAAGAGCTGTTTAGAATTTGATTTAAGGCTAAAATTTTGATGCACAAAGTTGACAGTTTGTGTTTTAACAGCTATAAAGTTTCAACTTTCTGAATCTCAACATCTACTGTCATTAAATAATTAATTTATGACACACACACACCCATCTGACCCTCCATGGCTTCCCACAACTGTGAAAATGTAAATCAATAAAAATGCTTAATACCCATAATTGTGTGCAACTGAGAAAACTGAATAAAAATTAAGAAAATGGTTAAAAACAAACATGGTTGTTAAATAAAAATCAAGTTCTGCCAAGCCTAGATGTGGGTCTTTCTTCTCTACAGTGCGGGTTCCAGTCCTGCTCCAGGTCAGGGAGATTAAACAGCGCAAATTGGTGGTTGTATTTTTATGTATATTCTCAGGGTGATGAGATAGTTCGGATGTTTTAATGACTCCTTTTTGGGGCCTTGTAAATTAGCTGATAGTGTAACTTATCATCTATCAACAGAGTTTGAACCAGGACTTTCAGCCTTAAGAGCATGGCCCTCTGAGCTAGAGAACAAATTAGTTAAGATAGGCACCTAACTCCCATTGGAACTCAGGGGAATGAGGTGCCTAAATACCTTTAGAAATCCATCCTTGTATCTACTAGGTGGCAAGAGGAGCTGACTTGCATCTTTGGTTGCCCTGTCGCTTGGGGACAGACAAACACCCACTTTATGAGCGTTGCCATTTATCCAGCTGCCTGGGCTTTTATAGGAACAGCCTTTCGGTTTTGTGGAGAGGAATGTGGGGTTTGAAATCTCAGTGATCCTTCACACCACTCGGGCAGAATAAAGGGGGTTTAATACAACTGTCCCGTCCCCTTCCCGCTGTCACATTATTCCCCTGCTCGGTACTTCAGACCTCCTCCCCGTCCATCTCCCTCTCCCCCTGCAGCCCTTGCCTCAATCTGTCAGCCTCCCCCCACCCTCTTTTCTCCCAGGCCTCTACGTCCCCCGCCACTGTCCCCCTCCTGCCTGACCCTGCACAAGTTCATCACAGCCGCCTCCTGAGCCACTCAGTCCCCCCCCAACTCTGCCTTGCCCAACCCATCCCCTCAGCCTCCCTCCATGACATCACATCATTCCCTCGTGCCCTCTTCCCAGCCCCTCGGCTACCTCAGAGCTCCCTTCTCGTTGCCGTAGAAGCAGCTCCTAGCTTTCTTCTGTGCCATCAGGAGCAAAGTGCGGCGGGGTTTGCTTTCGGGCCACACCCCGCCTGACAATTAGCAAGACTGAAAAAGCCTGGCCACTGATCTGCTTTGAGTAAACACGCTGTGGAAGTTACTGGCAGCTGGGGTGAGCGCAATAAGAGCCCAGGATACGTGACTGCTCAGAGTCCACCTCTTCTCGTGGATAAAAACCCGAATTCCCTGCAACAGCCTTTCTGCTCTCTTAGCACCCCACAGCCTCAAGGTGACTAGGCCAGCTGCCTCTTCAGAACCCCCTTGTGGGCGGAGGGGCACCGCAGCACCTTGCCTCAGTTTCCCTGCTTCAGGGCTCCTCACTAAACACCACACGCAGGAGTTTCTCCATTCAAACACCCCTCCTCAGAGTGAAGGGTCCAGGCAGGAGCCCTAGGCACCGCTTCCCCTCCAGCTCTTGACACAAGATCCCTGCCTGAGTTTCCTCACGCTGCCGTGGCACACAGGCCTGGCCTGGCTGGAGCAGCTTCCCGTGAGCAGTGGGCTTTTCAGAGGGAAAACAAACATACAGTCTCTCCTCGAACAAGGGGCCTGTCATTTTTCAGAGCGTGTGGACCTGGCTTCTAACCCACCGTCATCCCGTCCCTTGCTGCTAACCCTAGCCTGATCCCGTGGGGGGATGTAAATGGCCACACATAAAAACTATCCATCCCCCCATCTGCCCCAAATCATCCCCCCCATTTCACCGCCCCTTTTACTTCACCAGGCCCCTCCTGTCCAGTTCTTCTGCTGCCCCCAACTCTTACTTCTTCCCTCCTCCCAACCCCCCGATACTGCCTGTCTCTCCCTGGACTCTGTTGTCTCCCTGATCTCTGGCTCCATTCCCTTTTCCTCCCCGACAAGAGCTGGGTCCCATGGACACCAGCCTGAGTTGGAAAACCAGCCAGTAACACATCCACCCACTGGTGGCCTGGATCCCAGCCCAGACTGTCAGCCCTCCTCTGGTCCATCTCGCTAGGACAGTGCAGACACAGACCTGTTGACAAGGGGAAGTGAAGGGAGCTCCTGTTGTATTAATTAATTAAGAACCAAATCACGATCCAACTGTAAATAGTGTCAAAGAAGGTGCGATGTTCGATATCCAGAGACCTCAGCCTGCTTAGCACCAGGGTAAAGACTCCAGTAAAAATCCTCTTTGTGTTTTATTAAACACAGAGAAAAGAAGGGAAAACAGTGAAAGCGTTTGTAATGTCAGGGTTTAAATCAGGCTTTCCATGCAATAACATCCTTTTGTTTCCTTTAGCTGTAGCGAGTTTTAGGTGGAGAAAAACCCCTAGTTTGACAATCTCTTAGCTGGTATCAAAGTTGGCAATACCCGTCCTTTGTGAGGAAGAGAAGCCGGTATCTGAGCTGGGCTGGAGCCGGCATCAATCCCATTTCCTGGAAGACAAAACAAGACAAACATGCACAAAAGGGGAGAGAAAAGAATGGCTAAGAGAGAAAATGCAGCTTCTGGCTCTGGAGTGACTCTCACTTGCAACCTCACTGCTGGAAAAACACTAGCCCAGCCCATGGTCTAACAGGCACCCTGAGACCTGGCAAATTCGTACCAGTGTTGGGCTGTTTAGGGCCCCACCTTTAGCTGGTAACAGGCTCCCAGCAGTGTTGCAAAATATAGTCCTGGCTGGCTAAGCCAGGCTCTTCTTAGCCAGATGGCAAAAGGAGAGAGAGAGGACAGAGAAGAAAAAAGGAAAAGGGCACTGTGATATGCTGTGTGTGAAAGCAACACCCCCATATTCCACAGTCATATAATTTTGATATGTTTTGTGTACAGTATGCCTTGTGAGGTATCATTTTAAAAGTTTTGATCTGCTAAACCTTGATATCCTGTTAAATTGTACGTGCTGCCATTGTTAGGAAGTTTTGCTGGGCGTGTGCTACTGAAATATGCTGGGAGGTAAAAAATCCCCAAACCAGGTTTTCAGGTACAACAGTGAAGTAGCCAGATGTGCGAATGGCCCAATGAGGGAATTCACCCTCCCGACAGCCATGCTGAGAGGCTTCACAGAGAGAAAGCACAGAGACAATGGACCTTGCTTGACCAATGAGGGTGGGCCCCAGGTCACAAGCATCGACTGTTCCAGCAACCTGGGAGAAGCTATAAAAGGTGGGGAGTGACAATCCTCACTTGGCTTCACTCCCCACAACTCAACACCTGCCTTTGGAAAACAAAGGTCTCTGAACAGGAGAGGGAAAACCAGGCTGTAAAGCAGATGCACACTGGGTCTCGAGAATCTGTAGCTCGCTTGTATCATCGGCCAGGGTGAGATATTGCCGATTCAAACTGCTGTTAGTGTGTGAGAACTTCGACTGCAAAATTATTTTTATCTCTATCTCTGGTCCTTTATGCTTACCACTTATAATCACGTCACATCTATCTGTCTATAGTGAATAAATCTGTTTTGTAATTGTATCTAAAACAGTGTGTCTTGGATGGAAGTGTTTGGGAAAATCTCAGCTCAGTTAACACATTCTCCCCACATCCATGGAGTGGGGATTTAATGAGCTTACTGGGACCAGTTTTCTGGCCAGCGTAAAATGGAACAATTCAGGGGTGAAGTGCATAAAGCAGGGAGGGGGGACAATTGGCTGATGCCATCCTCTACTGTTGGTTCCTGAGTTGCTGGGGGAACGCATTCAAGTACCACAGTTTAAAGATTCCTGCTATCTAGCTGTGTGTGCGGCTCCAGCGGAGGTTGTGCTGGGTGATGCAGTGCCTGGAGGCGTCTGCTGCTGGGCGTCAGTTAAGAGGGCACAGCAGTTCCACAGCTCGCAGGCTGCACCCCGAGAGGGGTGGGTAATAGTGTCACAGGCACATTGGAGCAGGGGAAACAAAATCTCCCATCCCAGGTGATATCCAGGAGCTGGTGGAAGTGACGCTCTTCCTGGGCCCCTCTCTCTGGCCTGCTCAGTCAGGACATCTCTCAGGATTGGGATGGAGAAGGTCCGCGGCCGCTGGAGAAAAGATAAAGTTCAATAAAGACAAATGCAAAGTACAACAGGAAGGAAAAATGAGATGCACAGCTACAAACTGGGGACTAACTGGCGAGGCAGTTCACAGTGTGGAAAGGGGCCTGAGTGTCAGAGTAAATCACAGATTAACTATGGGCCAACAGCGCACTGCAGGTGTGAAAAAGGCTGATATCTATGTCTGGTGTATTAACGGGTGTCGTATATAAGACACAGTGTTACCCGTGGTTCTTTCAACCCAAAGCTCTTGGTAGCCATATTCTGTGCGAGGTGGGGGCAGGAAATCAATCAGTGGAGACACAACTGTCCGACCGTTAGACGGCTGGAACGAGCAGTACAGCAGAAGAGCGCTCTCACTGAAAGCTGCCCTTCACTTAGTCTCAAGCACGAACACACATCCGCACCAGGTAATAAAACACAGACCCACCGACAGCAATTCTGGGCCCTGGGCAGAACGGCCACTGGCCCCCCTAGAAAGGGTCGGCTCAGGTCCCAGTGGGCTTCTGCTGGAAGCTTTTCCTTATTTATCATGCGCCAGGAGTTGGTATCTGCTACTCAGCTTCCCGGGCCCTTGGACTCCCAGCACGATTACTGATGAACCCGGGACTGCCGGGGTCTCTCCCTGGATCTGCATTAGGAGTTTTGCTGGGCAGATTTTCAGCTGGGCTGGGCTCAGCTGTGGTGGGTGGGTTCCCTGCTGCCCTGTGTCTTTCTGACTCCTGTGGGGTGGGGCTGGGGGACCCTTTCCTCTCTGCCCCCCCATTTTTCCAGGAGGTGAGCGGGTGGGGCTTACAAAGGTACATTTTTCCTCTCCCAAAGGGAAAGGGTCTTAACTTGTGACGGACGCTATGTTTAGGGGATTGTGGGGGCTGCCTGTGGGGAAGCACAAGGGTTGTGGTGAGACACCTGTTTGCACCCCCAATCCCCACTTCACAGGCAAAGGGGGAGGAGCAGTTGTCGGACATTGTGTAGTTAACACAAGGGGGAGTGTGGGACATTGCACTGACGCCCCCCCCCGTGGGACCCGCACCAGCCCGGCCCGGCGTCTGCGAGCGGCCGCGGCGCCCGCCCCACGCCCCCTTCGGCCAGCAGGGGGCGCTGGCGCCGCGGGGCCGGAGCGGGGACAGACAGAGCCAGCCCGCCCGGCTGGGGGGCGGGGGGGCCAGGCCTGAGCAGCGGCAGCCAGAGACGTCGATCCGCAGGCGCGGCCGGGCCCGGCGCCGCCTGACGAACCGCTCGGCGCTCCACGCGGCCCCGGCGTCAGCAAACCCCGCCCCCCGCCGCCACGTGCGTCCCCTGGGGCCTTGGATGCCTGGAGGTGGCTGCCCGATGCTGAGATGGGCGGGGCTGCCTCTGCGGCGGGTCCTGTGCCCCACCCCCCACCCCACTGCCCTGGGGCTGGATGGAGCCGGCGCCCCACAGAGGGCAAAGGCCTGGGGCCACTTCCCAGCCCCCAAATCCAGGCGGTGACGGGCGATCGTTTCCTATCCCGTTCACCGCGCCGCCTCCAACAGCCAGGAGGTGACGAACGCCCAGACCATCTGTGGCTGGCCTGGGTCTCAGCCTGGAGATGGGGGCCCAGGCCTGGGAAGGAACAAACTGGCTCTTAAAGGGGCTGCTCTTTGTTGGCAGAGGCGGGGATGATCTGGTGCAGGATTGGCCGTGTGGGGCTGGAGCAAGCAATTAGGTCAAGCACCACCCTGTTGGTCGCCCCTTGATCACCCACCAGGCCGGTGGAGAGACTGACTGTGCAATTCACCAGCTGAGCACAGGATGCCAGCCCTGATGTGCCAACATGGCACTAGGGGAACAGGGTCTGTAGGGAGCAAGGTCAGATTCTGGTATCAACAGTCCCACATGCTCCACCCCAGAGGTGGCTGCATCTCAGTGCCAGGTAAGAGTCCATGTATAAAGCGAAGGGTTATCAATAATAATTACTCGAAGAGACACATATTTCCAAAAAATAATTATTTGCCACGGTTTATAAAATAAATCCAATAAAAATCTCTCCTGTTATATGGTTCTTTGTAATATTTAGTATTTTACAGACAAATAAATAGACTACATTCCTTCGTTTCCCTGCTGGAAAGGGGGCGCCCTATGCCCCCACGATCCATAAAGTTTATTGGGGTGAAAGAATCCACCCAGCGGGGCAGCAGATTTCCCCTTCAGACCTTCATCCCAAATCACAGAATCTTGGGCGGGATCTTTTCAGTACGTGTAAACAAGACAGGATATAACGTTCATGGCTTTTGTTGGCCTCTAGTGGGCAAACTACAGAGTGCAGTATAAAAGCCTACTACTGCTGTGAAGGGAGATCCGAAGCACCGAGGGATCTCTAATGTGGAAGAGATGAGGTTTGTTCAGTGAGGTGGGCCGTTCGGCAGATGAAACGGCATCCACAACATAAAGTCCAGCAATGATGTGCTACTTCCCAGGGGTGGCTGTCTCTTAGTGTTGAACAAGGGATCCTTATAGGAACAGTTGTTCCACCCCACAGGCAGCTGCATCTCAGTGCTATGCTGGATAAACAGTTCCTGCGTCCCACAACAGAGGTCACGACATCTCTGTGAGGGCCAGGGATTCCCTGTGTAAACAGCCCCCACATCCCAGCCCAGAGGCAGCTGCATTTCAACCCTGGTTTGAGACAATCCTGGCAGAGTCGTGGGGGTGTGGGAGCTGCAGATGATATTAATAAATATAGGGAGGTCAGAGAATTGCCTAGAGCTGGACATTAACCAGATATTAGGGTAAAGATGGAAATTTCTGAGCTACTGGGTCTTGGAGCTACGTCTCTGAGGGGTGGTGAAAAATCCTTCCCTCGAGCGCCACAGGTCGGCCTCCCTAACCCTGCGGTAGATGCCCAAACGGTGGTGGAAGAAAGCTTCCATCAGCGGAGCTGGCGCCATGGGGAGGAAGGGTCCTACCGTGAGGGAAAATCCCATCTGCTGTTGTCGGCTGCATCTATGCTATGGGGTTAGGCTGCTAGGCTGGCATTGTTCCAGCACTGCAGCTATTCCACCATAGTCCCCATAGTGTAGACATGGTCTTCATGATGAGAGAACCCAGGAGTCCTGATTCCCAGCCACACATGCTCTGCCTGTTAGATCCTGCTCTCCTCCCAGAGCTGGGGAGAGAACCCAGGAGTCCTGGCTCCCTTGCTCCCTTCTCTCACCACTAAACATCACTTCCTTGTCTAAGCCTACCTTCCAGTTTGCCCAGCCTGCCCCATAGCCTCAGGAACTGAGGGGTAGGAAGAGAATAACAAGGAACCCCGGCATCCGGGCCTCACGTGGATGCTGTAGTGATCGGCCCGCTTCCGGCAGCACCGCCGGATCCACACCCAGTACAGCAGCACCATGCCGGCCCAGTAGCCCAGGTAGACGCCTGCCCCAATGACCAGGTAGCCCAGCTCGGCCTGTTTGACCTCGCTGGACCAGTCGGCCTGGGCCTCCTGGTAGAGGGTGTAGCCCATCCCCCCCAGCAGCAGGAGCCCCCAGATGGAGACGGGCAGCAGGGGCATCAAGTTGCCCACCATCTTCTTCCTCCCAGAGGTGCCCCAGCTGCTCTTGTTCATGGTGGCGATGGCGAAGTACTTGGCCGGCAGGAGGCCACCCATGTAGAGCACGGCGTAGAGACTCATGAAGAGCATCCGGAGGCTGCCGCGCAGCCAGCAGGCGTAGAGCGCCTTGACGCAGGCCACCAGCTGGACGCAGAGCAGGACCCACAGCACGTCCCACACGCTGCCGCCGTAGAAGAGGCGCAGGACGGTGGCCGTCACGAAGAAGGGGAAGACGCCGGCCACCACCGCCTCGTAGGTCATCCACGGGTGGTGCCGGTGCCACCAGAGGGCATTGTAGAGCCACTCGCGGAAGTAGGACTTGGTCCAGCGGGTCTGCTGGGCCAGCCAGCGCAGGAACTGGGCGGGCGTCTCTGAGTAGCAGCGGGAGCGGGCCGTGTACCTGGTGGGCGAATGGGAGGCGTCTTAGCTAATGCCGAGCTGGGACCCAGGCGTCCTGGCTACCAGCCCCCTAATCCAACCACTAGACCCCACTTCTCTACCAGAGCCAGGGATAGAACCCAGGAGTCTTGTCTCCAAGCCCTGCCCCCGCACCTTAACCACTAGACCCCACTCCCCTGCCAGAGCTGGGGAGAGAACCCAGGAGTCTTGGATCCCAGCTGCCCTTCCACTCTAACCACTAGACCGCACTCCTCTCCCAGAGTCTGGGACAGAACCCCAGGGTCCTGGCTCCCAGCCCCCCCGAGCAGTGGCCGGCACAGGCGGGCCGTGCACTCACTTGGTGGCGTAGCCGATGCTCAGCATGCGGTTGGTGAGGTGCCGGTCGTCGCCGAAGGTGCAGTGGGTGCCCAGGAATTTCTGGTTGTACCAGGACTCCAGGAACTGCTGCAGGAGGTCGTTCCGGTACAGCCCTGCCGGGGGCAGCAGGCAGAGCAGAGTCAGCATGGCCGGGAGTCCCTGCGCTCCCTTCCCGTCCCTGCCCCTCCTGGAGCCAGGACAGAG
>ML675670.1:0-38158 GCA_007922155.1 Mesoclemmys tuberculata | reverse complement strand
GTCCCTTCTGACCTATGAGTCTATGAGTCTATGAGTCTATGAGATCCGCAGCCAGTGCAGACCAGGCCTTTGTATGAGGCTGGGCGTTACAGTTAGCAAGTCGCCACCTGTGCGACCACATCCAGCAACTCTTTTTAGCACTGCAGCTTGAGCAGAACTAGCATGTGTCTGTCTACACACACCAGGAATCGCTCCACCTAGTTGCCATGAAGACCTTCCTTACCAACTCCAGCCTTTTATAAATGTGATACGTGCACATCCAAAGTCTACAGCAACACAGCATGCACATCTCCTCCGAACCGTGCATGCATAGAACTATGGACCCATATTGCTAGAAGGGAGCACGCTGGTCATTTAGTCTAACCCTCTACCAAGATGCAGACCTGGTAGTGTCTAAAATACATGTCTGTTAAGCATCTATTCACTGGTGACTTTGGTGGCGTGTTATTTTCCAGGGAGAAAGTAGGGGTCAGAGAGAAGGTTCTGTTTGGATTGATATTCCCCATAAGCAAATTTAACTTGGTTTTCACAAAGTTTTTTATTTGTGGGCATTTCCTTGGCTTTCTTTAAAAGTCTTTATGTCAAGGTTAAGTGGAAAAGAATGCAGAGGCTCCCCTAGCACCCCTCAACATCACAGTTTTGTACACGTGTATATAGGATAGTGATTCTGAAATGGAAATGACGCTAGCTACGAAAGGTTAACTCAATGGTTTTATTTTATAATAGTGCACTGAAGAGAAGAACGTTTTCAATAATTTTCTAGAGGTGAAAATCTTTCTCTAGTAGAAGTTTGAACTTCTAACAGGGTAAATTCTCTTTTACCCCAGGGCCACTCAACACCCTCTGGCAGTTTATAGAGGCGTTAAAGCGTGTTTTGCTATTGACTTCAGTGGAGCCAGCATTTCATCCGCCAGCCCATTGCACCTAAACAAAAGGTTATTAGGATGGGGAGATCTCTGAAATGTGGCATTTTATTGTTAGTTGAGTGGAAACTGTCCCTTCTCAAGAGAAGAGCTAAAAATATGTCAGAGAAAGAAAGGATTTGTAGTTCAAGGGAGAGGGTTTGTTGCTATGTGATTTGTGAAGCTGATGAATGCTATTATTTTTGTTCAAAAAGGGGGACAAAATTTGGAGAGACGCAGCTTGCAAAACTGCTGCAACGTGATTTCTTAGTCCAGGAACACTTGCAAAATACACACAAACTCAGGACCCTCGTGTGTTTTAAAGTCAGGGAGGTTCTAAGGTGTTGATAAATGCAAAATCCTACTGAAACTTGAATTATGGTGTCCTACACAGACTCGTCTACACTAGAAAAGATTGTGTGAGCTGTGTTGGCTGCCCGCGACTGAGAGGTCAGTGTAGACAGGGACTAGCCAGGTTCAGCATTGTGTCAGCTGGTTGTTGTTACGCTTTGGTCAGTCCGTTAGGGCAGGTTGTCTGTCAGTTAGGGAGTACGTGATGGTGCGAGTTCCCCTCTGGATGCCGTCTCAACTTCTACAGCTAGCTGAATCGATAGACCTCATTAAACCCGACCGTAAACTACCACAGACTCAGATCAGCAGCGAAGGCACTCGGCCATGTTTATTGCAAGCGAAGCGCTCCCTAGGAGCTACAGGCAGACTAGCCGTGTATGCTCGTCACCAAGGACTGGCTCAGTTAACGACGGGAGTTTCCATTATCCCCTCGGCCAGACAAAGATGGGCCTGGTAGGATCCCCTTCCTATGCCCTGATGCAAATGGTTACACAATACCTCTTTGATGTCCTTGATACTGGCTGTTGTACCTTGCCTCCAAATCAAGCATAACATCTTCATCCATCCTCCTGTCTCTTTTACCGTGATGTGGGGGTGTCTCTGTACTGTCTCTCATGCACCACTGTATCCTGGGAGAGCCTGTATTGCCTCCCTGTCTTGTATTTCTGTTCGCGGAGCATTGGTATGGTCTCCCAGGGTTGTCTTTCTTCAGTCACCATGGATCGGAGGAGTTAGGGCTATTAGTGCTTTGACAAAACTGCATTCCTGTAACTGCTCCGTAGGCATGCCCGTGCATTAACAATGCCGAGTTTCTGCCAAGCGCCTGTATCAGTCAGTGGCCTTGGAAGCAGGCAAGCAGTTGCTGTTTCCTAAAGCCAGACTTCGGTTCAGGCCTCAGCTCTTGCATCTAGGCCCGTTATATAGGCCTCACGTCTCAGGTTCTCACTTTGTACCGCACCACCGGTGCTGTGGCAGCTAACTCGACTCCTCTCTGGTGTGTTCAATCATGAGAAATGTTCCTACTACAGACAGTGCCTCCGCAATCAGGCTGCTGCTTGCCTGGCATCCCAGACTTTTGCTAGAGCCCAAGGGATGCGTGTGAAATCCCCGTCCCAAATTCCAAGAATTGTCATCAAGTTTGGGGGACTTTCTTTTGGTCTGGGCGGCGGCACGTATGGTGGCATTCCAGAATCAGGGTCTCCCCAGAGACATTTCCCTTACTGCGTGGGCCAAGTCCTCTGACATGAACTTTGCTTTGTGATAGCCCACTGCCTGATACTTTCATTTGCCTGGCATGAAAAGATCCAGAGATAAGAAGAGAGAGGTGGGGACACACAGAGGTTTTTTCTATTTCTTTAACATTTTGCTATTTTGCTTCCATCTTCACTGAAAGGGTTAGTGGTGAGCAGATACTCAACCCATCAATATTAACAAGGAAGGGAAGGAATGCAAGGCAAAATAGGAAAAGAACAGATTAAAGAATATTTTGCTACATTAGATGCACTCACATCAGCAGGGCCTGATGAAATCCATCCCAGGATACTTACAGAACTAGCTGACGCTGTCTCGGGACCATTAGCAATGGTCTGAGAACTCCTGGAGGATGGGTGAAGTCCCTGAAGGCTGGTGAAGGGCAAACTTAGCACCTAGCTTTAAAAAGAGGAACAAAGAGGATCCAGACAGCACAGCACCTTTTGGGCCAGGGATCATCTCTCCATCCCATGTACTGTTCTCAGCACGCTTCGCCGATTCATTCACAGAGGATAAGGTCCAAGGGGAGCACTGTGAAATTGAAGGTGAAGGGGTGATTTGATCCCAGTCTATAGACACCTGCTCAGGGAATAAATACTCGATAATGGGCTTTTCCACCAAAATAGGACCCGATTCAATGGCTGGAAGTTGAAGCGAGACAAACAGCCTGGAAATAAGGTTCACTCTTTTACCAATGAGGGGAAGGAATCGTAGGGATGCTTTACAAGGGTTGTGGTAGCTTTTTCATCCCTGGCCATTTTGAACGCAAGCTCTGATGTTCTTCTAAAAGCTCCGCTCTCATTCAGACAGGAATGATTTGGGAGACGTCTGGCCTGTGCTTCTAGCTGTAGCTGTGCTAGAGCATTAGCA
Organism: Mesoclemmys tuberculata; assembly: GCA_007922155.1. Lineage (NCBI taxonomy): Eukaryota > Metazoa > Chordata > Testudines > Chelidae > Mesoclemmys > Mesoclemmys tuberculata. The sequence continues at coordinate 34,784 of ML675670.1, read as the reverse complement.
ACAAAACCACCCACTCTTGATTTCAAAAACTGCCAGTGATGAGGCCTGATTGCAGCTTCTAGGGGATGCCTCAGCGTCATTATCGTGTAATAAAAATAACAGTAAATGCAAACTAGGAGCAATCACTGGGTAATGAACGTTGGTTGCATTCCCCGATTGCTGTGTGTTGATCATAGCTGTGTGCAGAGCAAGGTTCTGCACTCTGGTGTAAGGCGGGAGACTGCTGACGGCAGTGGAGTGACTATGGATTCACACTGGGCTCGTGCAGTGTGAATCCACCGCTTTACAACAGAACTGTTCCTGATTCTTTTTGGCTCTTGCTTCCTGTAACGTAAACCTGAGCAGACTCTCTCTGTAGCAGAAGATACAAAGAGTCGGAGACCGTGGCACGTATACGCCTCCGTGAATTTTCTGCAGTGTTATCTCTGAACAAATGTCACACCCATCCAGAGCAAACATGAAACCCAAGCTCGGCAGCCAGCAAACATACAGCAAACAGCAACACTTTCACAGCTAGAGGTGCTCAAACAGGTCTGCTAAACCACCCAGCCACAGCCCCAGCTCACCGTCCCCTAGTGCTGCCCTGGTTCATTGCACTGACTGCAATGGGACAAAGCCCCCCACCGAGTCACCCACCCCACACCCTGGAGCCCTCTTGAATTTTCTGGCATCTCATCCAAGCACTGAGTATTCCCAAGCCTGCTTGTCCTGAGTGTCTGAGATCAAAGCTGCTGTCTGCCACGGGAACGCTTCGGAACTTCTCAGCAGCAATTTCACAGGGATGAAACAGAGCTGAAGCGTTTAGGGTGTGTTTTTAAACCGATTTAATTGATTGCGTGTAAACTCTTCTGCGGACCCTCTTATTCTTAAAGTCTCTAAGAAGCATTTGAACTAATTCAAAGTTGAAGTCGAAGGCGTGTAACTTCTGCGTGTAGACAAGGCCTTGAGATTCTTGTGAGGTTTGTGCAAACATCTTTTTGTGGCTTTCAGGACGCACGTCCCAGCTCTGTGCTTCCTTTAGATAAAGTGCTGGCTGCACAGCGCTGCTGCTGGAATTTTGCTCCGAGCTGTTTCAATAAACCGTTGCCTGTTTACTTTCGCTTTCCCTGTTCAGAGGTTACACTCGTAGGGGGAGAGATGGGGATGGCGACGGGGGAACGAACAGGGATTATTCCATTTGTTCAAGCACACCGAGACGCCCGAGAAGGCTGATGCCTTTGGGGTGGAAGGTAAGAGTTTCCTTTCCTCTGTGGCTCTTATTTGTTGCACGGTTTGTCCTCAAAATACTCTTTTGAGGCCTGCTGAAGGGCAGATTGAAAATGGCTGCTCTATGCCGAGCTGCGTGTTAATGACTCGACACACCCGATCTCTGCTGTTTTAACGGAGTCAGGGCTGTAACCGCTCCCCTGGCCCCTGGATTTAGTCAAGGGGACCCAAATTTCATGGGCTGATGCTGCATCGCAGCGTGGAGATGGGGGCTGGCTTTGGCAGCAGGGGGGGCGAGAGTCTGAATTCCCAGCCTGTATCTAAACAGCCAAGTGAAGATGTGGTTGCAGCGCGGTGGCACTTACACCTTCCTTTGGCTGTGTAGACGTGGCGCCAGTCAGAATTACACCTCAGCACACGGGTGCCTGACAGTGGCCTACCGTGGGTCTTGGGCGCCTGGGGGCCAATACTGACATTTGTGCCCCCCCATGAGCAGCAGCGCCCCACGGGGGTGGGTATGTGGGCTCATTTCCTGCTGTCCTCTCCTCCCCTGCTGTGGGGGTGGTGGGGGCAGATGGGAGTGGGAGTCGTGGGCAGATGGCAGCCCAACGGCAGGGGAGAGTGGAGTGGACAGGCTCCGGTCCCCACAAGCCCCCTTGCAGCGGGAGCCCTCGCTCCCGCTGGGGTTGGCACTGCCACCGGGGATCTCAAAAACCCGGCAGCCCCTGGCTGCCAGCGACAGCGGGAGACGGCTCCTCCGACAGTGAAGTTCCTATAGCAAAATCCAAATCTGGATTGCCCTTGCATCTCGTGTCCTCATTTATCCTGGTGCCAAATAAGTGTAAAAAACGCCAGTGGGTAAGAATAGTAGTGCTGGATTCTCACAGGGCGCTTTACACCGGGTTGGTACTATAAAGGGGCCTTAAAATGGGAGTAAATGTAATTCACATGTGCTTTCAGACCCCTTTTCACTGCTGGAGTGGGGTAAAGGAGAAGCAGGCCCATCGAAGGGAGTATATTTGTTCTAAACCAGCCCATGGTTTAGAATTTAATGGAGAATTTTGTCCCCGCTTAAAACAAACAACCGAACCACCCCACCCTGCAGAACGAACCTCAGGGTTTGTCGACGGCACCAATGAAGCTGCGCTGCTATCGTGCTTCAGTGAAGACGCTACTTACATTAATAGTTAATCCAGCTCCCCGAGAGGCCGTAGCTGTGTTGGCAGGAGAAGCCCGACGTAGCGCTGTCTACACCAGGGCTTCAGTGGGTATAAAAGCGTTGGCTGGGGTTGGTTTTGCACACCCTTGAGTGATGGAACTATACCGATGTAAGTTTCTAGTGTAGACCTGGCCTCGGTCTCTATTTGTGTTTGTAGAGACATTTCTATAGGGCCCTGTTAAGCGCCTGCAGAGCCCTGCTGGGCTGAGCTGAGAACCGCGTTGTCAGCGTTGAAGCGGCCGTTCCGGGAAGGATCCAACCATCAGAGCATGTTGCTCCTTCGCTTGCAGATGTCAGACAGCCTGCAGCACAATGCAAAGCGGCCTGCTTTGGCACTTCACTTGCTCGCTCTGTGGACCCTCTACAGTAAGTACCCAGTTCAGTACAGTTCTGATGGGAATGGCGCAGGCGTGGACCCTCGGGGTCCATGCACTCCTGGTTCCTTTGATCACACCCAGGGTGGGGCGCAGACCCAGATTTCTGCACATCACAATCACAGCGCTCCCAAGCTGCTCCAACTAATCCCTCCGCCATTCAGTACAGCTACGCCTCCCCTTGTGACGGCAGCTGGTGTGCACGCACATCATTCCCAGTGGCTCTTGCCTCGCAGCTCCAGGGGGCAGAGTTAAGGTTATGTGGGTATTAACCTTAACTCAGTATTTTCTGGTTTTCGGAAGCCTGAGTTTTGCTGAACTCAACCTTCTGGAAAGGCAGGAGCTATCACTGGGCATCCTGAATCCTGCATTAACAACACTTTTTGCCATTTATTCTGTCTGGATTTGGAGACACTTTACCTCTGGCCTGGAGCTGTGAATGTTTTTCTCCCCCTGCTCCTGTGCTCCCCCCCTTCCAAAATTTGAAGTGTGATTTTGGTCTTTGTAACACACTGCCCTTCTAACTTTCTGAGAGAAGCATTAATGCCAGTGTTCGAGGCACCAGGGAGATCTTATATGGAAAACTTTGTCCAATTCTGGTCACCCATCTTCAAGGAAGGTGAATCCAGACTGGGCCAGGAACAGAGAAAGGCTGCTAGGATGATCAGGGGAACAGAGAGCCACTCTTATGAGAAGAGACTGGAAGAGCTTGGCTTGTTTCACCTAGCATAATGCAGTCCAAGAAATGAGCTTCTCTGGCCTGTGTTGCGCTGATGGTAATTGTGACCCGTCCATGCCCAGGGGAGCCGCCTGAAATGCCAGGGTCAGGGCAGGCTGTAAAAGGAGAGCAGATTCTCCCAGCACTGGTGGGTGATACTCAAGTCAGACTTCCCAACCAGCCACAAACAGTGCTTCTGATTCCCCCACACTGGTTATCAAGAAGCCACTGTGCAAATACACACAGCCCCCTTTACTGTATCTCAGCCTCTGGCTCCCAAAGTGCCACTGGGTCCAGTAAAGAGACCAGTCATTTAAACTCTCTGCTCTTTACTAAAACGATCCCAAAAGACCAGCCACAGTACCAGATCACTATCAGTTTGGATCTTATCTAAAATACCACAATGCCAGCCAATCCTTTAGTAACTAAAACTAAAGGTTTATTATAAAAAGAAAAACAAACAATAAGAGAAATGTTAAAGGATCAAAGCAATCAGATACATCCAAATGATTTGAAAGTCCATATACATCAGGTTTCTAGAAGAATTGTGGAGTTGCAGGCGTGTATAGTCTCTCCGGTATACATCCAGTACCTGGATGGGTCTCAGTCCTTTGTTTCACAGCTTCAGTTCAGATGCAGATGGACTGATCCAGAGGTAGATAGGTGACTGAAAGCTGAACTGTAGACAAAATGGATCCCAAAGGCTGCGCCTTATATGTCTTCTGGCCCTTGCCAAGCTGCTTGTGGAATTTTACAGGAACCAAAATGGAGTCCAGAGTCACATGGGCCAATCCTGGTAACTCTTCAGGTGTGCTTTACTTCCTTCCTGGACCTTTTGCTTCTGTAAAGGGCTCGATGGGCCACTAAGCAGGCTATCGTCCTGCTGCCTCTCTGTCTGGGGTGTCTTCTACAGCAGAGTTTGAAATACAAAGATGTCCATCACTTCCCTCACAGACATAACACGTAAACACAAACATTATCATCTTACGCAGCACATTACAACCTTTCTAACAGTACCGGACATGGCATGTCTCACATGAATCACTATGATTTTGACATACTGATGTCAAACAATATAAGGAATGCCCCCCCCCCAATCCAGCCAGTGTGACACCCCCAACATGAGACTGGTGTAGAAGGGAGTAATTGGAGGTCCTGAATATACCCCAAGGGCCCCCTCAATCTAGTCAATGTGACAGTAATAATGGTCCATTCTGGCGTTAACAATTATGGTTCCCGTTCTCGGTTCCACGGAGGCCCCTTTCCCCACACTGGTCGAGTAGTTTTCACCCACTTTCAGGTCCTTTTAAGCAGTCAGCGTGGTGTCAATGGCTATCAAAGCCAAAAAATGTCCGGGCGGGGAGAGACTGGATTTGGCAGTGAAAGATGTTATGTCGATGGCCTAACCGTAGAGAAAGGAGATAAAAGCATCAAATCCGCTTGCTGGAAGATTGTGACATGATACTTGCTTTTCTTCAAGGGGTCATTGCAGCACGGGCACCCATCACAGCGCAGTGCGGGGAGGACGTCATCCTGGGCTGCACCTTTCCCATGCTGGAGTTGACAGCAAGTCAACAAGTGAACATCACCTGGAAGATGCAAAGAGCCAATGGAGCAGATCTGCTGGTCCATAGCTGCTGTTTTGGAACGGAGAAACAAGCTCAGGCTTATAAGGGGCGGACGCAGCTGAATCCAGAGGGAGTCTCCAAAGGGGACGCGTCCCTGAGGCTGAGGGATGTTCGCATTCAGGATGAGGGGTTGTATAGATGCTACGTCAACTCGGAGCTGGGCAGATGGTCTGAGGAGACATCACTGACAGTGTTGAGTATGACGCCTTCTACAACAGGCTTTCCCGGCCTCTGAGGCTGCAGTGGGTTGAAATGATGCTGTCGAAACATTTGCTGGGCAGAAAAGAGCTTTTGAACTCACTGGAAATTTTCACCCCCCCCCCAAAAAAATTACCCTATTTTGTTGAAATCATTTAGGTTTTTGGTCAACCCCAGCCCCCAAAACTGAAAAGCATTCTCCTCGTTGCAAAGCCCGTGCAAAAATCTTTCCTGCCACAGCTTAAAATGTAATAGACGCTAGACTCTGCTCTTGGGTTTCTTTGCCTAACTTGACATCTGTGGTATTGCTCTGCCCCCCACCCCATCACCTTAGTGTCTCAGCACCTCGCAAGCTGTAATACATTTATTCTTACAACACAGCTGGGGGGCACGGAGGGCTGTTATCCCCATTGTACAGATGGGGAGCCAAGGCAAAGATTTTCTACGGTGTTTACACATCTAGCAGTGCACAGTTGCAGACAGTGGGATTCTCACAAACTGCCAAGCAGGTTAGGTGCCCCTTTCCCATTGAAGTCAAGGAAATTAGGCACCTAGTGGGAGTCTCAAAAGCACCTCTCTGCATGTGTAGGCCACCTGAGTCCCTTTGGAAATCTGGCCCAGAGAGACTAAGAGCAAAATTTTCAAACGTTAAAAAAAAAGTCTACACTGCACGCTAAACCCAGGCTCTGACTTAGGTTTGAGCCAAGCCTTCCTTCTGTCCACACACACAGCCTGACTCATGTCAACGAGTGTTCAGGACCCGGGTTCTAGGCCCTGGGCTTCTCTTACAAGGCACCGCGCAAGTCCCAGGGGCTGGGCACCTGGGCCGCTATGGTCTGCTCCACGCGGCAGCGGGTTCTCAGGTCACCATAACCCATTGGGGAGTGGGGCTGGACATCTCAGCGAGATGTTACGTAGGGGGCCCAGGCGATTGCTGGTGGGGCTTGGTGCTTGCAAAGGGGAAGGGGTCAGTGGGGGCGGTCATGGGCAAATGAGGTTGCCACCTATCTGATTTTCACCTGGTTTTTGGCATGTGTGCGCAGGTGCCATTTACGGTTCCCAGGTGCCAGGCTTTTGGGGACCTGGCAATGTCAAATGGCACCTGAACCAAGAGTCTGGTTACCACCGGGCGGGGGGGGCTCCGGGTCATTAACCCACAGCAGCCCATGCTCAGCTGGGGACGCCTCCTACCTGCAGGCACCTCCTTGAGATGAGTGATGGGGGGAGGGCCCAAGAAGAGAGAGTGGCGGGGCGGGGCCTAAGGGGAAGAGGCAGGGCAGGGGGTGGGGCCTTGGGAAAGAGGAAGGGTAGGGGGCGGGGCCTCGGAGGTCCAGTTACCAGCAATTAGAAAGGTGGCAGCCCTATGGGCAAATGGGAGGAGAGGCATCCGAGAGAGGATCTCTCTGTGAAGCTCTGACGATGTTTGAGACCCCCTAGGCTTGCGTTCATGGCAGAGGTGTCTGCAATTCCTGACCCCAGGAGGGATGGGGTTCCAGTAACGCATGCTGCGTTCACAGAAGCCTTCTAGTTTTTGTGGATTTCACCCTCCCCCTCCATTTCTTCCAGGTGCCAGAAGCGTATGGATCTATTTAGCGCTTCCTTTTCTTTTATCGTTGGTAATGGTTATCATGATCATAAAGCATCATCTTTCCGTCGGATGGAAACTGAGACGATCCAAATACTCCTTTGTATATGATGCCGAATGGACAGACAGACATCTGTCTGATGACTCTAAGGATAAATATGATGCTATGGAGACAAGAGTGCAGCCAGAAACCCATCTGTTCTGGGACTTGATAGTGGATGATTGCAAACAGAATCCAGTTCTAGATTTCCGACAGGTCAGTTTCATGGCATTTTTCTTCCCCTGATATGTCCATTGGGAGACGTATTCGTTACAGCTGTAGGGAGGGTTTAGGCTGTTTAAATACCCTTTTTTAACCTGTTTGAAATCCTACTCTTTATTTACATTTGCACTCAGCAGTCTCCAGACAAAGAAAAAAATTCCCTGCCTCCCCAGCCCCATCAACAGTTTTAATGTTGATTGTTTTCCAACACCACAGGTCAGGCTGTCGGTACCCAGCACATGTACAGGCCGTGAGGGTTTATACTGATTCATAAATGCACAGATTCCAAGGCCAGAAGGGATCTGTGATCATCTGGTCTGACCTCCTGGATATCACAGACCAGAGAGCTGCCCCTGTATTGATTCCTGATTAGATAAAATTACTTCAAATACTTTAGAAAAGCATCCAATCTTGATTTTAAAATAGCCAGTTATGGGGAATTCATGACAAACTCTGGTAATTTGTTCCAATGATTGATTACTCTCAGGATTAAACCTTATTTCTGGTCAGAATTTGTCTAGGTTCAGTTTCCACCGACTGGATTATGTTAGACCTTTTCTCTGCTCTGTTATCAATTTTCTATTCCCCACATAGGTATTTATAGACTGTGATCTTATGCTTATTGCCTTAATTCTGCAGGCCATACATTTCTCCTTGTGTTCATTTGCTTCCCTTATCAATTTTCTACAATTCCTAGCTTCTAATTTATATTAATTGCTGTCAATTTCCCCTTTCTTCCAGTTGTTATATATTGTTTTTAAAGCTGTTTTCACTTCCTTCCTAAGCAGTCTGGTTTTTTAAATTAGTGTAGCTCTTTTCTCATCTGGGACTGTGGTTTTCTGGGTATCTAGTAAAAAGTTCCTAAACAGCTCTCAATTATCATTCACATTTTTCTCTTTAAATTCTTTTTCCCCGTTGATGCATAACTGTTTTCAGAAACTGACCCAATTGAAGCACCGTGTAGCTTTATTACTGGTTGGGACTTTATTCTGCTTACACCTGGCAAATGTGATCAAATCATGATCACTTGCCTCTAAACAACCACTAGTTTTTACTTCTGTGATCAATTCCTTTTGATCTGTCATGATGAAGCCTAATGGAAGCTGGTTGAAATGTTATCACTGAAACGTTTTTATGATGAAAAATGGCTTTTTGACCAAAATGAAACTTTTAATGGAAAATGTTCATTTGGTCAAATTTTCCAGTTTTTAAACTTATCAGGCTAAAAAATAATGCTTTTAGAAACCAAATTTTTTCATAGTGAAAATGATTTTCAAAACCCATACATTTTTCTATTTTTGGTTTTTCAGACACTTCCCTCCTCCCTTCCCCCCCATTTGCAAAAGTTGGTAAACAGTGTGGAAAAAAACCCGTTTTCTTCCCCTTTCTTTCCATTTTTCAGTTTCTAGCTGGAAAACACTACAAAGGTGTAAGAAGCAAGTTTCTTCACTTTATCATACTTTTTAAAAAACCTTTCCCTGCCTTTATCTAATGCCCCGAAAAGGCAGGGAAGGCCAAAAAAGGGGGAACCCTCCCTATGAAAAATAAAAAAGTGAAACAAATCAACATTTTGAAAATGAAAATATTTGTTTTGAACAGAATTTGTTTCATTTAGAAAATTACAGCAGAAAATTGAAATTTTGTGATCATAATAATCATGGACTCATAGAACCACAGGAGTAGAAGGGACCCTAGTCTAACCTGTTAATAATAAATACCTATTGTTTATTAGGTGCATTATGGTAGCACCCAGGCAGCCCAGACCTGGCCTACGATCCCATTGTGCTAGGTGCTGTACATTATAGTGCCATTTATTAGGTGTATCATGGTAGTGCCCAGGTGCCCCAATCTATCGTAGGACCCCAGCGCACGAGGCACTGCACAAACTCAGAACAAAGAGACAATCCCTGCCACGAAGCGCTTCCAGTCTCAGTACAAGGCAAGAGACACCGGCTGGAGACAGCCAGAAGGACGGGGGAGGGCCAGGAAACAGTGAAAGAATATTGTCTAAATAGATCAGACCGACACACAGGGCACCAGGGAGAACTCACGAGCAGAGCGAGCGATAGGATGGCCGCAAACGACGTGTGTTTTGTTAGGAGGGGATCAGCAAAAGGGAAGGGGCAAAGGGGGGCAGGGGTGACGAGGGGAAGAGGGAGTAAGAGGAGTGAAGCTGAGGGGAAGAGACGGTGAGGGAAGGGTGGAGGGCTGAAGCGAACAGCCGACCGCTGTAGTTATTACACCCCCCGCCCAGTGTGCTTTGCTAGAGTCCGTGCCGGTACGGTACCACACACAGGGAACAGCAGGCGGCTGGGTTAGCAGCCAGCAGCAATCTGTGGCCAGACACAAAGGAGGGAAAAAAGTCTCCTGCTTCCCTCCCTGTTGAGATTTTGAAGAAATGGGGCACCAGGGTCTTGCTTCAGTTTCCAGCTTCCCAGCCTGGCCTAGCTCACCTGCACAAGGCTTGCGCCAAGGTCTTGTGCCGGAGGATACGTCATTGCGCCTTTCCTGCCTTCACTCCTGTTAGCCCAGCAGAGGGGACGCAGAAGGTGGGGCCACCCTGCGGCTAGGATGTGCAGCTCCCAGCTTGAGCAGAGATGCATGGGCCAGCGGTCATGAAGTGAACACCCAGCAGGGCCCCGGAGATGCAGCCAGTGCCCCCCCCTCCGCCCCCCCATCCCGTCTGAGATCTCAGACACATCCTGGGGCCGGTAGCCTTGGCCGCTGTCTGGCCCCCCGCAGCCACGTCGCTATTTTTAGCGAGTTAGAATCAGAGCTGTGCCAGTTGCGGTGTAAACGCATCCTTTCTATTCACGCCAATGTGATTCTCTTCTAGCTGCCAGCCGGGAGTGAAAGACACGCACGGGAGAAATCCGAACAGCCGAGCTTTGGCCATGGAAACGCTCCTGCAAGGGAAAAGCTTCCCAGAAAAGGGTCCCGGAATCCTAGAAAAAAAGGTAAAATCCCACTTGTGAGCAGCTGCATTTTGACAGAAGAAGGAAAACATTCCAAATAATGAGTTGGGCATTTTTATTTCCTAGCCCTCTCCTGATCTCTCTAGATCTCCTTGCGTTATTTCTCCCAGGTGTTTGTACTCCTCTCAGTTTAGTATCTATGAATGTAGCTAACAAGCTGTTTGCTTCCCTCTTCCCAATCAGAATTGAAGCTGTTAAATAGACGGGTGCTCTGAGGGGCAGGGCAATCTCTCCCACTGTGGGTTTGTGCAGCGCCTGGCGCTGTGGGGCTCCAGATCTCAGTGGGGGTCTGTGCAGTGTCCAGGGCGGCCCTGATTTCGGTCAGGATGTGCCCAGTGCTTGAGGGGCCCCCGATCTCTTTTGGACTCCAGTACAAGGGATGGGGCTGTTTGCTTCTGCGTTACTCTGGTTTTCCTGACTTCACGAGAGCGACGATACATACAGAATCATGTGGAGTCTTGCAGCACCATCGAGACACCTCCCCCTGACAGTACACATGGCCCTACAGCACAACGCCTTTATTTATGGCCAGTCACCCTGCAACCTCTGGGACGGTGACATGGGCAGTAATGCCTAGTGGTTGGAGTCAGCCGTCAGGCTCTGGGGCTGAGGGTCGGAGCCAGGTTACCTGGAGAAAAGCAAGTCTGGATCCAAGGCCGGGGCGAGGCTGGGAACACTCAGGTGCCATCCCAGCGGTGGGCAAATGCTTTGAGCAGCCCCCAAACTGCTGCTTCCTAAGAGCCAGTCTGCTGACTCTTCCAGCTCATCAGGCCGAGTAGCCAATTAAAGAGCCCACTCCAGGCGGGCTGCGCTCGTTAGGTTGGCCAGAGACCAGCTCTGCTGCAAGCCTTGATTGCTGACCATCGTATCCAGCTGAACCGGTGGGAGCCACACACAGACCAGGTTCTGGCTCTTGGATCGGTTTGTCACCGTCTCTTCCCCCAGGATACGTCTACACTACAGCAGGAGCGAGCTCCCCTGGCCAGGCCGTCACGGGCGAGCCCCGCTCGAATGATTAGGCTGAAACTAGTTTTCCCCAAAGCCTGGAGCTGAGATAAAAGCATCACGTGGGTCTGTTAGTGGCTGGGAAGGGAAATGCTTTTGTGTCCCCACCCCCCACACCAGTCCCCCTCCCTCCCCCCACACATGCCGTCTCCTGGCTCCCAGCCACCCTGGCTGCGGATGGGGTGTGATCTATGGTAAAATGTCACTTCCTTGTATAAATCAGACCTGTTTGTGTGGACGGCAAGGGAACGAGCCACTAAAAAAGGCAGGGACACAGCTCAGTCCTAACCCGCAGCCCCCTGCTATCCCAGCCCTGGGTTTTCTGCCCCCCCGCTTCCCTCCCAGTTCTGCCACTGCCCCTCAGTCCTTACCTGCGCCCCCTATAACCCCAGTGCTGGGTTTTTTCCCGACTGCTCTGCTGGTGCCCTTCAATCCTGGCCTGCAGCCCCTGCTATGCCAGCGATAGTCTCAGGCTCTCTGCAAACTCAGGCAGGTGTCGCTGCATCAGTTACACTTGAGGAGCTCCTCCTCTCTCATCCATTGCCCCAGGCTGTCCGTAGACTCACCTCCGCATCCGTTACCCTCGGCTCATAATTCTGAGGTTCTCTTCGCAACATGCCAGCTAGAGATTTGCTTGAAAAACCAAGAGGAAAGCTAAGATTCTGGAGAGCAAGCTAGCCGCCTCAGGCAGGGGCAGGTGCAGCGTGTGGGCATGGACTGGCTGTTTCCAAGACCTGCCTGATCGATGCTCTAAATTACAGAGGCTGGCAATGACCCCACAGGGAATCACGAGTCGGCAGCCCACAGCAGCGTCCCGGCCAGCCATGCGTGGGGTACACTCCGGGAGCTTTCCCCAGGACGGGGGCTACCTGCTCCCATACGAGAGGTCACTGAAGGGCTGAAATGAGAGTTGAGAGTTTCATGTTTGACTGGGAATTTTAAAGCCACCTGTAATCAGAATGTTTCTTTTCCTTTTCAAAGGCCAGTGGCTGAGGCTGGAAGACCAGTGGCAGAGCTTTGATGGGGACAGGGCTGACTCCTGGACTGACAAGTTTTCTTCTGAAGCAAGTGACCTTTCAGCAGTGGATTCGGCATGGCAGGAGGACGTGGGGTCATCGCAAAATGCCACGCATCATGTCGCTATCCTGGGGCAGACGGGCGCTGGGAAATCGTCCTTTATCAACGCCATTAGAGGCCTGGGTGATGAAGAGAAAGGTGCTGCTAAAACTGGGGTGGTGGAAACAACAATGGTGCCGACTTCTTACCGGCTTCCCAAACATCCAAATGTTACGATATGGGACCTGCCGGGGTTCGGGCGGGCAGAGCATCGATCGGCAACGGACCTCGATCTCACCAACGTCAGCCAGTACAGTGCGTTCCTCATCTTCTCCTCCCATCACTTCACAGCCGCCCACGCTGGCCTCGCTCGGAAGATCCAGCGAGCAGGGAAGAAGGTTTACTTTGTGCGCACCAAGGTGGATAGGGAGCTGTTTGCTGCCCGGAAGCATCGGCCTTCTACCTATAATGAAGAGCAAATTCTGCAGCGAATCAGAGACACCTGTGTGAAAAGCTTGCAGGCAGAAGGGGTGACTTCCCCGCGGGTTTTTCTGCTGTCTAGTTTTGAGTACGGCAGGCATGACTTCCCTGACCTAGAGAAAATATTACAGCAAGGATTTGGGAGTCATTTCCCTGGCTGAGCGATTTTCCCCAAAAAGCTTGTACATGGGAAAAGCAGCCATGCAGAGTCAAAAATCAGGCCCTGCTTCAAGTTATAACACGGAAAATATTAATATACATTTCCAAAACGACACGGCAGAACTAGAAGGGGATGGGAATGATCAAAGGCCGAGAAAAACTTGCTTATGGAGAGAGATTAAAAAAATGTGGGCTTACCTTACAAAGCAAAGGAATAAAAGGGGACAGGATAAAAGTCGATAGAGATTAGGAGCTTCTGTCTTCCCTGTCCCCTAACACAAGAGCAAGGAGACATTTCATAAAATTAAACATGGGAAAATCAAAATAGATGAAAGAAGCTAGTTTTTCACACAACATGTGGAACTCACCACCCCAGGATATTGTTGAGGCCAAGAAGTTAGCAAGATTCAAAGAGGGACTGGACATTTGTACAGATAACGAGAATACCAGAGCTATCTTAGAAAAGGACAACATGTTGTTTGCAGTGTTCTTGTAGTCATGTTGGTCCCAGGATGTTAGCGAGACAAGGTGGGTGAGGTGATATCTTTTATTGGATCCACTTCTGTTGGTGAGCGAAAGAACCTCTCGCGCTATGTGGAGCTCTTCTTCAGGTCTGGGAAAGGCACCAGAATGTCACAGCTAAATACAAGGCGGGACAGATTGTTTAGCAAATCGGGCAAGAAGAACTATGTGGATAAACCTAGACAATTACTAACCTCTTTGAACTGATAAACAGCAATAAAATGCCCCCAGTACAAAACCAAAATGAGGTTTATCCAAAACACCCGCCAAATCACCAGAAACGTTTACTTTTATCTACACTGAGCGGGAATGCTGAAAACAGGGGTGTGGGTTTTAAAGTACACTAGCATCTTGTGCCTTATTTTGTCTGTGTAGACCTGCCAGTGCACTGCAGGAAGTAGACCTGCACTGAAGTTTCTTTGCTCTCTTTGACATAGTGCAGCTGGAAACAGTACTCCATTAAAAGTTCACCAGGAAACATTACAATGAGAGCTTGTGCATTACGGTATATATAGGCTTGGAAGGATTCATTTTTATTGGTAAGTGTCAGCAAATGTCAATTTCACTGGACACCCGGGGGATAAAATATTTCCATGGCTAATAACTGAAATGTACAGCCAGGCAGAATAAGAGAAACGCTCCTTGGGAAATGATCAGATTTTGATTTTTGGCTATTTACTTTGCATGTTTTGACATGCGATGTTGACCGTTTACGTTTTAATGGTTATAAAGCTTTTCCTTTTTGCATCTCAGCATTTACCGTCCTTAAATACTTATTGCTTGATCTCCCCTTCGTAATTTCCCACAATTGTGGAAATTTAAATAGATCAAAATTGAACAAAATGCTTAAAAATCGACATCAATATTATTAGTTGAAATTCTAAAAAGAAAAAACATTGAATTCTGGCACGCCTACATTGTAATGAGTGACGCATAGAATAGACATTCCCCTTTGAAGTGGCCACAAAGAGAAAGTCCAATTTTGATCTCTATATAGAACTCAAAAATTGCTAGAAATAAACCCTGAAAAATGAAATGAATAAACCCTGAAAACCTGGCCCTAGAAATGGCCTTTCCTTTCCCTCCACCCACCTCCACGTCCTGGCTCAATTGCTGCAGCGTCTCCTTCTCTGGCCTGGACAAATGCAATGTTGCCCTGCTCAGATGCCTTCAGAAAGCTGCTGCAGAGATCGCGCCCCGAGCCTGCCACTTTGCCGCGTCTCCCCTCTCTCTGCTTTTCAGCCCTCCACCGGCTCCCACTTCTCCAGATCTTCAAGCACCAGCTGCTTGTCTCCGCTCTGAAGGGCCTTCGCAGCCGATCCCTCTCCCCCGACCTTCCGTCTTCTTCGCTGTCAGGCTCGTGACGCCTGCCTCTGTCGGCTTGTGCTGCCCACTTGGTACCTTTCCAGACCAGCCCCTCCATGATTCCCTCCTGCTCCCCCGCACGCTCGGGGAATCTCCCCGTAAACATCCTGCTGGGCAATACTGGCTCCTCCGTTCCTCGCCCTCCCCCGTCCGTCCATCTGGCTCCAGCTGCTGTCTCTTGTCCTGTACTTAGACTGGAAGGTCTTTGGGGGCAAGGACTAGCTTTGTTCTGTGTCCGAACAGCGCCTGGCGCAGTGGGCTCTGCAGCCAGCATCGGGGTGCCAGGGTGCTGCCATAACACTTCTAATAAATAGCAATAAGATTATACAGTACCTTGCACAGCAGGGTCTGGGACCATGAATGGGGCTCCTAAGTGCTACCATAATGCACCTAAGAAATAGCAACCAATATGTACAGTGGGGCCTAGGGCCATTACTGGGACACCTAGGTGCTACCATAATGCACTTAAGAAATAGCACTAAGGAAGTGCAGCACCTAACACGATGGGGGCCTGGCCCATGATTAGAGCACCCAGAAGCTACTGTAATGCCCCTGTAACCCTTCTGCCAGACAGAGTCGGCAGCAGCAAGGGCCGGGTTCTATATCTAGGGGTCCCTGTCACTGATACAACAACAAACTGGCTCGAGCCCCCCCAGTCACCTGGGAAATCACACACTGTCCCCTGGGCGCCCCGAAGGGCAATACTTCACTTCCCCTCTCGCAAGCACAGAGTCTGAGTGTAGAAGTAAACCTTTTAATAACAGAAGAGAGGTAACACAGCACTGGTTTGGGAACCAGTGCGAACAAGAATTCATGAACTCAATGAGCTAAAACCCACCCCAGAGTACAGGGCATGTCCTTCGCCTCCCCCTTCGTGCCTTCCCCTGTACTGACCATCGCAGTGTCAATGTCCACTTGGGGGCTCAGTCTGCCCCTCTGCAACTCCCCCTGGCCACCGGCTGACCAGGCCTCCTCCGTAGCTGTCTTCTGTTGCCTCCGGGGCTTGCCTAGTCCCCAGCCGCTGACCACACCTGGCTGGCGCCGACCACGCCAGGCTCCCGCTGACCGCTGGTGCCGACTGCACCTGCTCCCGCTGACCGCACCTGGCTGGCGCCAACCGCGCCAGGCTCCCGCTAACCGCTGGTGCCGACTGCACCTGCTCCTGCTGACCACACCTGGCTGGCGCCGACCACGCCAGGCTCCCGCTGACCGCTGTTGCCGACTGACTCAGCTTTGTCAGTAATAGGCAAGGTTTCCCAGGCTCTCTAATAGTTCAGCTCTTTAGTGAATCTCAGCTTGCAGTGATTCAGCTCTTAGTGACTGTCAGCTCATGGGTAAACCTTCTGCTGGCACAGAAGCAACGTCCCTGTTCTCAGGAAACAAAAGGCTCCAAGAGGAGTCGTTAATTCTACCTTTTAACAATGGGAGGAGATCATCACTCCATGCCTGGGAGCAGCCCCTTCCCAGGGCTGGTGCAGTCCCCATAGGCAATTCATCGTATCTCCCCCCCCTCACAATGCTGAAACATCTGTCCGCCACCTTTGTGGCACTCTATTTAGTTTAGGGTAAAGTATTTTATCCTAACAGGCTAAGCACAGTTTTGCTGACATCTGTTCATACAATTGAAGGACAACATTTCATTACCCCAGCAGTTAACACAAAAGTGGTTTGTAGCCCAAAACCAGCCATGCTAACCATTTCCCATTATGCTCAGCATCTAGGTGTGCTTATTTGCAAATACAAAGCCCATGCAAACAAAGTGCCCCCCCTCGTTTCAGCTGACTGAGCATGAGAGAGCACCACTCACCACTCAGACTGTCTGAGCAGGGGGAAGTTCCACTAAAACCTTCCTTACACCCCAATAAATAAATAAATGATGCGAGGCACGGACAGCCCCCCCCCCCCCCCCCGGGTTAGCCTGAGAGGCGCCGTTCTCGTCTGCGTTTGAGAGAGGCAGCGTTCGGCTGAGGATCAACAGACTGAACGTGTCCGGACACATGGCATGGGCGCTGGCGCAGTCACACGTTCCCGGGATGAGGACGGGAAGGGGTCGCTGAGGGCGAGGTCTCAGGCCTGACGTGGGCTGCCACCTTAGATACCATGCCAGAGACAGCTAACGCCATGGCCAGGGTGGGAGGGGGGAAGACACAGATGGTGCCAAGTGAAGACTGCCAATTCCCTCCCACATCTCCCAGCGACCCACCAAGGGCACGTCGGGGAAGGTCGTCTAGCCCCAATGGGGCGGGACAAACCCGTCAGGGCTAGTCTAGGTTAGTGTGGTCCTTCCTCAGCGCACGGGGCTGGACGCGATGCTCTTTCGAGGTCCCATCCAGCCCGACATGGCTGTGATTCTATGGCAACACCACAAAACAGATCGGAGACCCCTAGCACCGCACTGGGGCAGGGGGGCCAGCCCTGACTGCCGGGGGGGGAGCAGTGTCCCTTAGTCCTGGGCCACTAACCCTGCTCCCTGCAGCACTCTGATTTTTGGGAGCTCTCTGAGCTATGTCTTGCTGCTGTATGTGCGAGCGAGTTCAGTTTGAGCCCGGACGAGTTCCTGACATGCCAATGCAGCCCTCTGCTTGGGCACGTGACAACTCTTTTGCAAGAGGCCTACAGCGACTTCCCAGGAAACGTTGTGGCCTCATTTTCAGCACATCATCTGGCGGCGTCTGTTGTGGGCAGGGTTCTTGGCTCAGAGCGGCGTCCCTGCTCATTGGCTGGGACTGAAATCAAGATATTTGCTCACTGTTTTAAAAGACAATTGGCGAAAAACGCTGCCCGTTGCTTAGTGCTTTCACTTTCTAGATGAGTCGAGCTCAGCATGGCCGGTATTCCCGTTCTGTAAAACTCGCTACAAAGTTGGAGCACCCGGGCTCCCAGGCGGGGAAGCCGGTAAGTGGCCCTCCTTGGCTTTGGGTCTCGTTGTGTCAGTGGCTGGTTGTTCGAAGGCCAAAGCTGCACTATAGCAGCTGCTGACTAGCAGCCGTGTTAGGCGTCCTGAACGCTCCACGTACCAGCAAATATTGGCACAGAGCTGGGCCCTGCTTGTAACACTCCACGCGGGCCACAGCGTTCGCCAGGGTGATCTCACCCTTTGCAGGCCCCCCGGCAGCATGTGGCGATGGAAAAGGCTTTCCCACCCGATCGGGAGGACACTTCCCCCAGGAGAGGCACAAGCCTTCGGCTGCCAGCGCAGAACCCCTCCCCCCTTTCCTGTTTGTAATAGAAAACAATCCTCTTTCTCTAGCGGGGCACTGCTTTACTTCGGCTTCATCGGGGGTGCAAGCGAGAGTTGCATGCCTGCTAGGCACTGCATTAAATGTCATTTACACTCACGGCAAGCGGGCTCAGCTGCAGTGAGAAACCGGGTCTCCGTTGGTGCAGGCATTTCCACAGCACGCCGGCAAATACTTTTGAAACCCTTTTGCTTTCTTGGCTCTCAGGTTGCATAGGATATGAGAGATCTGACTCAGCCCGGACTTGCTCCTGAGCTTCGCCAGGGTGAACGAGAGGGGAAACACGCCCTGTGCCGGCTTCCTGGAGCTGAGAGGATCGTGGGGGCAGGAGCCAGCCATTCCGAGGTTGTTGTGCCTGCCCTTGCTGCTGCACGCCACGATGGGAGGAGACCTTGGTTGCTCACTTCACTTGATTGTTCTGTGGACTCTTTGCCGTAAGTGTTCCTGCTCTGCTCGCTTGGCTCTTAGTTATTAGTCACCATGATGGTGATGTCGACTTTTAGTGCCCAGGTGCCCCAGTCACAATCCAGGTCCCCACTGTGCTAGGCACTGTACATTAGGATTGCTATTTATTGGGTGTGTTACGGTAGCACCCAGGAGCCCAAGTCATAGCCTAGGAATTCATTGTGCTAGGTTCTGTAAATTACTATTGTGATTTATTAGGCGTATTATGGCAGCACCCAAGAATCCCCAGTCACAACCCAGGACCGCACTGTGCTAGGTGCTGTACGTTATTATTGCTGTTTATTAGGTGTATTACAGTAGCACCCAGGAGTCTCACTCATGCTGTGCTAGGCAACATATGTTGTTATTGCTATTTATTAGGTGTGTTACGGTAGCACCCCAATCTCAGCCCAGAGCCCCATTGTGCTAGGTGCTGGACAAGCACAGAGCAATTTGCCAGACTGGCTCACATGCCTGGCCCAGCTAGTCCAGTGCCCTGGTGTTACACTTGTAAAAGAAAAGACTAGCAGGATCTTATTCAGCGGGACAAGGCAATACGCTGCGTTTATTATAAGAAAAACAGATTTATGTTAATAGCTAATTAGTACCCACACACACACACACGCTCTCTATCCTGCAGTGCGTCAGGAAAAACTAGGCCAGTGGCCAGTCAGTAGGGTAGCAGTTTAACCCTTCTTCCCTCCCCCCTCAGTGTTCAAAGAATGTCAGCAACACTTACAGGCTGAGGGACTCTCTCCGGGGAAGCAGTGACGCTGCAAAGATCTGGGGATCGTGGTGGATAATTAGCTGTACGTGAGCTCCCTGTGTGACAGTGCACCCCAAAGAGCTCAGGTGATCCTGGGATGCATAAACAGGGGACTCTCGCATAGGAGCCAAGAGGTTATTTTCCCTCCAGATTTGGTCCTGGTGTGACCACTGCGGGGATCCTGCGCCCAGTTCTAGTGCCCACAACTCAAGAAAGATGTTGATAAATTGGGAAGGGCTTAAAGAAGAGCCATGGGAAGGATTAAAGGGTCAGAGAACCTGACTTAGAGTGAGCGATCTAAAGAGTTCGATGAGTCAGCAGTGTGCCCCGGTTGCCAAGAAGGCTAATGGCATACTGGGCTGCATTAGTAAGAGCATTATCAGCAGATTATTCCCCTCCATTAGGCATTGGTGAGGCTGCATTTGGAGTATTGTGTCCAGTTTTGGGCCCCCCACTACAAAAAGGATGTGGACAAGATGGAGAGAGTCCAGGGGAGGGCAACAAAAATGATAAGGGAGCTGGAGCACAAAACTTATGAGGAGAGGCTGAAAGAACTAGGCCTGTTTAGTCTGCAGAAGAGAAGAATGAGGGGGGCCTTGATAGCAGCCTTTAACTACCTGAAAGGGGGTTCCAGGGAGGATGGAGCTAGGCTGTTTTCAGTGGTGGCAGATGACAGAACAGGGAGCAACGGTCTCAAGTTGCAGTGGGGAAGGTCTAGGTTGGAAAGTAGGAAAAAGGTTTTCACTAGGAAGGTGGTGAAGCATTGGAATGGGTTACCAAGGGAGGTGGTGGCATCTCCATCTTTAGAGGTTTTTAAGCTGCGGCTTGACAAGACCCTTGCCGGGACGATTTAGCTGAGGATAGTCCTGCTTTGAGCAGGGGGTTGGACTAGATAACTCCTGAGGTCCCTTCCAACTCTAATATTCTATGATTCTATGATTGTATCTATTTAGCTTAACATGGAGACGGTGAAGGGGTGACTTGATCATTGTCTCTAAGAACCTACATGGAGGACAAATATTTGATCGTGGGCTCGTCAGTCGAGCTAAGGAAGGTCTAACAAGATCCAATGGCTGGAAGTTTTAGCTAGACAAATTCAGACTGGAATTAAGGCGTAAATGTTTAACTGTGAGAGGAATTTACCATTAAAGCAACTTACCAAGGGTCATGGTGGATTCTCCATCACTGACCATCTTAAAGTCAGGACTGGATGTTCTCTAAAAGCTCTGCTCTTGGGATTATTGTGGGGCAGGTCTCTGGCCTGTGTGATCCAGGAGGCCAGATGAGATGATTACAATGGTCCCTGCTGGCCCTGAAATCTATGATGCTAGGAAAGTTCTCAATCTCTCAGTTTTGCAGAGGGGGATGAATTTTTCCCCAGCCAATGCCACCAGGTTTCTAGTTAAAAGCTGCTTTTTAATTTCATCGTCCGCTTGTCCTTGTGCTACAAGAAAGGGAGAACAGACGCTCACCATCTCCTTTCTCTGGACTGTTCATTATTTTAGATATTTTAATTCACTCCCCCAAAAAGTTGGCCCATGCCAAGTGAAAGTTGCCCAAAGGTGACCTGGGCATTTCTAGAATATAGAGGATGGCTACATTTAAACATCTGAAAACCAGGAAATGCACAGTTAAGGTAATTGTAAGATCATTGCAATGTAGGGCTTGGTAGGACCTCGAGAGGTCATCTAGTCCAGCCCCCTGCACTGAAAGTAAACCTAGACCATGTCTTGATCGCTTTGAATTTGGGGTTCCCAAAATGTATTGGGGAATGATGGGACCCATGTATCTACTACCTGCACCCTGCCATGGCATTCATTAGGAGAAAGGTGTATTTCTCCATGACCTTGCATGGCCCGGCTGAGCACCGTGGCAGGTTTGCTCAGTCAGGTGGAAAGGTGCAGGATGCGTGGATCTTTTGAGACTCACCCCTGGTTTATGCCATGAAAGATGGAACTTTTGCTCCCCACCTCACCAGGGAGGTTGCTGACGCCAGCTGTCACTCCCGGAGCCAGGCAGGCATTGCGGGTGTGCAGCACGGCAAGAGCGGAAGGAAAGGGCTAAGTGTCAGGGCTCATTATTTCTGTTATGAAGACTTATGACAATGTTCGGGGAGAGAAGTAGGGGAAAGAAGTGGGAAGCCAAAGGACTCTGACACTGATCTTCGTTTTCCTTGCAGGCGTTTCAGGAGAGGAGTCACCCATCACAGCTCAGTACAGGAAAGACGTCACCCTGAGCTGTATGTTTGCTTCCAAACCTGAGATAAGCCTCTATCGATTGAGCATCAGCTGGACAAAGGAAGGTGCCCAGGGGCAGGATGTCCTGGTGCACAGATTCCATTTGAAGATGAACTGGCTGGAGGGACAGGATGAGGCTTACAGGGGCCGAACGCAGGTCTATCCAGAGGAATTCTCCCAGGGAAACGCATCCCTGAGACTCAGCGATGTTCGCCTCCAGGATGAGGGGTCCTACAGCTGCACCGTCACCTGTGAGCTGGGAAGCTGGTCCAAGAAGATTTCACTAATGGTGCTAAGTAAGGTTCCTCTTCCTTAGTCCTTGTCATAGCGTCTGCGACACAAACCCTCCAGGGCCTGTGTACAGTGCGATCCCCCAGCCCAGCAAATGGGCTCCTCATTGCAAAGCCGCAGGCCAGCCACCAAAAATGCCACCTTCTTCTGGCCTCGATCCTGTCTGCCTTCTCTTCTGCCTGTCGCCTGCAGGGCAAGGGAGGAGAACTCCCACTACAGAGCCACCCGTTCACACCGGCTGCGACTCAGAGCTCCCTCTAGCTCCGTGGGTCTCAAACATTTTCTGTCGATAGCCTCTTTCACACAGAACCTGTGCACGTGACCTCCTCACCCCCGTGGGTGCCTGCCCTTGGACCCCGTGGGCTCCCCACGCCCCCTTCGCCTCTAACCCCTGTACCCTCCTCTTGAGCCAACCAGAGGAAACAGACCCACATGCACGGGGCAGATGGCATTTCTGCTTGCTCCCATGTCGAATGCTGCCCCTCCGTGCGCCTGGCCTGCGTAAAGGGATGGCAGAGAGCAGCAGCTCCCTGCAGAGAGCCCTGCCGTTGCTTCTCACCCCCCACCGTGCACTAGGGGAGTGCAGAGCACGTTGGGGGGGCGGAGGGTGAGTGGTATCTTTGTATCGCTGCTTGCGCCTCCCCCCATGGTCCTCCAGCAGGAGGAAGCAAAGAGGCTCATAGCCTCGCGCCCAGCTGGGGTCAGGGCTCGCAGCGCGTGAGCCCCACATAACCACGTCACCACCCCGATGATCTAGCTGTATGATTTTCCATGCAGGTTTTGTGGTTATAAATGTGGGGAGAAACAGGTAACTCTCAGGGCAGCTCCTCCGACTCTAAGGGATTGTCGCAGGCTCTCGGCAAACACAGGCAGCTCTTAGTTCGTGCTCTGCCTTTCTCCGCTAGATTGAAGATCCCATTAGTGCCTGGCATTTTCTCCCCGTGAAGCTTCGTTTAGATTCTGGAGCTGGCACCAGGGAACGTCTAAGGGGCAATGAGCCAGTTCAATCCAGCCCCTGCGGCTGTGTTCTGTGCACGTAACTTCTGGGTCTTAGAAACAAACTGGTGAAAAATACTGGAGGAGGGGAAAAAATGAAGTTTTGATTGTAGGCACTTGTCACACCTGCAGTCCCAGAGTATCTGAGCATGTCACAATGTTTAAGATACTTTTCCTCACAGGACCCCTGTTTGGTAGGGCAGGGCTGTTATACCCATGGTACAAAGGGGGAAACTGAGGAATGAGGTGATTAAGTGACTTGTCCAACTTCATGCAAGGGTTTTGTGGTTGAGCAGGGAATTAACTCAGGTCTCGAGTCCCAGGCTCGGGGGCCTAACATCTTTACCTGGCTGGATGTTTGTTTCTCTGTAAGGTGACAGCGAAATGGAAAGGCCCATCATAGTTCAGCCTGGAGCGGATGTCACCCTGAATTGCTCCTTCATACCTCAGTTAAACCAGCAGCCACTGAGCATCACTTGGAAGAAGGAACAAGCAGAGGGACCAGAACGCCTGGTTCACAGTTATTACTCTCAGCTAGACAAGCAGAAAACACAGGACGAGGCTTACCAGGGCCGGACCCAGCTGTATCCAGAGAGATTCCATGAGGGCAACGCCTCCCTGAGACTCCGGGACGTCCGTCTGGAGGACGATGGGTTCTACACCTGTCACGTCAAGCCCAAACTGGGGCAGTTTTCCGTGCGGATGAATGTTACCGTGAAGACGGGTAGGGCTCCTCTTACAGGGCACCGTGCAAGTCCCAAGGGCTGGGCAGCTGGGCCATTGTGAACGCCTCCCATGTGGTGGGGAAGGGAGCTGGACAACTGAGTGAGATGTTGTGGGGGGACGGGGGCCCACGCAACCACCAGCGAGGCGGGAGGTGACGTTTGGTGGTGGCACATGGGAAGGGGAATGGGGTTTGTGGGAGAGAAGGTGTCCATGAGACAATTCCCTGGGACATTTCGAACCCCTCTCCACGTGCCCCAGGGGAGTTTCCCACCTTTTACGCTGCATTCGGGGGATGTTGGGTTTATTTTCTACATTACAGAGGCCGAGCTCGTCGAGAGCCCATTGGCGCTGTACGTTCTGTGGATTGATCTGGTCGTGTTACTGGCGATATTCCTATTTGCTGCCGTTAGAATGCATTCCCCTTCCTTGCGGAGATGGTGGCCGAAGAAAGCGTCACCTCAAAGTGAGTCGCCTCAAAGTGCGTCGCAGCTGTCTGTCTCCGAGGGGTTTGACCACAAAGACGAGAAAAAGGAGAGCAGACCTCTGCTCAACGCTTCTTCATCGATCACCGTGGAGTCAGCTGTGGCCAGCCCCGCCCAGAGTCCACCTGCACACCCCAAGGTACAGCTCCAGACATTTTGCTTCCCTTAGTTGTTTGTGCGTGTGTCTAAGGCCTTTCGATTAGCGGGGGGCTGGGTCGCTAGATCTTTCTCTCTGGGTTTCACACGGCCGTGCTGCTTGTTTGAAATGATTCCTTTGTCTGGCAAACGTGGGTCTCTGGAAAGGGAAAAAACCTCAGGGTTGCGTTTTTGAAAACGCTCGTGTTTTCTTTCTTTTGTCACATCTCAAAGCCTCTTGGTGTAGACACTTCACATTTGCTTTATTTAAGAGCTTGTCTACACACAAAAGTTAATCCAGAATAGGGTAAAGTGCGAATTTAACGCAGAGTAATGCTTCCAGAATAACTCCCTGAGGGATGCTCTTTTCCAGAATGAGGGTGCCTTTTTCTTTTGTCCAAAGTGGATTAAGTGCTTGCCTACCCTGGAATTATTTCTGATTAACTGTTCCTGATTAACTGCACATGTTCCAGACAAAGAGTGTCTTATTCTGCGTTATCTTAATCCATTTCCAAAGTTTCTACACAGGGAGTTAATCCAGACTAGCTAGGGTGCTTTAAATTCACATTCTCCCTTATTCTGGATTAATTGTCATGTGTAGACAAGCCCTAGGAGTCCTAGGTGAGGTCTCATTCACAGGACTGGTTTGGAGGAGACTAGGAGTGAGTTGAGCACTAAACTCAAATGAAGTTTGTAAGACAATTGATCCAATACCTTTAAAGTTACAGAGGTCTAAAATCAGTGGGGCAGACCTTTGGCTGTCTGAGCTCATGACTGGTGCAAATAGGAAGAGGAAGGGAACATTCTGGGCTTCCTGGACGTGAAAAGGGTCACTCTAAATTATGCCATCAGCCACCTGTCCATAGGGACAGCTCCATCAGCATAGGTTCAGTTTGAGTCCAGTGTACTCTGACCTGATTTCTTCCAACCGCCAATACGCCCCTTCTCAGACCACTCTACAGATGTGAGTGACATAGAGTCAGTCAGTCAGGCCAGCTTTACACAACCCTTGTAGCAGAAGACAGCCGACACCCCCACATCCCTCCACTGACTACCTTTTTAGGGCAGATATCCAGGCAGCACATAAGTTGAGGACCTGACCCTGAAAGTTCTCATCAAAGGTGCCCCAGCTCACAAATAGGAGCAAAATTTTCCTACTGCACTTGCAAACTGCTCTGTAAACTGATTTTGCAACCTGTGCAGCTCACAGACTCATGACTCAGAAAGTTTCTGCTCACACGTAACTCACACTTACTGAAGCCAGAAAAATCAAACCTAACTTGTTTGGTAGATCTCGTGGTGATCTAAAGATCAAGCCAAATCTGAAGGCAATTGAACCGGCTGGTCTAAAGTTGTGAAGGTGTACCTTTGGTATGTCTTCTCCAAAATTGCCCTTGGTCCCAAGAACAGGCAGGGCTTTTCAGATTCCAGTTGTGCATCTGGATGCATGCTTAGAAGGATCCTCTGCAAATGCATCCCACACCTTCCTTGAAGAACAGGGGCAGGACATGGGGCCTCTATGATAGTGTTGCCACATCTCGTGGATCCTAGTGAGGGATCTTTGAAGGTGTGACATCCCCCTCCTGCAGTCCGGACTGGTGTGTAGCTGTGTCACCCCAATTCTTCACCCCTGGGTCCCGACTTACCCCACTTCACTGTGTGAACCACCCACGCCTGGGTCAGCCCACGCCCAGCCTCCTGCCTGTAATCGGTCCCTCACCTAGTGAAGGAGCGCTCTGGCCATCCACTCATGGGACAGCCCCCCCAGCAAACATCCCGAGTCCCAGCTGCACCCCTGGGAACTGCCGTCTTGCAGGGTTCACTGCTGCACACTGCACCCTGCAAGCTCTTTGACCTGTGCCAATTTATCAAAGACACTGCTGTGCACCAGCTGTCACTAAGCGAGGTCTCTGCACACACTCAATTCACAGGCACTGTTTTAGAGAAGACACACAAATAAGTTTATTGACTACAGCAAGATTTTAAGTGATTCTAAATCAGATTATTAATAAGTCAAGGAGTTAATCACAATTAACTAAAAGATAGCTCGCATCTCAACCTAAGATGAATACGTCAGTCTGTATTCAGCTCACCAAACAGGCTGGTTGCGATGCCTCTTGCAACCAGGCACCTCCTCCCTGTGGTAGATTCTCAGTCTTCGGTGTTGCTTAGAAGGTGGATTCCAGGGGAGCCGGAGCCAAGAGACAAAGACGCCTCAGCTTTTAACAATTTTCCCCAACACCCCCTGGGGTCAGGTGGTTGGCCCTGTCCATGATTTCTTCCACTTGGCCAAAGTGCTCACAGGAGGTGCTTAGGCCTGTCTGTTGTTCCTGTGTGCCTTCCTCTGCTGGGCATGGAAACACAGCCTTGTGTTCATCTGAATCTATTCAACCCATGTGAGACACACATTTGGGGCCATGATACAGCAGAGTTTCATATCTGTACATATGTATGACATTGCAGGAAACGTGCTACCATGACAATAACGTTCTGTAGGCCATGAGCATTCCAAAAACACCTTCCATGGCACGTTTTGCATCAGACAATACCCAGTTACACTGTAAGGATGAACATGAATGATACAGAAATCACACCATAAGGTTGTACATGGGGTACAGCGTGTCACAGAAGGTCTGAGGACTATGGGGGGTGAGGGAAGGAGGGCAATGTCCTTTCAGCCTGCCATGATTCTCCTGGGAGCTGATTACATTGTAAATGTTGCCCACTAAGGATACCTGATCAATGTCTGGTGTGCTTTTTGTTTTCAGGGGCAAATTGCCAAAGATACAGGAGAACCAAGGGCTACTCCTGGAGTTCAGATAGTATCTACATTGATTTCTATAATGGAATACACTGGAGTTCAAATAGTACCTAAATTGATTTCTATAATGGAATACACTCAGTTAAATATCGCCATTATAGGAGAGCGAGGCTGTGGGAAATCAGCCTTCATTAATGCCATGCGAGGGCTGCTTGATGAAAACGAAGGTGCTGCCCCTGTTGTGGAGGAAGAGACAATGGTGGAGCCAAAGGCTTATCAGCATCCCAAGTACCCGAGAGTGACCTTCTGGAGGCTGCCAAAAAGTTGGACACAAGTTTTTCAGCCAAAGTTAGATTTCTACGACTTCTTCGTCATCATGGGTTTAGAAGGGTTCACGTCTCAGTACGCTGAGCTGGCCATGGAGATCAAGAAGGCTGGGAAGATGTGTTCCCTTGTGCGCTCCAAGGTGGAAGCAGATTTGGATGCTGCTAGACATAGCCGGCCCTCCACCTATAATGAGAAGGAAATACTGAATGCGATCCGGAGCTACTGCATCAAATGCCTGGAAGAGGGAGGGATGACCAACCCGGAGGTTTTCCTCATCTCCGCATTTGAATTAGCCAAGTATGATTTTCACAACCTGGAGGAGACCATGGAGAAAGGCCTCCCAGGCAACAAGAAAGGGGCGTTCATACTCGCCCTGCCCAACGTCTCTCCGCAAATCTTGCAGAAGAAAAAGGAAGTCCTGCAGAAGCAGATCTGGAAAATAGCTTTCGTGTCCTCTCTTATCAGCGTCATTCACATTCCAGGTGTCTCCACCCTTCTTCACGTGACCGTCCTGCTGGCTTGCATGATATCTCACTGCAAGGTCTTTGGCCTGGGTGATGACTCCTTCACGGCCCTCGTGAGGCAGTTTGGTAAACCAGCTGGAGAGCTGAAGGCCATTCTGAAGTCCCAGCCAGCCAAGGAAATTAGCATTAATGTGCTCTTGCAGCTCCTGTCCTCGCTTGGGTGTGGTATATTCATAGGAGTTGATTTGTTCCTGAGGCCTCTCTGGGTGCTAGGATTCGTGGTGGCTGGAGAAATTGCTGCAGTAGGATTTGTGGTGGCTGGTGGAATTTCACTGCTTACCACATATGTCTTGCTGAAGACCTTTCTCAACCATGCTGCTGAGGGTGCCCAAAGAACCCTCCTGGACTTGCAAGTGAAGTCCACGTGACAGCAGCGAAAGCTAACGGCCTTAATAAGGCTACTCAAACAAGGAAGAGTTTCCAGGACCAGCATTTCTGGGCACCCATTTCACGGGCACTGTGGACCTGTTTGGGTGTTTGTGGCCCTGTTCTGTGCCTTCCTTTTGAAGATCTGCTATTCTCCTCCAGCTCCAACCTGACGCTGCAACTGCTGAACTTGTTACATGGAAAAGGCAGAGAAGAAAAGCATCATAAACTCAGGGTGACAGATTATGAGTTAAATGATTGAATTTAGACATGTGAGAAAGATGCTGGTTCAGGGCCTGCGTCCCAGAGACACAGAGACAGTCCCTGCCCCAGCTGAGATCGTGCCCCATCGCGCCAGGCACTGCACAGACATGCAGCCAGAGACAGTCCCTGCCCCTAGGAGTTTACAAATAGACAAAAGATGGGAGGGGAAATGCGCGGTAAGCAGGCTAACAGACCGCATGCTGCGCTGCCTCGCTCATTCCTTTAGCCCGGCCTCCTTGTTCGCCACTCAGCAGCAGGTCCATGGTGCCTGGGGTGGGGGCACAGGCCCTGGCGGGCTGGGTTGCACAGGCCCTGGCGTCTCCGCTCAGCACTACAAGAGAAGAGAAATGTGGACCTTGCAGCTGAGCCATCGGTGCGGTGGGCTGCTTTCCCTGCAGCCGTAGGAATGCATTCGCACGGCAGGGGCACAGCCTGGGGCTTGCAAATTTCTGCACTCCCCTGTTGTTCCCTCTGTCCCAAACCCCACTGCAGTAACCTGGGGACCTCAGGAAGAAAGGGGCTGATAGAAACACTGTATGTATCGTTATTAGCACTACAGGTTTCCTGGCTAGAAACGGGTTTGAGTCCTGCATTCACTGGCCAGTCTGTGTTACGTCTCCCTCTGCGTCCTCAGCCAGCCAGATGGGAGCCAGCGCCCCTAGAAGGGAAAGGCCCTTGCCCATTCCTCACCCCCCGAGGCAGCCAGTCTCCAGCCCTGAGACTGGATGGGAGCCGGCTAGGGTGACCAGACAGCAAGTGTGTAAAATTGGGACGGGGGTGGGGTGTATGTGTGAGGGTGCAATTGGCGTCTATGTAAGACAAAGCCCCAAGTACCAGGACTGTCCCTATATAATCAGGACATCTGATCACCCTAGAGCTGGTGCCCCCTAGAGGGGAAGGGCCCCATGCCCTATTTCCCACACCCCTGAGCCAGCCAGCCCCCACCCCATCCCGGGACCAGATGGGAGCTGGTGCCCCCAAGAGGGGAAGGGCCCCACGTCCCCTTCCTCAGCCCTGTGCGCCAGGTAGTCCGCTCCTAACTAGGTCATTTCAAGCAATAGCACTACAAGGTGGGTGATTGCCGCTGTTATTGTCCTGTCGCAATGTGATTTCTTAGCACGCTCTCCGTGGGTCAGCGCGACTGTACTGTATTGCCTTGTTCACCGGCCGGTGAGTTCTCCTCTTGTCACCCTTGGCCTAAGCTTTCCTAAACATGCATGTTTTGGAGGTGAGAGTCCGTGTTTCTGAGCTGCGGCACGTGTAGAAGAACTCGGATTCGTGCAGGGCTGATGGACAGGTGGGTGTCGGATTGCCTCCCCAGCCGTGTGTGGTGAGCAAAACATCGGAGGCTTTGTCTCCACTCCAGAAGTTTGCCACGTCCCAGACTCTCGGTGGCCTCTCAAATGCTTGAGATGCGCCGCTTGCCCAACTACATCATCGCTTCGTCTGTTTGCTAATGATGCTAACGGCTGCTCAGAACAGACCCTGCTTCACCAGTGCTGCCTGTCAGCTGAGGGTTTATCTAGCTGGGGAAATTGCAGAATAACCACGCTGCAATAGCTTCCTGTGTGCATGCTCTGCTTCTGCCCTTGGGGTACGGCTGTACTGCAGCTCATGGGCGTAGCCGAGTGGCTTTAATGGACACTCCGTGGGCTCATACGGCGTGTGCTGCCGTGACTCCGCTGCTCCGGGACCTGAGCTAGCGAGACCAAAGCTTCAGCTGCCATCACACCCCTTGCTTGCAGTACAGGCGTCCAGCGAGCCATGGGGCTGTCCACTATACCCAACGTCTAGGTATCGGGCCTGCTGCACCAGGACTCGCAGACAAGCAGTTCTTGAGCAGCTGTACCTACAGGCTTGCCACCTGCTCCGTGTTATCTGGGACAATTAATTATCAATTAATTATCTTAATTAAATGAAAAATTGCCTGGCCCGCACTAAATCAGCCCAAGCCGCTTTTTATCCTGTGTTTCAAGAAGGTGGCCTGGCGCGGCTCTCGGCTTGCGTTCCCCCTCTTTGGCCCAGCTCTCGGCTCCCCAGCTGTCACCTAGCTTGGGGGGAGACCTGCGCCTCTCTCCCGCCTGAGCAGGGTTTTTCCAGGCTGCTCCGTTCCCTGCCTACGCTGTGAAGTTCCCCACAAGTCAGCCTGGCTGAGTCCGATCAAAAAGGGGACCTGGCAGCGTCTGATCTGCACAGCTGGTAACCCCTGCCCACCTGCTGCTGCTGATGGAGAGCAGTGGCTGGCTGTCCACCCCCCTTCTGCTTCGCTGTGCCCCGTTTCCCCACTCTGCTGGGCCCCGTTTCCCTGCCCCGGCCTCTCGCTCTGGGACCGACCCCCCCCCTTCTGCTCTGAACACAGCGTGCACCCCCCCACTGCCCATTACTGCCTCCCCCCACAATACGCACCCTCTCTGTCAGTTAGTGCTCCCCCACGCCCCATCCTGCGAGTCACTGCTCCTGCTGCACTCCCAGCACCCCAGTGACATGCACAGTTCTCCCCCAAATCCTAGTGCTCCCCCCGGCCAGTTACTCCCCCCCATCTTTGTACAGCAGGGCAAGGCTACTTTTTCTGGTGTGTGAGCAAGACGGTGGATGGATCCATTTCTACTCACACAACGGTCCGAGCTGCTGAGTCGAGAGACAATTTTTAAATGCTTGTTTTAAAATACACTCCCTAAAGCAGCTCAGAATCGCTTGCCAGCTTCTCAAAGAGCTATTTAGCCACCTAAAGAGACTCATTTCTACAGAACACACCTTACGGGCCATAACCTGCCAGAGGCCAGAACATTTGTACCAAAGGTAAAGATTCAAACCCAGGAAGCAGGTGATGAGGGTGATGGCAAACAGGCCGGGGAGAATGTAGCGGCCTGCTGTATTTTATGGCAGCATCTTTCTGGCTTTCTGGCCTTATCTTGGGATGTTGTTTTAGCCCGGCAGGCTTGTTTCTACAGTTGACACTTTCCTTTCATAGGGCTGTGGAACGTCTCATTTGTCCTCCCGTGAGAAAAACCTCACATTCCTGTGCCATTTGGGAGCCAATAACGCATAGAAAAGGGGGGAGGAGCAAGGATGGGCTTTTAGCCAACTCATAGCGAGATTTTTGCACTTTGTTTTTGGCTATTGGTGGGGGTGGTACCTCGCCCTTAGTGTAAACTTGGTTAATCCTCACTTAAATCAGTTTAGTTTAATTTAGTATAATTGACTAGTACAGGCTAAACAAGGATTAAATGGGGTTAAGGTCCTCTCCCTAGGGGGGCATCACTTATGTAACTACATGAACTTCAGCTTAATTTCATTGACAGTACAACTTTTCTACTATAGACCAGCCGTAAGTATTAGGACACAATTGCAAACAGATGCCCACCGGGTCAGTGTCGATATGTGTTTGTAGAATATCCCACTGAATCTGCTCGTTAGGTATGCTTCATTTGAGCATGTGGTCAGCTGGCTCTTTTGAAAATAAAAACAAGTCCCCGAGGAGGTGTACGGGGAAAGCCGACCCACAGAGCAGGTGGGTTTAGTGAACACTGCAAAGACGAGAGGTTTGTTCTACAGGATGTTTCTGTGGAGAACGTTGCTGTAGAAGAGGAATCGAGTATGAGAAAAAAGTTTTCCAAAAGGCAAGGAACAACCGTGGCTTTTAAGCTGCTTGTGCAGTTCTGAACCTCATGGATCACCACCACCTCGCTCAGACATACCAGCTTCCCGGAAGAGGGGGGGTGAGCAACAGGTGATGGGGAGGAGGGAAGAGGAGGAGGCAGGGGGCCGGACCTCAGGGGAGGGGGCGGGGCAAGGGTGTCCAGTTTTCAGCAATTAGAAAGTTGGCAGCCACGACTCCACGTGTCTCCTCTGGGAGGAACCTCCAGCCCCACCTCCGTGGGCCAGGGCAGCCAATTCCACCAGCTCATGGGCGGGGCTGGGGCCACAGGATTGGGGAGCACGTGCTTCTGGGCCTGGCTGGGGGACCAGCGCCAACCCCGGCTGAGCAGAAGCCAGTGAACCTGCACCGGGCACTTTCCCCAGTGACCCCCAAGCCAGCACCCAGCCTGGGGACCACCACGTTCTCCCCACCCCACCAGAGTTACCTGTGGGGGGGAGGACGGGGGCGGGTCTGCCTCCGTCTTTCTCCTGCTGCACTTTTCCCTGGAACATTTGGCCCATCCCTGACAGCCAGGCCTGGACGGGCAGCAGGATGGAGCCGCTTCTCCCATGGCTGCGGGTTGCTGCCTGCAAGAGAATCTGGCCGGGGGAGGCAGCGGTGGGAGGGCAGAGCCCCTCTTCCTCCCCCCGGCAAGCCAAGCAGAAACCGGGGGGGGGAGGGCCCTTGACCCTGTATGTCCCCCGCCATGCGGCGCCTATGACAGCTGTCGGCGCAGAACAAGAACAGGACCCCCCAGGAGCAGGTCAAAGCCCTGCCAACTCTTCCAAAGACAGACTGGGCTCCAGGGAGCTGGTGCAAGCAGAGTGAATTTGCCTAAAAATCACCCTCCCCCTGGCTGCTCTTCTTAGATCCTCGAGGGGCCGTGTCCCCCTCCTCCATGGGCTTATGTACAACGCATGGCCCGTACTCGCCCCTCAATTGTTGCTGGAAATTGCCGGATCTGTCACATGGACGTGCCAGAAGCTGGGTAGGGCCCAGGGTGTGGCTGGATGTTGCAGGAGACGTCAGTGTCTGGGCCTCGCCTTCCCCACCCACCCCCCATGGGAGGTGACCGGTGAGTAACAGGTACGAGTGCCCTTCCCGCCAGGCCCCATGTGTGCCGGACTTACTTCTGCAAAAAAAAGAAAATGAGACTGAGTCTGGCGGGTGAGGAGTCTGCTTAAAACGATTTATAAAACCTTTTTCTTTTTGGCAAAAATGCAGAACACAAGTTTTTTCAGCAAGAGTTTGGAGTGGCCTGCATACTTCGTGCACAGCGTTCCACTGCTGCCAAGGAGTGGAGCTGAGACCTTTATGACACACGAATTAAGCCACGTTTTTTATAAGGCACTTCTGAACCAGTTTAAGGCGCCCTCACAGAGGTTTGCTCTAGTTTAACTAAATCAGATTAAAAAGGGATTTTGATTAAACTGGTACAATTTTGCCTATAACCCAGGCCTGAACTTGGCGTCCTGCTCTCACGCTGTCTGCAGTGACACAAGGGCAGGCGTACCAACCGCAAGCCGAACTGCCAGAAACAGGGCACAAACCCTAGATTGGCTGAGTTCTGTGTTCGATTTCACCAGCCAAAGATCAAGTGTCAACTCTTCAGGCACTCTAAGAGGCTAATCATGGAGTCACAGACCCCCTGGGGTACCCTGATTGATTTTGCCACCCTGCCTTTATGACAGATGGTCACGTACACCAAAAATCACAGCTGGATTTAGTTACTCCCAGTCCCAAAGGACCCGTCACTTACCCCAGGTCAATTGCACTTTAGATCTCGCACCAAAGACCCTTGTAGCAAATCCTGTACTAAACTCGCCAGGGTTTATTAACGAAGGCCTGGTCTACACTAGAAAATGTTGTCGACAAAGCGGTGCTGTTGCACACACTCCAGTCACCTCCCCGCTGACAAAACTGCCCTGTTTTTTCCACAAAATAAAACCACCTTGATGGGAGGCGAAGGCCTTTTGTTGGCAGAGTTCGGGCGACACGTGTCAGTGAACACCCCGTGTCCCTTTAGAGCGGTGGAGGGGCCGTGTGATGGAGCGGGTGCCGCACGGCTTTGAACGGGGCACAGGAGGCTGCCCCCTTCTTGCAAGGCACAGGTGTCTGCCACCCTCCTCCGAGCTGGGACCCAGTGGGATGTGGCGGCTGCTGGGACCACCTGGGGCCCTGGGTCCAGGGAGTGGGGGGCAGCCCATGGGAAAGCAGTGTGTACATCAGCCGCTGCTGTAATTACAGTGGTGGCTAAATGTGGACATAACGTGCTGACAAATTTTCCTAGTGTAGACAAGGCCTAAGGAAAGGACAGAGAGCTCTTCGTTTACAAGAGGAGCGCAGGTAAACATACATGCACAGAAGGTGTGTGGGACCGGGGCAATGTGTCAGCTCTCTACACTCTTTAGGGCTAACCCAGGTTAACCTGGGACACTTTTGCCTCTGCTACGTAGCTCCTGCCCTTTTAGAGTCCAAGCCGTATAAAGATGATAATTTTTCATGTCAGGCAGTTATACTCCCTTCCCCTAGAGTTTAACCTGATGGGACGAGAGTTTCTGCACCTCCCCGTCTCCGGGGTGTGTGTGTGTGTGTGCACTGAGGGGTTGTGGCACAATCAGCAACGTCTTTGCTCTACGATGTCCCACAATGGCTCATGTGGCTTCAATAGGCAGATAGGAGAGAACCCCTCCTGGGGCAAACCAGTATTTCACACCTGCTGATGTCTTCTCCCTGATTCAGTTTATAGTGTTAGAGGAAACGTTTTTACAGAGCAAGCACGCAAGTATTTAAGACTAAGCTTGATAAGTATATGGAGGGGATGTTATGATGGG
>VOCS01019448.1:0-47168 GCA_007922155.1 Mesoclemmys tuberculata | reverse complement strand
GGAACCGGTGGAAGGTTCCCAGGAGACAGGTTGTTCAGCTCAAGGCCTGGGGCGCTGGAGCCAGGCAGAGCCCCCAACAGATCAGTCAGGAAAAGGCGAAGTCCCCGTGAAGCTGACGCAGCTTTTGGATCCAGGCATCAGAACAAAGGTTTGAACTCGGGGAGGGGTTTTTGTAGGGAAGAAACAATGGCTCAAGGGAGAGCGTGGGGTTTTTTTTTTTTATGGCTCCAGGGCGTATCCCAGAGTGGTTCTGTTTAGGCTGGACAATAGGAACTGATCCTTCCTGGCCACAGGCCCTGTTGTCCCTCCCAGGGAGCTCACCATGCAATCAGAGTTCTGGACAGCAATACAGGATCTATGACTAGAACTGGTCTATAACTGCTGAGCTGGGGCCACGCAGATGTGGGCTCATTAACATCTGGAGCAGAGATCTCCCATCCTGCCCTGCTTCTCTGATCCCACAGTTCAGGGCAGTCCCTGCCTTGGAGCCTGGGTCTCCCTTCGGTGTGCCGTTCCCAACAGATATGTTCCCTTGTTCCATCTTCGATGCAGCTGAGGCTTTCTGTTCTCCACTCGGTGCGCTGACGGACTTGCCTCCTTCTTACACCGTCGATGCAGATGGGGCTGGGGGGGTTGCCTTAATCTGGTCAACTTTGTTCAGAGGGATTTGCTGGGTCCCCCCTACCTGTTCCGGTAAGTCTGTCTCGGATCGGTTCTGGGTCAAGCCGAGGCTGGGGGAGGAGGCGGATGTTTCAGGTGAGACAGACAGTAGGGGTTCTGCACCCTGGTTCCCCAAGCTGACAGGTAACACTGGATCCCTGGTCCCTTCCTGTGGTGGAGAAAAGAAGGGTTAGTGTCTTCCAGAACATGCGGATGGGGTGGGCCACGTGCTCTCCGGGCTAAGATCCTCACACCGTTAACAGCGGCACAGACGTTACCACAGAGGGTGTGTGTGTGTGTGGGGGGGTCTCTCTTACTTACCCGGCGCGGAGCAGCCAGCTGCCTTTCTCCCTGCGGAGCGAGAAAGCAGACTTCAGCGAACGCAGTTCCTGGGGCAGGAGATGGCTTCAATCTGTACCACAGCCCAGAACGGAGGTCCCTGGGCCAGCACGGACATTTGGGGCTCAGAGACTCAGACCCCACAATGGATTTAAGCACAAGGGGCAGGGAAGACGACATCCCAGCGTGAACAGCCGCCCTCCCTCCCTCCACCGTGTCTGGGTCTGGCCCGGCAGCAGCTCCCAACCCAGCCCCTCTAGCTCAGCCCCCAGTGGGGCAGTCACAGGGCGCTGATCCCGGGCTCTGGCTCCATGCAGCCCCTAGGCCAGTCCCCAGACAGCAGAAAAACCACCCACCGCAGGCCCTCGACCGGCGCCCGTCTTTCTCCAGACGAGGACTCCGACGGCGGCGAGCACTGCAGCCAACACAACAGTGGCCACTCCCACCACCACTGGGATCCAGCTGGATTTCGGCTCTGAAACGGAAAAGGAGCCAGTGAAGATGGAAAAAACCCTCTTGCCCCACTACACAGATCCGAATCTCCTTCCCGCTTTGGAAGCACATGATGTAGGCCGCTCCCCCATTAGAGGAGTCAGTCCTTTTCCTCCCCACATCAGGACGGTGTGGGACAGCCCCCTTCTCACCAGATCTATGTAACTCGCATGTGAACTTCCATAGAGCCTCCACAGATATTTTTCATCTACAATACATGATCTATCCCCCCCTTAGAGTCCTGGCTCCCAGCCCCCCGCTCTAACCCACTAGGCCCCACAACTGGGGAGAGAACCCAGGAGTCCTGGCTCCCAGTCTGAGGTGCAAATGCGGGAGGAAAGGAAAAGAATACGAGACCCAAACAGATGCTCGTGAATCATGGACTGGATTAAAAACAAAAGGTCTTCCAAAAGAACATAAACATGTACCGCTCTACGCAGGGGGATGCTGTGGAGACCCTCAGATGCCCCTTGGTCACCAGAACCCCCCATCACAAAATGAAACTGTAAAACTACACCCACCCCCCAACACCAGACAGCAGAAGGGGCTCTGGATTGTGCGAGTGAGAAACACCATGTGAGGGGGGAGGGTCTTGTTCAGAAATCGGCTTCTGGGGCAGTGACCCTCCTTTGAACTCATGTCCCTTTGAAATCGGTTCTCACAACTGAACATGGCGTTTTTCCACGTGTCTTCACTGCACCGTTAACCCTGGCCTTGACTGGGGATTAAGCCGAAACCCCGCTACTGTCCACACACAAAACCCTTGGATTCAGGTGTGGATGTACTTTGAGCCCAGGCTAGCTTATCCGGCTGGGGGGTGGGGGTTAAAACCAGGCTGGAACCCAGGTTACTTAACTCAGATGCTGAGCGGTGCCTTCCTACAATTCCACGGGACCATATTTTAATTCCTGCCCTTCTGCCTCCTCCCATCTTCTGCACCAGAAATCATCGACCAGTTTGCATACACCTATTTGGCATTTACACTGCACGTCGCCGGCTACACTTGTATAGAGAATTCAACAGAGATGCTGTCTGGTCTAGCCTCACCCGATGTCTGGATTATCCTCAGTTGTGCTCCTAGCGTCACTTTACCGGCGTGGTGGGCTCAGAACTCTTCCACACAGGGGCCCGGGAAGGGCCGGCCCCTTTGCTCACTACACGCTGCAAACGATTCGTAGAGCGCCGCAGTGTTAAGATCATGGGATGTGCCTTCCCCCGGTTAATGCAGCACCATGGGGATACGGCTTCCTAGGTCTGGCTGAGGTGTGACTCGGGTACGTCTTCACTGCAGCGTTAACTCGGCTGATTGGCACTCAGGTTGGAGTCCCCACTTCGCCTAGTCCAGGCGAGAGCAGCCACGCTGCAATCTCGCACTCTTTGCACCGCAGTGAACGGAGCCACTCTGTCCCAGCGAATTGCGGAACTCGTCTGCCCTGTGGGGGGGCCCTGTGTAAAAGTGCTTTTAGATCAGCTTCGGAGCTACCAGGCCCGGAGGGGGGAATTGTGGGAAGGCACTGGAATAGGGTTACCAGCCCGAGTGGAAGTGGCATCCAGGCCTATGCCCCCAGCTGGGCCAGCTAGCGTGAATTTAAAGCACAACTAAACTTGGGCCTGAAGTTTTTGTGTGTGTGGCCAGGAGGTAGGTTAGGGGCAACCCCCCGGGAACAGCCCAAGTTAACTCTGTAAAACTTGTCTTCACTGCAGAAAAGGTGGGGTTTTACATGCTGGTGGCTCTTGCTCTAAACTCCCAGTGGAAAAAGGACACAGGTTGTTTTTATCTCCATGTAGCTAGTCCCTGGTGAGGTGGAAACAAGCTGCGTGCCTTGTCTCCACTAGGATTTTACCACGAGAGACCCAACGCGCATCACATTTTGCTTTGGCTGTGAAGACGTAAGACTCCAAGGAGGTCCGGCGTCACCTCAGAAAAGGGGAGGAATTTCTAGAGTTCGAAAGAGGAGCTTTACTTTTCAGTAAGGGCAAAGGGGTCTCACCCTAACCCTCCCTCCCCTGGCTGTATTCCCACCATCTCTCCCAGACGTGCACTCTGCCCTCACCCCAGAAGACGTTGAGCGGCTCCGGCAGGCTGCTGTGAGCCACGTGGCAGGAGTAACGGCCTCCCTCCTGGAGACCAATCTTCGTGATGGCCCGAACCTGGTAGGTCCCATCCCCACTGGGTAGGACGTCCTCCTGCTGCGTCTCGTGCTCCCTCATCTCTCCGTTTTTCATCCAAGTCACCTCAATGTCCCGGGGGTAGAAGCCGTAGACCCTGCAGGAGAGGCTGGTCAGGCCATCCGCGGTTGTCTTGTCTGACACCTCGACTGCCGTCGGTTCTGAAAAGCCAGTGGCACTGGAAGTTATTTAGGCAGCAGCCCTCACATCTATTTACTCATCTAGCCCCCATTACCATCGCGTCTGAGCACCTCAATCTTCCATGGATTCATTCTCACCTCACCCCAGTGAGGCAGGGCTGTTACACCCATCGTACACATGGGAGACTCCGGGTTAGACCTGCACTGGGATTTAGGCACTCAACTGCCTCTTTAGGCTCCTAAATCCAAGAGACAGACACTCCTGGGATTCACAAAGCCCCCACTCAGCTGCTGACAAAGCTAAGTTTTTGCAGTAGAAGTTCTCTAAGGCCCAGCGAGCTGAATATTTTCGTGCCTCTGGGCACGTGCTGTGCAGCCCCATGGCAGGCGTCCTGACGCCAGAGCCAGGCACAAGGGGAAGACGGGCGTTCCTCTGTCTAACTCGCCTGCGGGATCTGATCCAGCCACAGAGATAGAGCAAGTCGGAGAATTATTCGGCAGCCGGGTAGCTGGGAGGTGGGAGACCCCAGGACCAGCCCCTCTGCTCTAGTCACTCTTCATTTATCCATGCTGGAACGGCTTCGACATGAGAGACAGGCCCCCACGGCAGAACAAGCCAGCGCTCAGTGTCTAGAGCTCAAATCCCATTTCCCCTGCAGGCAGAGGGGGGCCTGGAACCAGGAGTCTCCCACGCTCCAAGCAATGCTCAAACCACTGGGCTAAAAACGACGAGGGAGGCTCCCTTCCTCCACCCCCCCAGCTTCCACAAGAACAGCAGCGGGGCTGAACTCCCAGAGATTTTCTAGGCACCGAAGAGCGCCAAACTGACGTTTCTTTGTGAATTTAGACCAAGTGACTTGCGGAGGAGCCAGGGATCAAGCCCGGGTGTCCTCCATTCCCATCCCTAGCTCGGTGCCGAAGTACTAAGCTATCTTCCTCATCGGTGCAGCTTTTCCTGACAGTCTGGAGAATTAAAGCTTTTGAAGCTCAAGCACGGGAGAGAAGTGGCAGGTGTGAGAATCGGAGTTATAGGCAGGGGACGGCCCCTTGCCACGCATGGGGAGAGGTCCCGTTCCATCTCAGCTCTGGGCACCGCAGGATGTGGCTATAATACTCCTATGATCTGTATGGATACCTAGCCAACGACGGAGACGTGTCTGTCTGTTGCCAACCCTTGCGATATTTGGTGTTTTTCTTAAAGCCCCAGCTCCTGGATTCATGGGATTGCGAGAGACTCTCTGCTTTCATTAATAAAAAAATAAGTCTCTAAGCTTAATGATTGAGGAGAAAAGCTTGAAAACACAAACCCTAGAAACTAAAGGCTTGTCTCCACAGGAAAGTTGACCACAATAGCTATTGCAGAATAAGTTCTTCTACAACCCTTCTGGAATAATTCCCCATGTGGACACCCTTGTTCCAGGATGGGATGCCTTCTGCAATAGCTGCTGTGGTCGATTTTTAGCATAGACAAAGCCCCCGGCAGCTAACAGGCACATAAAAAGAACCCCACATTTTAAAAAAAACCTCATGATTCTTTTGGGCCTGAATTATGATTTTTCAATGCTTAGAGCAGACAAATACTGGAGGCAGCGAAACTATTTACAGAGACAAAAGTGAGACAGATTGGTGGAACTGAGGGAGATCCCAGGGACCGGCGCTGGTCCACAGACTAGTTGCTGAGAAACCCCACTCCAGGGTATGTCCGTGCTCTACTAATTCAACCCTCACCTCTCCTTTGAAGAGCCTCCTTCCCATACTGCTGGTATTTCGTTAGCCACTCAATGCACTCCTTCTCGGAATAGTGCTTCCGATACTGAAGATCGGCTGGGTCCGCATTCCATCTGCGCCGGGTGATCTCCGCCTCCTTGGCCGCTGCTATCCACGTGCTAGTGTTCATATCGAAGCTGAGGAAGTCTTTCCCATCATATGCAAACTGTCGGAAGCCTCCAGTGCTGCCGTCCTCCCGAATCTCACAGCCGCTCTTGTACTGGAAAGTGTGAAACCCTGAAACACACATACAATCTAAGACACACACAGCCTAAGACCTCTGATCTTTAGAGGATGTAAATGTGGTTCAAAGAGGAATTCTGCTCTGGTCATCGTGGGGAAATCAGCGCAGGGAGCGTGAAGCGAGCGTAACATAGTTCCACCTCTGGCATCGCAGCATTTTTCACCCACTTTTCAGAGGTGTAAATGACGACCCCGGGGCAGGTGAGATCAGGCACAGGGTGGTTCTATATGGGGAACAAATGAATCTCCTTCTGCTCTTTCCTTGCACTTTCTACGTTGCCCCGCGGGTCCAATAAAACATACGAGTAAGGGACATGAGGGATGCGATCTAGAAGCGACCGGCTGTGAAGCTGGGTAACTAACACACAAGCGCTATAAATATTCCCCTCTCCCTTAGGCCTGTACCATGGGTTATGTCTCTCAGACTTACCCCCGGACTGGTTGTAGCGCTCCATGACAATTCTCACGACCACTTGGAACCACTGCTGTTTTGCGACCCCGCGTTTGGTGCCGCTCTCCCAGTAATCAGCCCCCACGTTGTCCTTTATCCACTGGGCCCGGGGCTTATACAGCCCACTGTGACTCTCAAAGTCCACAAAGAGGCGGTCATCAAGGTACCCAACCGAGACATATGCTGGGAGTCCAGGTTCAAGATCAGAGATGGCCGTGTAGAAATACTGCAGGGAATGAACTGGTGAGACAGAAAAAGACATCAGCAAACAGGAACCACTGTTACTAAACTTCTCCAAGTTGCCCAAACACCACCCAGGCCTACTTTCTCCTCCCCGTCCTAGCTTCACAAAAACCACAAGAGGGTTTTTTGGTTTCCTAAGACCAACTATAAAGGAGTAATGCTAGCAAATAACCTAACACTATACATAAGAATGAATATCCACATTTGGCCCCTTGGGGCTCACAAATTGCAAGGACTGAATTTACATTATGAAAGAAATTTTGTCCCCTTCCTGCTAAAAACAAACACAACACCCCACCCCAAAAATAATTATATTGGCCTAAAAAAACTGGTAGGCTTTATCTAAGGCTGAAGTAAGATTTTTCTGCAAAATGTAGTGAATCAGATGTGTGATTCCCAAATCAGAAACCCCCAAATCCAAGAGATAAACACAATTCTGTATGTCTAAAAGCTCCTGCCACTTTGTAGCTAAAATCCTAAAAGATAAGAGTTAAATTCAACTTCAGGGGACTCTCCTAGCAGAGATCTATAATTTTGAACAGCAACCTCACCTATTAAACTTTACTTCCAGCCTCCTGGCCTTTTCCTTGCCGAGACAGAACTGAAATTGTAATCTGATCACTAGGGAGACTTATGAATGGAAAAACATGTTTTTTTTCCTATCAGATGGCTCATGAGGGAGGCTGGCACGCTTTCTAAGGTTCACAGGAGCATGGGGGAAAGAAACGAGGCTCGTAGGATTTGTTGATTTGCCCTTCTATGCACTTGAGAAGGACTATCTACAACCTCCTCCCACGCAAGCCCTTTGTTCTCACCCCCTCCCCTGCCTGTGTGCCTTTTCAGAGCTGTAGGAAGAGATCCCTCTCCTGAGACACCTAGGGGAGGGACAGACTAGAGAAAGAAGGAAGCTAGGAGGCATTTACAACGCCCTGTGGGCCTACTGTTGCTAGCCCCTCTTAAGAGCTTTAAGAGGCTGAATGGTGTCCACACTTCATCCCTTCACAACACTTAGTAGGCAATTTTAGTTCCCAGTGAACCCACCCCCTCAGTGAGCTGTGTAACAGTGTCAATCACACACACTTAGGTCACATTTGCAAGTTTTTCTATGCCAAGAAAAGAGGGTAAATGTGATTTTAAAAAAACCAAAAACAGATCTTCATAGGTCAGCAATGCGATGCTGTTGCAAAAAAAAGCACATGCACTTTTGGGTTGCATTAACAGAGGCAGAGCATGCAATTATAGGAGGGGACAGCGCCGCTCCACTCGGCCCTGGTTAGGTCTCAGCAGGTGCCTGTGTCCAATTTCGGTCCCTAGTGCATAGAACGGATGTAAAGAAACTGGAGAGGATCCCGAGGCAAGTGACAAAGACGATCCAAGGGATGGAACGCTAGCCAGGCAAGGAAAGGTGGAAGGACCCGCGCAGTTCATTTGCAATCTGCTAGAATTCTTTTCTCTTGGCCCCACTAACCTCCACCTGTAAAGGCCTTTGTTTGCCCGGTTTAGCCGGGGAAGGGTTTGGTGCCTGTAGTTACACCCCACAGCACATGGGCATGTTTGACACCTCTCCAGTGCTAGGATCCCGCAGCAGGCCAGGGCCATTCTCTAAGTTCAACTGCAGCTGGTTAAGACGCCTGATACCCCGACTCTCGCCTTTTCGGCTCTCTGGCTTGGGGCTTAATTTAAAAGCAACACAAAGGGGGCAAAGGACAGAGAGAGCCTCCCCCCCCTCAAAACCCAGCACGCCGCAGCCACTAGACACAAGCCGACACCCTGCTGCCCTGCACAACATCTGGGGGGGCATTTCCTAGCAGAGGTGGTGCCAGCCCCCTGGGGGGGCGCCAAGCAGGGATATTGTGGGGCCCCCCCGTCACATGGGATGTTGGCCGTTTGCACTGGAAAGGTTCCCCCTTTGCACGCCTCGCATCTCCACATCGGTGCACGTAAAATAACCGCCCCCCAGGCCCCCCAATTTCCTAGCACGGTGCAAATTAAAAGCAATTAGCAGAAGTTTGTAAAACTCCTCGACCCCCCCGCAGAGACTCACCGGACCCGCGCCCCGGGCTGGCTGGGAGCCCCCGGGGGGGGAGGAGGAAGAAGAGGAGGAGGAAGAAGCACAGGCCGGGTTCCCACGCCCCCATCACCGGGGCGCCGCCCGCCAGCCGCGACCTGCGGGGCACTTTCCCGCGGCCAGGTTTGAGCTGGCCCCGCCCCAACGGCGCCCTGCGGGGATTGGCCGAGAGAGCGGCGGGCAGGGCCAATGGCGACCGCAGAGCCGGCCGGGCGCCCTCTCCGTCTCGCTGGCGCCCCCTGCCGGCGAGCGGAGGGAACGCGAGGCTGAGCGTTAAAGGGGCACCGCCCCCCTTTGCTCCCCGTGGGACCCCCCCGGGATTTCTCAGGAGCGGCCCCACCCCAATCATGTGGGGGTAGAATTGGAGCCAGCCCCGGGACTACTGGCCTAGCAGCTGTGGGGCCGGCCTAGCTGGCCCAACAGGAAGGCAGGGCTGGGTTTGGCCAGTAAAGGGACAAAGAGCTGGGGGGGGGGCAGGTGGGGGTCACTCACTGAGGGACTTGGACAACGGGCTCACGAAGGGACTCAGGGAAAGAGCAGGAGCCAATGGTGGAGGCGCTTGGCTGGGGCTGTGGGGTACCCAGAACGGGCCATGCTGTAACTTCTGTGCCCTGCTCCCGCCAGCCAGCGAGCCCGTCTGCTTTCCCACGCCCGCTGATAGTCCCTGCGGGTGCACCGCTCCCTTTGGGGGTACAGATCTCCCTCCGGTGCCCGATCCAGGGGGCCGCGCTGCCGGGAGCTCACAGCGTGAGGCGGGGTGCTGAAGTCCCAAGAGGGGGTCAAGCCACGTGGCTTCCCCCAAGTCATGGCATGAGACACGACGTTGGGCTGCCCCCCCCCCAAGATCGTCCTCCCAAGGGGATTTCCCCAAATACCCAACCGGTGGATCCGGGACACCCTCACTTCCCCTTCACTGACCCCGAGAGCCCTGCCATGGAGCCAGCTGGCAATCCCATGACCCCTGTGCCCAATTACTGACGCCCTACAAACTCATGAATGAGATGAACTAGACTTGATCCCTCAAGGTACACAAACACACATTCCTCTCATCCTATCCCAGGGCCAGCTTGGCTCCCTGCTCCACCGCCCTCCCTCCCCCAGTCAACAGAGCGACACCTGGCACAGTGAATGCAGCTGGAGCACGCACAGATAAATGCTGCCATTCAAACACAGGTGGCCCTAAACCCTCGACTGCCAGAGGCTGGGAGCGGCCGAAGGGAGAGATCATGCGATTGCCTGCTCCGTCGTTCCCTCTGACTCACACCATCGGAAGACAGGAGACTGGACTAAATGGACCATTGGTCTGAGGCCCATACGTTGCTCCTTGTAATCCTCAAATACCCCCCACCCCAATGTCCAGCCTTGCCAACCCTAAACGTTAAAAAGTCCTGAGATCTTGTAAACACTGATCGCCAGAGGCCAATGTGTCCTGTGGGCCCCTGGGCTCTCCGTTGTCCTCACGTCATGTTCCCAAGCCACCAGGATGAGAAGTTTCATTTTTCTTTTAACAAAATGCCAAGCAGCACATGCAGTCTGGCGCCAGCTCTGGGAGGGGAGGCTAGTGGGTTAGAGCTGACGTCCAGAGTA
This sequence comes from Mesoclemmys tuberculata, assembly GCA_007922155.1. Lineage (NCBI taxonomy): Eukaryota > Metazoa > Chordata > Testudines > Chelidae > Mesoclemmys > Mesoclemmys tuberculata. The sequence goes on along the minus strand of VOCS01019448.1, from coordinate 37,009 downwards.
TAAGGGGCACTGTCCCCTTGGGGAGAGGGGAGATAGAAAAGGGGGGAAGAATTAAATGACCCCAGCCGGGGTGAATTCCTGCATCTCAGCGTCATCACCCACTGCTGCAGTCCCTCCCTGCTAGGTCTAGGGCAGGGAGTGTGAGGTACAATATGTTTGTCCAGCACAGCAGGGCCACGGGCTTGGCTCCAGCCTTTAGGTGTAGCCACTGTGCAAAAGCCTGACCCCCTTAGTACAGCCGAGGAAGCCCTCGGGATCACCCCTGCCATTTCTAGAGCTCCTTTTGTCCTTACGGGCCAAACAGGCTCTGCACAGCACATCCAGCACCAGGGCAATGCAGCCACTTCTGGGGAAGAGCGCATCAGCCAGCCTCTCGCTGGAAACATTGGGGCAGTGGGGCAAAGTCCCGCTCTTACAGGCAGTGCCCCATGGGATCTTTAATATCCACACGGTTGGCCTGGGGGACATTGGGTCTCACTCAGGGACCCCACACACTGAGCGCTATGGAGGTCCAGCCATCCATGGGGCAGAGAGCTGCGGTTTCAGTGTCTCGCCCCCGGACGAACAGAGATATGAGCGTTCCCTCCGGCCACCAGGCACAGCCACTGCCACCCGAGCCCCGCATCGGCCGAGCCGACCCTTCCTCAGCCGGGCTGTTTCTCTCAGCTCCATGGGACGAGGGCTGCCGGGCCTTTCCTCTGTGGTTGTCCAGCACCCTCTTCCCCCTCAAAACGGGGGAGAACACGTCCCCGAGCCTGGGCCAGGGGAATATCATCCCCTGCTCGCCAGGGGGTCCCGCTGCAGCGAGTGACACCCCCTCCCCACTCCACCCCCCAGCTCAGCCTGGGGCTTTGCTCCTGCACGCCCCAAACCCAGCGAGGGGCCGTTCCTGCTCGGTGTCTGGCGTTTCCCAGTCCTGTCCCCCAGGCCAGGCAGGCGACAGAGGAGGCCCAGGTGGGTTGCCCAGGCCGTGTGCCAAGCACGCGATTTCCCTGTCCCTGCCGCACCAGATCCTGGCTGAGGATACAGCAGGGCAGCAGCTCCCTCTGGAGCCGGGCGAGAGAAGGTTTCTCCTTTCCCGTGTGATTTCTCGGAAAGGGCCTGGGTTGGGTGGGGCGGGCGCTGGGGCAAGGGCTCTTTCAAAGAGCTGCTTGTTTGCTGTGTCTGCAGCCCACGAATCCACCTGGCAACCGCTCGCAGGCACCAGAGACCTGGAGAGGAAATGTAGGCTGGGCCCCTGCCAGGAGGCGTTGGTAACACTGCAGGGAGGGCGCAGAGAGGACCGTGTCTGTGAGCCCTGCGACAACGGGCTCAGCTGAGTAGGGGTTTGCGCCTGGTTCCGGGGAAGGGACAGGAGTGGGTCGGAGCCAGGGAAATCTCTAATGCTGGTTCTCCGGGTCCACCCAACGCGGCCAGCGCCCGAACCCTCCCCCCTTCGCTGTGACAAACACTCCTCCACGGGCGTTAAACAGATTAATTAATGCCAACAGAAACACACATGCCTCAAAACCCTCTGGGACAAGGCCCTGTAACAGTCACCCACACAGCCCCCCCGGGACGGGAACTAAAGAATTATCCCTGTTTTCAAGAGGGGGAAACTGAGGCACAGAGCAGGGCCGGGAGCCAGTCAATGCCCACGCAGACATGCAGTGAATCAGAGCTGGTCATGCCTCGTTCACACCACACAGCCGACAGAGAACAGAGAACGGTGCAGGCGGCACCCGGGCAGAGGGTCCCAGGGAATCCCCCGAGGCGGGCGGCTCAGGAGATGCGGGGTCGTTCCCCAAAGCAGCAGGCACAGCGGCGGGGCTGCACACAGCAAGTAACGGAGATAACGCTGAGCAGCAGTGGGGGGCCAGGCCTTCCCGGTCCGTGTCTTCACAGTCTGGATTCTCCTCCGGCTCCGGCTGGCTACGTTAGAGCTGCAGGAGAGAGACACGGGAGCGTCAGGCTCTGCCCAGAGCCGCGTCCGTACGGGCCAGAGGGGGGCTGGTGGCAGGGGCTCCTTGTCTTTGCCAAGGGGACTCCAGAGCCCGCCCAGTGACAGAGTCCCCCCACGCACCTGTGATGGAGCTGTCCGATCCGTGGTCGCTGGCTGCGGGGGGCAAAGGGAAAGGGGTCAGTGTCTCGCAGGGTTTCACTTGCTCCCCTGGGAACAGCCCCCCACCTCCCTGCCCCGCGGGGAACTAACGGGTCTGATCCGATTTGCACACAGAGAAACGGCCCAGCCCAGGCAGGGAATGTGGGCAGAGCCCAGGGCAAGGCAGATCCAGCTGTGAATCACCCCCACGACACACGGGCTGGGCGTGCGGAGCCCCCAGGCGAGGATATCGAGGTGCCACGTTGGAGTGAGGTGCCGGTTCCCTCTGCCCACATGTCCTACACTCATCCTCTCTATATGGCACAGGCCAGACAGCAGCCCCACAATTCCCCCCCCAAGCAGATCTGAGCAAACACCCGCCCCCACGGAGGCACTGCCAGGGATGGAGAATCCGCCACAGCCCAGGGCCAGTCATTCCCATGGTTATTTCCCCTCGCGGGCAGTCACCGATGCCTCGTTTCCAGTCTGGATCTGTCTCCCTTCAGCTTCCAGCCACTGGCTCTGCTCAGACCCTCCTCGGCTAGGCTGAAACGCCCGCGACCGTCACCTTTCTGCTCCCCCGGCTGGGATCAAGCCGCCCCTCAGCCTTCTCTTCGCTGAACTGAACAGACGCCGCTTGTGGAGCCTCCCACCACAGGGCAGGTTTTCCAGCCCTTTAATCACTCCCTGAGTTTCCCCAGTGGCAAATCCTCGGCTGGGCAAGGCCAGGGCCTGTAGGAGCCTGGGATGGGCGCGGGGGAGCTAACCTCACGCCAGGAGCCCCTGGGGAATGGGCTTCACGGAGAACATGAAAGCGACCCTCCCGGCAGGCGTGGCGCCCTTGGGGCATTCGTGGTGCATTCGAACCTGCCCCCAGCCGTCAGCTCTCCCCACGCAGCACGGATCAGTGCCGAGGACATGCTGGTATCGGCGGGCGGGGGACGACTGAGGGCGCACGGCCCCGCGCAGGACGTTGTCTCACTTACCCGGTGCCTGCGAATACAGCTCCGCCTTGGGCCCTGCGGAGAGAAGGTAGGTTTCAGCGAGGGCAGCGTGGACAATGAAAGCCAAGCTACTGATGAAATTAAGCGACCAAACATTCCTAATAAGATGCAGCTTGCAAAAGTGGGAAGGGGCCGGAAATCCTTTTTGAGCAGGAGTAATTGTGTCTCATTGAAGCACACGGGAGCTGTTCGTCTTCTTCAAACATGGATCGTATTTCATGGGGGCAACTGTTTCTCCTGTGATCAATGGCCCCTCTTGACTGACCAGCCTCCCTAAGGAAATGATCTTCCATCAGCATCTCATCTGTAGCTCAGCGGCTCTGTCTCTTTCAAGGACACCTCAGGATCCTATCTTCTGACGGTGCCACCTCCAAGGTTATTCCATTTACCTCTCGGCAAACCCCCTTTTGTTAGGAAAGGGTGGCACAAATACAGGAGCGCTGACCCAAAAAAATGCAGGCGGCCAACACTTTTTGAACTGAGCAAAACCAGGTAGGACTTTCCCCAGCTGTTTTTGTGTGGATTCCCTCTGTTCTCCTAGGCAAGTACCAGAGATGCTTTGAAAAGCCCTGAATGTAAGCGTGGGAACAGGGAGGAAACCCTAGTCCCACTAGCAAGCGTGCTTCCAGACTGAGAAACCCACCCCGCCCAGAAGTGTCACCTCGCCTGGCTGTCTGCTAGGACTATGTCAGGATCCCAGCTCGCGGAGACGCTGTCACTGACGGAAACCGCTGCCACGTGCCTGCCTCGGGCAGGAAAATTGCTTTTGTGGCTAACGTACACTGGCCCTGTGGCTTTGTAAGTGTAGCGGTGCCCACAGATCCCCCCATCCCAGCTCCATACCTGACTGCTTCCTCCTCCAGGCTAGGCCGACCAGCACAGCAGCCGCCCCCACGGCCACGATCACACCAGCCACCACCACCACGATCAGCCAGGAGTTGGACGGCGCTTCTGAGACCGGAACAGGACAGGGGTTGGAAAGGGAGAGAGACGCCCCCACTACCCTTCCTCCATCAGTACCCCATAGCTCCCCCCGCTACCCTTCCCCCATCAGTGCCCCATAGCTCCACCACTACCCTTCCTCCATCAGTGCCCCATAGTTCCCCCAAACCCCTCTCCCATCACAGGGGTCAGTCCCCATCGCCCACAGGCCCGTCCCTCCAATGCCCCCCAGTCCTCACCCCACACAGCGACCAGCGGCTGGGCCAGGCTCTCGTGCTCCACCCGGCAGCTGTAGAGGCCCCGCTCCCGGGGGTCGATCTCCACCGTCGCCCAGGCGTGGTAGGTCCCGTCCCCGTTGGGCAGGATGCCCCCCCGCCACGTCTCCTGCTCCCGGCTCTCCCCGCCTCTCAGCCAACTGAGGGTGATGGGGCGGGGGTAGAAGCCATGGGCCCGGCAGGAGAGGGTGCTGGGGCCACCGGGGGTGTCTCTGCTGGTGACCCGCACGGCCGGGCACTCTGCGGAGAAGAGGGGGAGCCCGCGGGGTCAGGGAGCAGCACCCACATCCCCCCTGTCATTACCAGCACCCACCCCTACGTCCCTCCTGCCCCCTGGGAGTGTGGGGCCCAGACCACACAGGGGCAGGAGCACCCCCAAAGGGGGAATCAAGGCCTCAGCAGTAGGGACATCCCCACCCCCTGTCAGCCTCACATCCTGAGGGTGGCCAGTTGTGGAGACAAGCGCAAGGGCTGGCTGGGGGAAGCTGGGGGCCCTGAGATGAGCTGGAAGAGGGGATGGGCACCATCTGGGTGGGTCAGTGGAGTCAACAGAGCTGGAGGGGGGCAGGAAACAGGGGTGCCAAGAGTAGGGGAATGGGGCTCTGTGTTGGGGTGGCCTGGCTGAGCTGTGGGGCTGGGCAGGGTGTCTCCCCTGCACCTGCCCATTGGACTCCTATAGCCCCTCTATGGGGTGATTTACTGCAGGGTCCCTCAGCCCTGGCCTGCCCCCCAGCGCCCCCTTCTCACCCCGCCTGGCCAGCGCCCCCTCTCCGAGCTGCAGGTAGCGGCGCAGGGCGGCGGGACACTCTCGCTCCAGGAAGTTGCGGTAATACTGCAGGGCGACCGGGTCCCCGTTCCACCGGCGCTGGGTGGCCTCGGCCTGCCAGGCGGGGGCCTCCCACCGGTGCTGGGCGGCGTCGAACGTCAGGAAGTCGCCCCCGTCGAAGCCGAGGCGCCGGAAGCCCCCGGTGCTGCCGTCCGCCCGGATCTCGCAGCCATAGGTGTACTGGAAGATGTGGAAACCTGGGCGGGGCAGAGTGGGGCGGTTGGGACCAGGGGGACCCCACGGAGCCAGGGCCACTGTTGGGTGTCCTGGCTGCCAGCCCTAAGCCCCTAGCCCCCACGCCCCTCCCCAGCTGGGATAGAACCCAGGAGTCCTGGCTCCCACGGCAGTGGTCCAGCCCCCGGCCGTGGGCCCGTCCACACTCACCCCTGCTCTGGTTGTAGAGGTGCTCGTGGCTCCGCACCTTGCCCCGGAAGCAGGCTTGCCTCAGCTTGTGGACCTGGTTCTCCCGCTCCCAGAATTCGGGCTTGGCCGCCCTCGCCCAGGCCGCTTGGGGCCGCATCTGCTGGGCATCAGCGTCGTACTCCACGAACCGCTGCCCATCCACGTACCCGGCCAGGCTGAACTCGGGCAGCCCTGGGCCGGGCTCCGAGACGGCCATCAGGATGTACCGCAGGGAGTGCGACCCTAGTGGGGCGGGGGTGTTAGCAGGATCCGGCTGTAACCCCCCACTCCCAAATCCCGGGAGTGCAGCCCCCACACTCCATAGCACCCGAGAGGTCCCCCTCCGCCCCACAAAACAGCATAAGTGTAATGGGGACAGCCTGACGCAGGGCGCGCTCATCTCCACAAACCCAGAGGAATCGCCAGCAGCCGGGCGCACTGCAGGGCACCTGACACACAGCGAGCGAGAGGGCACAGCTGTGCTGAAAATGGGGCGGGGTGTTTGCACACGCGCTCGCACACACGCCCAGTGAGCAGGGACAGATGGATGGACACACACACGTCCATTCCCCAGCACCGCAGGGAGCCCCTACACCAGACCCCCCACGAACCTCAATTTCCTAGCCCAGGCACAGAGCTGCAGGGGTGGGGTGTGGAGGGGGGACAGGGGCAGATCTGGGGTGACAGTAGTGGGGAGGGGGTGGTTGTACCAGCCCTGAGCACCACACAGCCGCGTGTGGACACATCCAGCCCACAGAACCTCTGGCCCGAGCCCAGGACATCACCCGGGGGGGGCCTCCCAGCCCCCCAAAACTAACCCACTACCCACGGGCACCCCATATGCCAGCACACGGCACCCCTGCTGCCGGGCGCCCCCCACCCGGGGCAATTGCTCCCACCCCCCCAATACCCCGGGAAATATACCACTGCCCCCCCTTCACTAGATCGAGGAGAGAACCCAGGAGTCCTGGCTCCCAGCCCCCGCTCGCTGACCCCACTAGACCTCACTCCCGGGAAGAGAACCCAGGAGTCCGGGCCGGCCGCCAGTCACCCCCCGCCCCCCAGCCCGTGGGGGAGGGGTTAAGCCCCCGTTTGCCCCCTACTCACGTGGCTCCGCGCACCCCAGCAGGAGGAGGGGGAGGAGGAGGCTGGCCGGGCCCCCCATGCCGTGTGGGGCGCGATCCTGCTCCCTGCGTGTGGGGCAGGGCTGCGGCCCTGGGATCCGCCCCCCCGCGGGTTTGGGCAACACGGGCGTGTCCTGCCCCTTGCGACAGAGCCGGCCGGCCCCCCCCCCGCCCAGGGGGGGAGGGGGAGGGAAATGCCAGCACAGCTGCGGGCCCCCGGCGCCAGGGCAGCGCTTTCCAAAGGGGTTTAGGAGCCTGCGTCTCACGGGAGCTGTGGCTGCAAGTACCTGAACCCCCCACAGCCGGGCGGAGAACCCAGGAGTCCTGGCTCCCAGCCCCCACCCACTAGCTCCCACCCCCATCCCGGAGCCAGGCGGAGAACCCAGGAGTCCTGGCTCCCTGCGCTAAGCCTTTAGACGTGCCCCCCCAGCAGGGGTTAAAGCCCTGGGGGCAGATCTCCAAAGCCATTAAGTCCCTTTGAAATTGGCCGGGGGCCCAGCCCAGAACCTGCTTCAGCCCCAGATCCCCCCCCCTTTGTAAATATGACCTTAAAACCCCCCTGAAACGGGGGCTTCTCCTCCAAAGCCACGGGGGCCCTTTAGAAAATTGTCCCTTGCCCTGCCCCGTGTCCTCTCCCTCCTCCCCCGCACCCAGCCCACTGCCCCACACCCTGCCCCTTGGCCTGTCCCACGGGCTTGCCATCCCTGTGGCATCTGGGCGCCCGCCGCATAAAACCACTGGAAGCAGCAAAGCTCCCCGTGGGTTGCCAGGTTGACTTTCTCGGCGTTGTAGCAATGGCAGCCAGACCAGCCGGGTGACATCTGCTATCCTGGAGCCCTTCCCCACAGACGCATCCGTGCCCCTGGACCCCTGTCCTGGGCTCACCCCCTGTTCTGCTCCTCCCTTCCCGGGGGACGTAGGAGGAGGCTGGATAAAATTCAGCAAAGGGGGTGAGTGTGGGTCTGTCTGGTCTGCGTGGGGCACTGGGACTGCTTTTAACTCTCTCCTGGTCACCGCAGGCCCACAAGTTCCCCCTCCCAGCCCGGGGAGAAGATGGCGAAGCCGGCGGGCGCCTGGCTGCAGCCCACGAAGAAGTTCCACTTCCTCTTCCTCTGCGAGAGCTGGAGCCAGTCACATGAGGAGAGAACCGGGGAGCGGGGCCCAGGGGAGCGTCAGCGCGGCTGAGATCCAGCATCTGGGGCCCGCCAGCATCTGGGGCAGCCAGGCACAGGGTGGGTCACGCGCAGGCAGCAGAGAGCGGGGGCGGAAACGTGGCTGGTCAGACCAGTCCCGGCAATGGGAGAAACAAGCTGAGCCAGGCCGGCTGGATCCGCGGGCACCCTGCCGAGCGGAGACGTGCAGCGACGTGCTGCTTATGGATTCGTGGACCAGCGTCACCCGGGATCGGCCCGGGCCACGCATGAGAACACGTCTGAGCATCTCTACCCAGAGCTGGGCCTTACACCGTCCGCTCTCGGGGACTGGCTGCGTGTGCAGTGCCTGGCTCACTGGGGGACCCGTCCGTGACCGGGCACCCCGGCCCTGCTGCAACAAAGACACATCAGCCGCCAGGGTCAGCCTCCCAGGGCAGCCCGAGGAGGCTCCGAGGGGCTAGATCCAGATCCGCAGGGAGTGAGAGCGTCGTGCTCTGCGTTAACTGGCTCTGGCTGGTCAGGACTCCGGGCCGAGCAGCTCTGATTCGAACAGGATCCAGAGTAAATTCAAATTGGGCCGAACCACCAGGGAAGAAGAGGCTTTTCCAGCTCTTCCCGGGCCCTGCTGCCGCGGTGCCAGCAGGGGACGCTCCGGGCCTCGGTCTGGGACTCCTCCAGCACTGACATGAGTTGTCAGTTCTCAGCAATGGGGCAATGGAGGACAGAGCCAGGCTGAGGGACAGACACAAAGCAAAGAAAGGAGCTTAGTTTATTGAGTAATTCACCATAATTTTTTCAGGCCCAGAAAAAACCTGTAAGACGGGCCTCCTCCCACACACATACCCATGGGGGGTGCAGCCTAGGCCGGGCCCCCCAGGTCCTCTGTGCCCCAGTAAAATGTATCCTTTCCCTGCCCCATGTGGGGGCCCCGATTCAGAGTCACACGCTCTAGCCTGTAAAGGCGCTGCTGGCGCGTGATGCAGTGAGGGCCGGACAGAGGGACACGTACCGCAGACATCTAGGTCCCAGGGAGGGAACAGCAGCGAGGTGGCACTGTAGCCCCTTACAGAAATCAAAGGGTCTGTGACCCACACAGCAGCTTTCATTGGAAGTTAGACAGACACCAGCTACCTAACCCACAGCGTCCCTGCCAGGGCGGCCCCTTAAGCGGCGAGGTGGGCAGATCCCAGCGACGACTCCAGCCTAGACGATGCCCTGGGGAGGATCCCCGTCGGGTGGGGCCGAAACACGAGCAGAAAGGAGCGGCTGAGCGGCTGCAGGGAGATGGGCCTCTCCGGTCCCTGGGCCCCCCATCAGCTGCGTCCCGGCCACCGACTCTGCAGGAACGAGACACGGGGAGTCAGGATGGAGCCTGGAGCCGCGTCCACACGGATCAGGGCCTGACAGCTGGATGGGGGCCTCCCCCCTTGGGCCGTTCTCCAGCCCCTCCCGCAGCAGGGGGCAGAGAGGGGGTGAGAGGCCTCGTTCCAGGCAGTGTCGCTCCCAGTGGTGGGGGAGGGAAACAGGCTCCTTCATTGCACCCCCACCCTGGGGAGCACAGCCCTCAGAAATCCCCCGCACTGCGCCCAGGCAGGCCGGCTAGAGGGGCAGGACATGGGGGGCTCTGGGGCTAATGGCTGGGGGAGCTGCCCGCCCAGAAAGCTACCAGCTCCTGCACTTACCTAGGGAGGAGTTGGTTTCATACCCCGGGTCGCTGCCTGTGGGAGGGAGAAGGGGGGGGGTTAGCGCAGTGACCTGGGAGCTGCCCCACAGCCGACCCCCGCCACCCCGCACCAAAGGGATCAGACGGGGTGTGAGCAGAGCAGGCTGGGGCCAGGGACCAGGGCTCTTGGGTAACTAGCCCCACAAAGCACTGGGGCTGGAGGCTGGGGGGGGGAGGGCAGGTTAAGCAGAGGGGCCCCACTGGGATGGGAATGGCCAGGGGGTTCAGGATCTCAGGGACCTGGTGTCTGGGTCCCAGCCCAGCCCTGCAGTGGGGAGGAGAGAGACAGAGACACCACAGGGAGGAGGGGGTCACACAGCCCCCTCCCGTCCCAGTTCCTAGAGGGGCTAAGGTCCAATGAGCTCTGCAGACATCGCCGTGCTGCGAACCCCCCCCGCCAGTCCGCCCTGCCTGCAACGTCCTCCCCACAGCGGGGAGACAGACCCAGACCTGCACCTGGCTCCCCTGGGACCCATCCCCAGCTGGGGGGGGGCTGCAGGGAGCTCTGGAGCTCTGGGCAGGCGTCTCCCCAGAGAGGTCTCCGTGACCCGCAGTTGTTCCCCCAGGCCGGAGCCCCCCAGCACTCACCGCCGATGGATCCTTTGTCGCTGGCTGTGGGAGGGAGAAGGGGACGGGGTTAGTGTCTCTCCGAGCCCAGGGGCTTAGGGCGCTGGGACAGAGCCAGGGACAGAACGGCTCCCCTGCCCCCCATGAACCCCTTACCTTGCAGAGAGGCTCTGGAGTCCTCGTCGCTTCCTGTGGAGGGGAGAAGGGAGGGTTAGCGTCTCTCCGAGCCCAGGGGGTTAGTGTGCTCCCGGGGTCACGGCCACCCTCGGAGATTCCCACCCACCCATCCCGTTCGATCCACCCCTTGCCGGGGGAGCAGCCCTGAGACTCGGAGACCATCGCTGCCGGCTGTGCCTGGGGGAGCCAGGGAGACCCCGGGACGGGGTGAGGAGGGCGCCCGGCTGGCGGGGCCCTGGCTGTGGTATCTCAGGGACGGCCACTCCCGGCTCTGCCCCAGGGGAGACTGACACTGGTGCGAGGAGGCGGCCCAGGGGTCCCTGCTCTACTCAGAGGTGACGCACCTGGGGCATGCTGGGGTGAACAGCCATGCCCCATTCGTAGCCCAGCCCCACGGGGACCCCACCCCCTGCAGGGCGCTCTGGGACAGCGCCGGGGACAGAAGGGCTCTCCTGCCCCTCCATGAACCCTTACCTTGCAGAGAGGCGTTGGAGTCCTTTGCTGTGGGGGGAGAAGGGGACGGGTTAATGTCTCCTGAACTGGGGGGGACGTGTCGGGGAGGCAGACGTCTCCCTTGGAATCGATTCCACCCTCGCAACCCCCCAGCCCCTCCCCAGCTCACTGCCCCCACAGCCCACCCCAGCCAGGGAACAGCATCACGCCGGAGCTACCCCAGGGCAGAGCCAGCCACGTGGGCCTGTGCCCCATACGGCTCAGCCAGACACCGGAGGTGCCTACACCCCGCAGGGCCAGGGCCACAAGCGCCTGTGGGACGGTGACGCAGGGGATGGCGGGTGATGGGCTGAGCAGGTGGCGACGGGGCATTAGCGCCCGGATCTCGAGAGCCCAATTCCAAGGGGGGGTCCCCGGGCAGGGCTGCCTCCTCCCCCCCTTCCAGCCCATTTGTTACAATGTAGCCGGGCCCCTTTTTCCCTGCAGAGAGAAGGCAGGTTGCAATGAGCGGGAACCGGCTCCAATCCGTGGCCATGGCCCAGGAGAAGCCGGGCACCAAGGAGGGGAGCAGAGAGACCCGGCGCCAGCCCTCAGTGGAGTCTCTGGCCCAGCCTCCCACTGGGCAGTGGGTCCGGATTGCTGCCCCCCCAGGGCCGCCCTGCGGACCCCCCACCCCAAAGCCAAGCAGCACTGGACCCCCGTTACCTGAGTGTTGCCTCCTCCAGAGAAGAAACCCGACGATGCCAGCGACCAGGAGACTGACCACGATGGCCGCAATCAGCACAGGGGCCAGGGGAAAGTGGGGCGCAGGCTCTGCAAAGGAGCGAGGTGTGAGAGACACCCCCAACCCAACCCTCCCCCCCCCGTCCGTCCCACGCCCCCATTAGCCCCCATGGCTGTTTCTGTACCTGCCCTGTTCTAACGCACGCGCTGGCGGGACTGTCACACCCCAGCACCCCCTGGTCCCCCCCCCCAATTCACTCACACGTATGCCCGTCCTCACCCCACACAGCGACTAGCGGCTCAGCCAGGCTCTCGTGCTCCACCCGGCAGCTGTAGAGGCCCCGCTCCCGGGGGTTGATCTCCACCGTCGCCCAGGCGTGGTAGGTCCCGTCTCCATTGGGCAGGACGCCCCCCCGCCGTGTCTCCTGCTCCCGGCTCTCCCCGCCTCTCATCCAGCTCAGAATGATGGGCCGGGGGTAGAAGCCGTGGGCCCGGCAGGAGAGGGTGCTGAAGCCGCTGGGGGCGTCTCTGCCGGTGACCCGCACGGCCGGGCGCTCTGCGGAGAAGAGGGGAAGGCTGTGAACGGCATCCAGGTCTCTGAACCCCTCAGGGTGTCAGGCATCAGAAAGCAGGTGAGGGCAGAGACTGGGAAACCAACCAATGGGACCTGGCTGGGGAGGGGTCCCTGTGCCCCGCTGGCATGGCATGGCACCCCAAAAATCTCAGCTGACCTCTCGGGGTCCAGCCCTGGAACCAGGACCCGAGTCCTTATTTAGCATCTCAGACAGGCAGGGCCCCACATGGGGAGGGAAGGATACACCTTACCAGGGCCCAGAGACTCTGCGGGTGCCTGGCCTAGGCTGCGTGTGTGGGAGGGGGCCCGTGTTACAAGTTTGTATTGGGCCCGAAAAAATTATGCTTGGGCCCTGCAGACAGGTCAGGGAGTGGGGGGCACGCTGCAGTGTGTGGGGGGGCCTCCCCCAGCCCCCACCTTTTCTCTGCAGCGTCTCCTTCCCATAGTCCAGGTATTTCTGCAGCCACTCGAGGCATTTCCTCTCCAGATAGTCCCGTTGCTGCAGGGTCAGCTGGCGGTCGTCCTCCATCTTCTCCTTGGTGATCGCGGCCTCCGTGCTGGGCGCCACCCAGGTGTGGGTGCGGGCATCGTAGGAGAGGAAATCCCGCCCGTCGTAGCCGTACTGCCGGAACCCGCTGGCGTCGCCGGCCCCCCACAGCGTGCAGCCGTAGGTGTACTGGAAGGTGTGTTGCCCTGTAGCCCGGAACCGCCCGGTGCCTCGTTAGACCCGATTCCCGGCCCCTCGCCGACCCCCCGGTCCAGCCACTGGTACGAGTCGGTCCCGTTGAGCAGGAACTCGATCCTGGGTCAGGGCATGGCTCGGGATACAGTCAGCCCAGGGGCCAGGGATCGGGGCACCCCATTGTCTGGGGTCCCTGCTAGCCTGGGAATGGGTGACAGGGTCACAGCTACGATCAGGGACGGGAAAGGACAGGGTACAGCCTCCCCCCTAGGCCCAGTGTCTGGGGTCCCTGCTAGATGGGAGATGGGGGAACGGGGTCACCACCAGGCCCAATGCGCCAGCTCCCTGCCCCCTCACCCTTGCTCTGGTTGTGGCGCTCCATGGCGATCCGGACATTGCCACTGAAGGCCTCCTGCCAACCCCGGGCGATCCAGGTCTGCCGGTCCCAGTATTCGGGCCCCTCAGCCTGGATCCAGGGGGCACGGGGCTGGGCCTGCTTCGTGGCACTGTCGAACTGGAAGAAGAGCTGGTCGTCCAGGTACCCCACCACGGTGAACTGGGGCAGCCCCGGGCCCGGCTCCGACACCGCCGTGTAGAAATAGCGCAGCGAGTGCGCGTCTGGGGGGGCGAGAGAGAGACATCCCCCTCCCTGTCAGCCAGCAGCCCCTCGCCCCCGTCCCATGGGACCCCAAACCACACTGCAAGGGGGAGACCCCACTGCCCCCCCCATCAGCCAGCAGCCCCTCGCCCCTGTCTCATCCCAGCACCCAGGGCCGAGCCGAGACCCCACCCCACACTGTGGGGGGAGACGGGGAAGGGAGGAGAGAGATGGAGGCCTCAGTCTTTCTTGGGCCAGGTTTGTGCAGCGCCTGGCGTGACAGGGGCCCTGCTCTTGACTGTTGGGCCCCGTAAATATTTATTAACTGCAGTCGTTAGCGTCCAGCAGCCCCACCCACATCACACAGGGCAGCTGCCACAAAAATCCCGTGGCCCAGAGGGAGGGGAAACTGAGGAACGGCCCGAGGTTGTGACCCGCCCAACATCCTGGGGAAGAGAATGGGGCGGGGCTGACCCTGAACCGGGATTCCCACAAATACAGACGGTTGGGAAAGGGTTAAACGTTCACCGTTGGACATGCCCAGCTAGGGGAGTGGAGGGGGGGCCAGGCCATCTGGCCACCTGGGGCCCGATTCCGGCCTCGCACTAGCTTTACACCCCCTGGTCTCAGTGTGTCACTGCTGATTCACAGCCAGGCAGCCAAGAGCAGAATTGGGCCCGGGAAGTAAAGCGTGGGGGGCCTGGATTCACGCCCCAAAGCCCCTGACCCCAATATAAGCATTTCCTGCCCCTCTGGTCCATCCCCCCTCCATGGGTCACCGCTGCCCCTAATGGGACAGGATCCTGCCCCGCTCCCCTGTGCCGGGGGGTTACACCCCGCTACTCACTGGAACAGCCCCCTGGGACGGCGAAGACCCCCAGCAGCAGGAGGGGGAGGGGGACGGGCACAGCCATGCTGAACCCAGTCACTCGCCCCCCTACATGGGCCAGGGCGCTCCCCGCTGGGCCCTGCAAGAGAGGGACTCTCCAGGCACAACCTGCAGTTGGCCGCGCCCTGGGGACTTTGCCCCAGGTGGGGCTGGGCCAGCGACAAAAGCCCCAGGGTGGAGGGAGGAGCTGCCCCACCACCTGCCACCCACCCACACAGCCAGCCAGCCAGGGCAAAGGGAAAGTGAAAGTGTTGGGGGGCACCTCCCCGCCAGTGGGTGAACACCTGCTGAGGGGGAGGGGTGTGAGGAACCAGGACTCCTGGGTTCCATCCTCAGCTCTGGGAGGGGAGTAGGGTCTAATGGTTAGAGCAGGGGTGGGGCTGCAAGTCGGACCCCCAGACCTCCCTGCTGCTCCCTCTTGCTCTACCCTGGAAGCTGGAAAGCAGCAATGCCCCTCCCCCCCCGGGGCAGGCAGCGACCGGCCCCAAGGTGCCCCAGGTCAAGCCTACAGCAGCAGCAGGAGGAAGCGGGGTGTCAGATGGTCTCTGTGAAGAGAGACGGCAGGAAGATAAAGTGGGGGGGGCTACAGGACGCTCCAGCACTGGGCTTACTCCAGGCTGCGTTTCAGAGGGGCCAAGCCCCCAGCGCCGCCAGCTTGGGGATTCCTGCCCGTGTACATGGACCAACACCCGCACAGGGCCAGTCCTGGGAGCCACAGCCACTCTTTGCACCGCGCCCCAGGGCAGGGAGCATAACTCCCCTAGGCTGCCCCTGGGATGGACACCTAGGGCTGTAGGCTAAACTGGGGGGAAGGAAGCAGCCTCCGGCCCCAGGATCTGGGTCTGGCCTGGCAGCAGCTGACCCCCGCCCCAGCCTGTGGAACTCACTGCTACAAGATGTAGCTGACATCAGGAGCTGAGCAGGGCCAGATGGGTCCTTGGATGAGGAGAACCTTCAAGGCCGAGTGGGTTTTTAAAAATTAACCCCAAGAAACCGGTTATTCCACAATTGGCCACTAGGGGGCAACCTCCTCCTGGAGCAGCTGGCCTTGTCCACCAGCGGAGGCAGGATACCGGGGTAGATGGGCCTGTCGACAACTTGCCCCCAGCATTGTGTTCACAGTCCAGAGAACTCAGCTCCATCCCCCTGGCAAGGGACCCCCCCCCCGCTCCCCTCAAACCCTCCTCCATGGGGCTCTGCACAGACTCGCACAGCCTTCCCTGGCTCACCACCATCTGGGGGCCCAGGCCCACCCCACAGGACCCCTCTTCTCCCCCCGCGTCAGCTAGCAGCTGGGTTTTCTCGTCAGGCCTAACGGGTTAAATTTGGCCAAACTACACAGCATTGATATTCTTCGGATGAGAAATCCTCCAGCCACGCTACAACGGAATTGCTAGCGGGAACTCGGGCCCTGACCCCGCTAAAGGGCAGAGTCACCTTTCCCACCGCTGCAATCAAATACCGCGTAACTGCTTTATTCCCCCTCTTCCTTTCTGCGACAGAGCCGCCTCCGAAACCAGGAACTGAATCGGCTCCATCTAAAGACGAAATCCAGCAGCGAGACGCAACAGCAAATGGACACCGCCACACTCCAGCATCGGAGAGAGAGTCATTTACTCATCCCCCTTGTGCTTGAACAACTCCTATGGTCCTTGGTTAAAACATCAGCCGAACGGGGAACAAGACGTAATTCGATGAAGGTCTCCAGTTATCTTTCGTTTTACACAGTTCTGTTCGTTCCTCTCTGAAAAGGTGCATGGAAATTTACAAAAGAAGTTTAACTCTTGTGTTAAACGCCGTCTTAGCAGCTAAGACCAAGCCATACAAGAGACTCGGGAATCCTTGTCTTTTCTACGTGGCTTACTGATCACGTTCAGGGCTCGCCCAGCACGGAAATCTCTGGGGCGGGGGGACAGGAGACATTAGGCGAAGCAACGCGTGGGAGGGACCGGGTTAAACACCCGGCCCCGTTGGGCAGCCTCAGCCATCCTGGGAAGACGTCATGGGCCTTTCATTAATCGAACTAGAATGTAACGACCCAATAAACACAGCACGTTAAATACTGGGAAAGGGGTGATGGCGCCAGCCGAGTCTCCCAGCAGCGGAGAGCTCCTGTGCCAAGGGATTATCTGGCACACTCATCCCAAGGGGCCTGGGGCACCCCGGCCAAGGTGCACAGCTCCAGCCGCCTTGGGGGAGAGGCGAGGAATTGAGAGCGAGCAGGGCTGGCTCTCCTTCCTGCTGGCCAAGAACTGGGACCGCTCATCACATGCGATCCACTCAGCACCAAGGCCCTGCCCCCAACCCCCACAGGAAGTGGCTCCGGTGGGCAGGACGAAGCCCAGGTGTTTTCCATGGCAGGGGAATCAGATGGGGGTGGCAAGGTTCCTTCTCCCCCTCCCACACTGGTCAGTGGGGGACCCAGCAGCGAGAAGCAGCCAATTGGGGCTGCCTGGGGTTGGTAGAGCCAGAGGGGTACCTGATCGGCCACTGCTGGGACGGGGCACCCAGATACTCGGGAGCAGCGGGAGGAGACAGGGGCATGGGCCCCTCACACCGGCTGGCCCTGCTGGGGAGGCGAGGGCGTCTCCTCCCCCGCGTGGCATCTCCGGTGGGCGGAGGGGCCGGCCCGGCGCCGGACGCTCTCCCCGCATTCGGGGCAGGGGCGGGCTCTGCGCCCGGCGTGGGTCCTCTGGTGGCGGCTGAGGTTGGAGCCCTGGCTGAAGGTCTTCCGGCAGCGGGGGCAGTGGAAGGGGCGCTCGCCCGTGTGCAGGATGAGGTGGGTGACGAGGTTGGAACTCTGGATGAAGCTCTTCCCGCAGTCGGGGCAACGGTAGGGCCGCTCGGCCGCGTGGGTGCGCCGGTGCCGGTTGAGCGTGGAGCTCTGGGCAAAGGCCCGCCCGCAGTCGGCGCAGGCGTAGGGCCGCTCGGCCGTGTGCACCCGGCGGTGCGTCACCAGGGTGGACTTGACCCCGAAGCTCTTCCCGCACTCAGGGCACTTGTAGGGCCGCTCGCCCGTGTGGATGCGCCGGTGCCGGTGCAGGTGGGAGCCGTGGCTGAAGCGCTTGCCGCACTCGGGGCAGCGATAAGGCCGCTCCCCGGTGTGGGTGCGCTGGTGCATGACGAGGTGGGAGCTGCGCCGGAAGCGCTTGCCGCAGTCGGGGCAGCGGTAGGGGGTCTCGGCCGTGTGGGTGCGCTGGTGGCGGATCAGGTTGGAGCTCTGGCTGAAACGCTTGCCGCACTCGGCGCAGCCGTAGGGCTCCTCGCCCGTGTGGATGCGCCGGTGCGTGGTCAGGTCCGAGCTCTGACCGAAGCCCTTCCCGCACTCGGGGCACTTGTAGGGGCGCTCGCCCGTGTGCACCGTCTGGTGCCGGATGAGGTGCGCGCTCTGACCGAAGCCCTTCCCGCACTCGGGGCAGGTAAAGAGTCTGTCCCCCGGGCAAGTTCTGGGCTGGGCCCCGGCCCCGTGGAGACCCATGAAATCTGCCCCACCGGGTCTCTCCTCCAGAGCGTCTCCTTCCTGACGCCCGCAGGCAGCTCCCTGCAGAGGACGCTGGGAAAAGCCCCCTCGGGAACTTCCTGGGAAGCTCCCATCCGGTTCTGCTTGCTCCGGACTTTCTTGCGCCAGATTCTCCTCGTTCTCACTCAGCGACTCCTCACCTGCTGGGGTGGGGAGAGAATCCAGATATGGGTCAGGCTCTGCTCGGAAAAGGGGAGGGCAAACCAAAGTAACCCAGAGCCAAAATGCTCCCTGGGATCTGCCCCATGGGGAGCCCCTGCGGGATGCAAGCACTCATGGAAAAGCAACCTGCCGACGTTTCCAGCCCGTGTGCTGGGGAAGACGATTCACTAGGCTGCCGTGCTACCTTCCTGAGGCTGCAGGCAGCGCTGGTGCCCGAGCTACTGCTCAGGGCTTCCCCGGGGGCAGCAAAGGGAAACTGGCAAGAATCTGGTCAGTTTCAGGGGTGCCCCTTCCTACAGCTTAGGGCCATCCCATTTCCCAGCTGCAAGAGCAAACCATGGCCCTCAGCTGCTTAAATTCAGCCAGAGATTGAAAAAAAGAAAATAACCCCTAGCTCTGTCCTAGCCCTTCTCATCAGTGGGTCTCAAAGTGCTTCACCAAGCAGGTCAGGGTCATTACCCCCATTGTACAGAGGGGGAAACTGAGGCATGGGACCGAGAATGTGACTAGCCCTAGGTCACCCAGCTGGCCTGTGCCCAAGCCAGCTTTCCAGACTCCCAGAGCAGGGTGGGCTCCACTAGGCCACACAGCCTCCTTCTCTCCGACAGCACAGCCAAAGCGAATGGCCGAGGCGCAAGGAAGAGAAACGAAGCCCCCCCGCCCTGCGTTGGTGCTGGCTCTGCTGCTGGGTGACCCCGAGCAAGCCACGTGCCCTCGCGGGGCTGGTTCCCCTCCCGCCTTTCGCCCAGGAGTGCCGTGAATGCAAAGAACAGCAGCCACGGCAAACGCTGGCAGCTCGCCCCTGCTTTCCAAGGCAGTTTAAGCAACTCCTCACCTGGGCAGGTGTCTCTCGGGGTCTCCTTTGCCTCGAAGCCCTGGGGACTCGGGACCCCCGGCTCTGTGCCCGGCTCCATCCGGGGCAGCGTGTCCAGCCCGGGGATCAGAAATCCTGCGGTGGGGAGGGAATCAGGGCCGTGATCAGGGCTGGCGAGGCAGCCACCCCACGGTGGTTACAGAGAAAGGCCCCTTGTTTTCACTCAGCCCCTTTTCGGGCTGCGGGGACGGGGGCCAGAGCAGCCGGGCTGGCCTCATTCAGGGCACAGGATGCCGGGCTAGATGGGCCCCTGGTTCTGACCCGGGGCGCAGGGAGGGGGATACCACCCCTGAGGCATTTTCTTGGTAGCAGCCCCTGGGGTCTCCCTGTCCCCACTGCCGGCACCCAGGGCAAGAGGGGGAGAGATGAGGGAACTGGGGGGCCAGGAGGGGTGGTTCAGATTTTTATCCCCCCCCACCAGTCGCTGCCTCCAGCCAGGGGGAGAAACACCCCAGCGGACGCTGGTAGGGACTGGCCCTGCCCCACGGCTGGATGGGGCTCTGCATCCTCCCCCCGCCCCACTGCCCCGGGTCCCTCCATCACGTACCACCGGCGCTGCCCGGCCCAGCGGGGAGCGGGGACCCGCCGCCGGGCGGGGAGCAGCTGGGCGGGGGCCGGGCCGAGCGGCGGACGGCCCGATGCAGCGGCGGGCGCTGACCCAGGAAGCCCAACCCCCGGGGCGGGACGGGGAGAGCCGGACCCGCCTCCCGCGGGCCCAACGCCCCGCGCCAGGATCCGGAGAGACGAATCCAGGGGGTTCGGGCGCTCGCCGGGAAGCCCCGCCAGGGGGCCTGGCCCCACACGGGGGATGAGGATACAACCTTAGCACAGGCTCGCTGCGGCCTCGGGGGTTCCGGAGCCAAATCTGCGCTCCCCGGCCGTGCGAACGGGCCCTGCGCGTTTACACGGCGTGTCCCGGGACCGAGTTCGCTTACAGGGACTTATTCCCGCGGCAGATGAGGGATGGGTTCACTGCGCGCTGGGCGCTTACTTGGCTAAGGACACGGTAAAAGCGTCCAGACCGGTTAATAACTTAGACCCGTCACTAATTAACTCACCCCTGGTTAAATCCCCTGCGCGGCAAAGAGCCGCATTAAACGACCATCGCTGCCCCAGAGACGCGCAGCCAGGATGGGACTGGGGGTCGGGCACGTACCCGGGACGGACAGAGGCGTTTCCACCACAATCCAGGGGGAGGGATCCCTAACTCAGCCATCAACCCACTTTCTTCCCCGACTGGGAGCAGAAAACCACACCCAGCCCCTCAGAGCCAGGGCCCAGTTCGGAGGCTGCATTTCAAACCTGTCCCAGGCCCTTCCTGGACCAAGGCTGGGGCCTGGCCTGGCCTTTTCATTACCTGAAATGACCGGACCATTACACCAGATGTTAGAGGAAGGAACCCAAGGATGGTTCTGGGGTAAACTACCTGTGGGGGTAACTCCCAGGCTGCTGTTCATGGCCCAATCAGCGCACAGCTGCAGCCCCGGGGACATCCTCAGGGCCATACAGGTGGTGTGTGTATTGTATCAATGCAGCCCCCAAAGGTACGTAGGCTGAGAACCACTGCGCAGCCACCTGGCAATTAACAGAGGCCGCCTCTCCCACGATGGCAGAGACGCTTACGCGTCCACGTGCTATCACACGGAATAGGGCAGTAACCCTTTAAACAGTCTGCGAGCCCCCAGGGGCGCTCACCGTGTTCCACGTGTTAGCCACGTGTTTGCATGTAGATTATTTTGGGCCCAGGTTATTCTGCCCACATACAGAGTGAGACACGACAGTCACTGTGTGATTTGGGATCCCTCAGAGAGCCTGGCCACGACCCTTTCAATGCCCCCCCCCAGACACCCAGTCATCTGCAGCCCCCACTCGCTTTGCACGTCTAACCCGCTCCTGCGATTTTAGCCAAAGGACAGAAACACTTAACCATCACCGCTCAGAATTTATTGAGCCGGCCCATCCCTGAGCAGCTAAGATGCTGGTGCTTCAACCTGACGCCGCCGAGCCTGCCCGCGCTACGCCTCATTCACGCCCCCAGCTGGCTTGCGCCTGTGGCTGTCCATCAGTTTGCTCTGCCTATAGACAGAGAGGCCAGATCCGCAGCTACCGTAAACCAGCATCGACCCCAGGGGATTCACACCAGCCAGGGATCCAGCCCGGGAGTCTGTGCCAAGAGCAGCGAGCTGTCCCTGGCCTAACACAGGCTCTCTGCATCCTCAGCCCTCACGGATGGATTCAAAACTCCATGGCGCTCGTCAGCAGAACCCAGGTGCCTGCTGTCCTCGTGATTTTAGGCTGGGAGCTGCAATCTAGGTGCCCGAATCCATGGCTCTGGGCACCATGTGGCTCTGCCGGACACCCCCACCCTCGACCGGGGCAGCTCAGGGACGGAGCCTTCTGCTGTTTTCCACTGCAATCAGCCGAGCCCCGGCAGCCGAGGCTACTGAAATATCTCCAGACAGAACCAGCGCTGGGATGGGAACTTCCCAACTCTGTCCGGTTGCTGCAAATCAGCTGGGTCCTGAGATCAGAAGAAATGTCTGTTCGGAGCCACTTCAGTGCCTGGCTGGCACCCCTCTGCACCCAGTGGTGGGCAGGGGCTGATCGGGGCTTTCCCTGCCCTCCACTTCACACCCAGGTTGCTGGAGAGGGAGAGGGGGAGCCAAGGGCTTCGAAGGCAGAGGTTCAGCGACTACCTCAGGGCGCCTGTGCCCAGGTTCCCCAGGCACTGAACAGCACCAGTGCCAAGGGTCAGTCTCCTGCGTGCAGCCTCCAATGTGCCGTCAGGGCCGAGTGCTGAACGAAGCCTCTCCCACACTCAGGGCACCGGTAGGGTCGCTCCCCCGTGTGGACCCGGCGGTGCCTAGCGAGGTGGGCGCTCCGGCCAAACCCCTTCCCACAGTCAGGGCAGGGGAAGAGTTTGCGCCCCGTGTGGGCCACCCGGTGCCGGGCCAGGTTGGTTCTCTGGCCGAACTTCTCTCCACAGTCAGGGCAGCTTTGGAGCCGCTTGCCCGTGTGGACACGCCGGTGTGCAGCCAGGTGGGAGCTCACCCGGAAAGCCTTCCCGCAGTCGGGGCACTTGTGGGGGCGCTCGCCCGTGTGGATCCTCCGGTGCCGGCTGAGCCCCGAGACTTGGCCAAAGCTTTTTCGGCAGACGGGGCACTCAAAGGGCCGCTCGGCCGTGTGGGTGCGCTGGTGGTCAATGAGGGTGGAGCTGACCCCGAAGCGCCTCCCGCACTCAGGGCACATATAGGGGCGCTCGCCCGTGTGGGTCCGGCGGTGCTTGACCAGCTGGGAGCCATAGCTGAACCCTTTCCCGCAGTCGGGGCAGCGATAGGGGCGCTCCCCCGTGTGGGTGCGCCGGTGGGTGACGAGGTGGGAGCTCACCCGGAAGCCCTTCCTGCAGTCGGGGTACTTGTAGGGTTTCTCCTCCGTGTGGAGGATCTGGTGGCGGATGAGGTTGGAGCTGTGAGCGAACCTTTTCCCGCACTCGGGGCACACGTAGGGGCGCTCCCCCGTGTGGACTCTCTGGTGCCGGGTCATGTCTGAGCTGAGGGCAAAACCTTTCCCGCAGTCGGGACACTTGTGGGGTTTCTCCCCCGTGTGGACAGCCTGGTGTCTGATCAGGTGAGCGCTCTGATGGAAGCGTCTCCTGCATTCCTGGCACTGGTACAGTCTGTCTGCCTTACGCTGACCCTCTGGGGTCCCAGAACCGCCCCCTTGGGATCCTCCTGCTATCGTCCCACGCGGTTCCGCTCGCTCTGGATCCTCCTCCTCTGGATTCCCCTCCTCGCTCTCCCTCGCCGGCCCGTCACCTGCAGGATTCAACATGTGAAAGATCCCAGCCCGTCTGGGTGGGAAGCAGAAGCCGAAGGGGGATCCCAGCACCACCTGCCTGGGTCTGCCTGGCACCGCTGCACGCTCACAGCTTGCCCAGCTGCTGCAGAGCTGCACAATCATGCAGCTGCTTCTGAAATCAGCTAGGATCCTACTGAGCATTTAAAGCCCTCAGGGGAACCCTGCCAATTTCTCACCTGCGCAGGCCTCTCCTGGCATCCCCCTCTCCTCGGTCCGGGCCCCTCGGCTTTTCCCTTCCCTCCATGTGGGAGATCACAGGGGAATCCTGCCAGGATGACGGGAACAGGGGAGATCACTTGGTGGGACAGTGGGTACCAAGCACGTTCCCTCATTTTAACGCCACCCCCTCCCAGGGCCGTGCGGGCAGAGCCTGGCCTTGGAGCCAGCCCGACGGCATCCCAGCCCGGTGCCCGACCCACAAGGCCCTATTCTCTATTGACTCGGCCAGTGGGGCAAAACGCACGTGCCCCGGCCGTGACCCGACCGGCTGCGCCGCACGCGCGGGACTTCACTGCCACGAGGACGCGGCGCCGGCTGGAGGGCGTCACGCGGACACGGGCGCAGGGGCTAACCCACGGCCAGACACGGGCTGGGCCCCGGCCTGCGGAGCTCCCGGCTCTGATCTGCCCGGCCCGGGCGGGCGAATACCCAGCCTGGGGGTATTTACCACCGGGGATTCATCGCGGGGGGCACCGACCCCGCCCGACGGAGGCTGGGGCTGGGCTGCACCGACCCCGGCCAGAGCCACTGGCTAAGCAGAGGAGGGGCCGTGACCCCCCGGGGAAACTGAGGCCAGGGCAGATCACGTGACGTGCCCAAGGAACCGGGGCAAGAAAAGAACCCAGGCGTCCGGGCCCCCCCGGGGGGGCGGAGGCTCGGGGGGGGCGGGGCTCGACGCGTCACCGGGCGGGAGCGAAGCCGCCACCAGCAGGGGCCGCGCCCGCGCGCAGCGGCCGAACGAGACGAACCGGTGACGCCCGCGGCCCGTCTGTGACGTCACTTCCGCCCCCTCCTCGGACCCCAGTCGGGGCCGACGGCCGACCCGCACCAACATGGCGGGCGTTCGACTTCCGCTTCCGGTCGGGAGCCGCTCCGGAAGCGGATGTAACGGATCCGGATCCAAGCCCGGCCCCGATCCCGCCACTCGGGCGGGCAGGAACCTTCCCTGGCCAGCCCCACGGCCGCCTCTGGGGGGGGGACTGCCCCCGTGCGCTCCCGCACCCCCGGGCAGGGCCGCCCGCGACCTCCCTGCCTCAGTTTCCCCCCCGGCCGGTCATGAGTCCGACGGGGCGGCGGGGCGCTGAGGGGCCCGGCTGGGGTCGGGTGGATTCCCCCCCAGGCAGGACGTGACCGTACAAGGGGGGCTGGGCCCCTGGGGGGCGGGGTGTGCAGGGGTTGGGGGCTGGGCCCCTGGGGGGGCGGGGTGTGGGCCAGGGGGAACCGGCGGGGTGGGGACGTGGGGGGGAGGCTGGTGCAGCAGCGGCTGCTGGAAGCGGTTCCCACCCTGCCCAGGGTTTGCAGTTTGGGTCAAGGGCTCCCAGCCCCCCCGCTCCCCCCCAACTCTTCCAGCCCCCCGGGTGCAGCGGGGCAGGGGAATCTAGGCCCCGTTTTGCCCCCTCGGCCTGTGTTCCCCGCCTGGCCCTGCTTCAGGTCCCCCCGCGTGCTGGGACCCAGCGGGGCCGCGAGGCCGATCGGCCCCTGGAGGGACCAAACCACGGGGAGATCCCTGCAGCCTGCCCAGCCCGCAGCAGGGCCCTGAGCTGCATTTCAACCCACCCCGGCTCTGCTGAGCCCTCCTCCAAGGGAGTAACTTCGCTCCCTAAACCCCCTGGCCAGAGTCTGACGCGACAGAGTCAAACCCACGTGGTTTTGGGCACTTTTGTAATAAGCAGCTTCAGCCTGGAAGGAGGCTCCTCGGATTAAGGCACTTGAATGGGAACCTGGAGAGCAAAAGTCAGTTCTCGGCTCTGCCACAGCCTCCCTGCATGGCCTTGGGCAGCTCATTTCACCCCCCGGGGCTCGGTTCTCCTTCGTAGCGCTGGGACCGCAGCCCTTCCGCTGTCTGGACCGCAGGCTCTTCTGTTACGTGCGTTCACAATACACCCCGCAAGGGGCACCAGGCTTGGCTGCGACCTCTCTCCCCCATTCACTTCCATCAAGTCCTCGATTGTGCCGGGCCAATGGTTCTGGGCTGGGGGATCACGCATCACCTGTCATTTTAAGAGTCTTCTGGCTCCAAGCTGATTTCCAGCGGGGGGGATATCAAGGCAGTTGTGCTTAATGGAAGCTGGTCCCACCGAGCAGGGCAAGGTGGTGTGAAGTGAGGCCCAGTCTTCATGGTCGGAGAACCATGCAGCGGATTGCAGGTTCCTTCTCTCCCTCCCAGCCCAGGCTGGCAGGAGCCGCAGCTGCTTTGGGAGAGCTGATTAGGGCTGCCCCTGCTCTGCCTACGCTCATTAGGCCGGGCAGCACCAGCAAAGGCCAGCGATCAGCTCAGAGCAGCTGCTGCTGTCTCCTGACCTCAGAGCTGGGGCTGCTGGATACAGCCAGTGGTGGGCAATCGGCAGAGGCGTCGTTCCCTGCCGGGGCGGTTACGGGGCCACGTGGAGTCTCTGATGGGCACCAAGGTGTGCGCTCCAGCTGAAGCTCTTCCCACACACGGCGCAGCGATAGGGCATGTGGCCGGCGTGGAGTCTCTGGTGGGTGGCCAGCTGGGAGCTCACCCGGAAGCCCTTCCCGCAGTCGGGGCACTTGTAGGGGGTCTCCCCGGTGTGCAGTCGCTGGTGGATGAGGAGGGACGACCTCTGGCTGAAGCCCTTCCCGCAGTCGGGGCACGTGTGGGGCTTCTCCTCTCGGTGCGTTCCCCGGTGCTTGCTGAGGTTGGAGCTCTGGCTGAAGCGACGCCCGCACTCGGCGCAGGCGAAGGGCTGCTCCCCAGTGTGGACGCGCCGGTGCGTGGTCAGGTGCGAGCTCATCCGGAAGCGCTTCCCGCACTCGGGGCACTGGAAGGGCCGCTCGCTGGTGTGGGTGCCCTGGTGGGTGGCCACGGCCGAGCTCTCCCGGAAGCCTTTCCAGCACACGCGGCACGTGTAGGGCCGCTCCCCTGTGTGGATGTGCCGGTGGCTGGCCAGGGTTGTGCTGGCGTTGAAGCTCTTCCCACAGTCGGGGCAGGCGTAGGGCCACTCGCCCGTGTGGAGCCGCTGGTGTCGAACCAGAGCTGATTTCACACTGAAGCTTCTCACGCACTCGGCACATGTGTTTGTCTTCTCTCCCGGGGGGATACTGGCCGCAACCGGCATTCCATCGGGGCCCACAACAGCTCCTCCGTGGGGAGGGGATTCACCCCATTGCTCCCCTGCTGGACTGCCTGGCCGCCCCTCGGGCCTGCGCTGGCTCTCGTGGGCTTTCCCCAGCTCCGGTCTCCAAGAAGCATTCCCTTGGGATAAACCCCTGCGCAGCTCTGCTTGTTCACACCTCTCCCCCGGGGCCTCACCCACCGTCCCGGCACCTGGCGGGGTAAAGAGAGAATCCAGACAGGGGCCAGACCCAGCGCTGCAGAGCGAGAAGCCCTCTGAAAGAGGGAACAAGCCAAAATTAGTGTCAGGGGAGGCAGAAAAATGGCAGTCAAATCCCCCCAAGTTTTGCCAGTTCAGCCTCTGCGTCCCATGGCATCACGCAGAGGAAAGGCAGCGACTGTCAAGAGGCATCAGGGCGGGTGGAGCTGGGGTCAGCGTCTGCGGTGACACACCAGCTGGGGACAATCCCAGCCTGGGTGAGAAGAGACGGGAGGGGAGCTCACGGGACCCTGGGGGGCATCCTAGCTTCTGGTTCGCTCTCCGTGGTTTCAGAGTTGGCTTTACCGACGCCTCCCTCACCTATGTGAGTCTCTGGGGATCTCCCTTGCCTCCGATTCCTGGGAATCCTGCACCCTGATTTTCACCCAGCCCCTGGAACATGGCAATAGAGACCAGGGAGGGGGCAGGCATCTGCTGGGGTGTGTCAGGGATTGGCATGTGCCGGGGACTTGCTGACGCTGATGCAGTGCCCTGGGTTCTAGGCCTGTGGAGGCCAGATTCCCCTCCAAGGACAGAGCTGGTCCCCAGAGGGAGGGGATCGGAGACTGGATGGCAGCGTGAACACAGACAGGTCTGTGGATGGGGCGGATTAGAATCTCCATCTGATTCTCCAGGGGAGGAAAGTCCCAGGGGAGTTCCCTGGCCACAAACCAGGCCAGCTCTAGTACCCGAGGGGGCAAAAATCCATACCCAGCGAGGCCACTGTCTCGTAATTCTCCCGCATGACGCCCCAGTAGAGGGCCCGCTGACCCGGGTCCAGCAGAGCCCATTCTCCTTGGGTGAAATACACAGCCACCTCCTCGAAGGTCACCGGCCCCTGGAACGACAAGGGTCCCCGCTCAGCACCCATTGCCCCCGTGGCAATCCCAGCAGCCCGGCCACGGGGACGGCTGGGAACTCCCCCGTCCCCACGGACCACAGGGACCTTGCCCTGGGGATGGCAGGACATTTCAGCTGAATTCCAGCTCCGGTTTCAGGCTGGATGTGATGATGAATGTGAACGGGGCCCTGGTTTTGTGGCAAAAATTGGCACCTTGGGTTCTGCCTCCTGTTATCGCCCTGTGTCTTCCCTGCCCTCCTCCAGGGCTACCCTCCCAGCCCTGGCGATCCCCTACCTGAGCCAGCTCTGCTGAAGCCATTTCCCGTCCCTCGGGAGCATGGGCCGGCCCGGAGCAAGCCATGGCCATTACCCCGCAGCCTGTCAGGGCGAGAAGAGCGATTTCAGGGGGGTTTCAGTCCGCTTCACAGCATTGCTACAAGGACGGGGCAACTGGGTGATATTCCCAGGGTCCTTCCCGGCCTGAGGATCTATGAACGAAGGGGGTGCAAGAGGGTGCTGAAAAGTGAGAGGCAAGTCGCTGAGTGAGGGGTTTTAGACCTTCCATCCCCAAAGCAGCCCTGCTCCATGCCCCCCAAGCCAGCAGAAGCTGCTGCTGTTTTAATGGGTGAGACTGACACACCCCAGAGCTGGGGGCGTTCACGCTGCAGGCGGCAGCGATCTGCTCCCACGTTGCACTGCACTCTCCCTCCCTGCTTTAATTTTAGCCACGTCCCGCCCTGACTCCACCAGCCCAAGGGACAAAGGGAAAATCCAGCCCCAATGCTCCCTGGAGCTCCACCTGCCCGTTGCTGCCCCTCCAGCGCCCCCCTGGGGCCAGTCCCAGCAGGGCTCCATCACCCGCCCTGACGCCACGGGGACGGGGGACGCTCCCTGGGGATCCCAGGCTGTTCCTGCAGAGGTTTGGGTGCCCAGCGCTCTCCATCACCTGCAGTCCCCGGCTTGGCAGCTTTCGTGGGCCCCGCCGGGCAGTGCCCCCGGCCCAGGCAGTCGGCACTGGGAGAGAGGGACCCCGGGCTCTCCCCGCCCGCCTGGGGAGCAGCTGTTCAGCTCAGCCCCGGCTGCCTGCGGATACAGCAGACTATGACCCAGGAAGCCCAACCCCCAGCCCCTGCTGGAACCGCCTCCCTATAGAATCGGAGATGTGGGGCTGGGACCGACTAGCCCGGCCCCCTGCGCCGAGGCTGGCCCACGTAAACCCAGACCAGCCCCAGAGGAGTTTGTCCAACCTGGGCTGTAAAACCTCCCGGGACAGGGGCTCCCACAGTTGCGGTTGTGCAGCTTTTCCTACGATCCAGCCTAAGCCGCCCTGGCAGCACCAGAGACCCCCGGCCGCTTGTGCTGCCTTGGCCCACAGAGAGCAAGCCATCCCCATCCGCTTTGTACCAGCCCCGAACAGATCTGACGGCTGCTCTCGGCTCACTTTTCCCAGCACAAAACAGGCCCCGTGTTCTTAACCTCTCCCCGTAGGTCAGGGTTTCCAGCCCTTTCACCTCTGCTCCTCCTGGCAATGGAGAGAGCAACCAGAATCCATCTCTCCTCCCTGCCCAGAGAGAAACCTCCTGAGCGTAGGAACCAGAGACAGGCCCCCTTACCCCGTCTCACCTCACCGCAGGCCGACGTCTTTTCTGTTTCGGCCTCAGGCTGGCCTCTCCCACACACCCGTAGGCCCTTGTGGTGCTGGGCCCCTGGCCCCGACTCTGTGATGCAGCGTGTTTTCTGAGAACCGTTTACTGGCAATTTCCATAGTTCAACAAGCATTAAAATCTCCCTGACCGGCTGAGAAAACCGGGGCGGAAGAGGAGAAACGGGGGCAAGAAGCGACTAGGAGCGAAGTGACCATTGGCTGGGAAGATCCCCTCAAATCGCAGTGCAGGAACGAAAGAAACCCCCGATGCAGAGAGGGGGAAAGGCCCCCACGGCGCCTCTAAATAGACCACCGGCCAGCAGCAGAGACCAGCCCAGAGCTAGCCACTCACGCCCTCTTTGGATGCATCTAGTCTGGCTTTGTTCAGCCGCTTCTGCTTACTTCATCAGCTTACGTCATCCAATTACTTGGATTTTAGTCAAGTCTAAGCAAATCGCACCAGAAAATAAAGTCACTTCTTCCCATCCATCAGTGCCTGCAAGTGGGCAGGGAAGGGCTGAGAAACCTCTGAAATTAGGGGGGTTCCTCTGCACCCCATGCCCTGGGGGCCAGCAGGGTGCCCACGGTGCTGCGGCTCACAGGCTAGCACTGTAGGTGCATCTGCAGCATGGCCCTGTGTGTCCCAATAAATTCAGACACGCAGCTCAGGGAGGGGGATTTACTGGGGCTGGCGGCAAAGGGGATGATCGTGGCTCCCCCAGCACAAAGGCCGAAGCAGCTGTCATTCCAGGTGAGCGACAGTGGCTCCAGTTCAGGTCCCGGGGGCAACCCAGTGAAGAGTGGGGGCTCATCAGCCATGTGCCGGGGGCACCCACTCCAGTCCAGCGTCTATTCCCAGGCCAGGCTCGGTGAGCGATTCTCCTTCATCCCCTTGGCACTGGGTCTCTGCCCAGACGCTGCTATTCCCCGGTAAGCCTGCGCGGACCTGCCCCTGGCTGGAGTCCCTCGCTCCCAGCCGGTTCCACGTGCGGCTCTGGCACTGTTCCCGGGGTTCTCCAGCTCTGGCTGCCATGTGGCTCTCCCACCCCCAAACAGAGCCCGGCCACCCCCTGGCTTAGGGCCTTTCCCCCTGGCTGGCCTGGGCACAGGGAAGTGCAATCAGGAGTGGGAGCTGATGGGAACCGTGGAAAGGGACGTGCAACAGGCAGCTGCTTTGCATAGCCGTCACCCTTGCTCCTCACCGGGATTTAAGCATCAATCCTGCCTCCTCTGGGGAGCCAGCCGCTCTGACTCCAGTACGTCCACCATGCTGCACGACCCATTTTGCTGACGGCTGTACTGAAAATCCCCCTCCATGGTCCCCCTCCCTGGGTGAATTTTTGATCTCAGGCAGGGAGAGGACTGGAGAATCCTGGGGAACATCGGGGCTGCGTTAACCTTTACACATCTAGTGGGACTGACCAGTCAACGACGACATAAGTCTCAAGGAACGGGACAGATACACAAAGAACTGGAAGGACTGCAGGAAGTGGAGAGACGTGAAAGAAATAACGGCTTGTGTACGCTGTAAATAAAGAAGCGGACTGCGTTGTAATGCGTTCGAGCAATGATCATTCTTTCAAAATAGCACCGGTTGCGATTCTACGTGTAAACGAGCGAGTCAGAGACGTTGCCTTGTGCAACATCAAACAGACCTTAACGTAGCCGGTCCCTAAAATGTTCAGGGTGTAAAAATGATCAACACCTGTACGGTGTGTTAAAAACTCACCTCGATTCACCTGTTAACAAATGAACGAGACACTGAATGAAAGAACTAAGGGTTTATATATTCTGTTAAGTCGATAAGAACGTGGTGTGGTTTAATGCTCTTCCATTTCAAAGCAACTCCGCGTACCAAATAATGGATAGACAGTTCTTTGCCCTATCTCCTGATTACCCGATCTGGGCCCGGTCCCAATTAGATCAGACAAACGCAATTGTGGATGTGGGCTGACGGGGGTGTGAGACAGAGCTACACAGATCCCTGACAGCCCCGGACCCCCTGGTCATTACATCTAGACACCTAGTGGGACTGTTGGGTTTATGATTCATAGAATCATCAAATATTAGTGTTGGAAGGGACCCCAGGAGGTATTTAGTCCAACCCCCTGCTCAAACCAGGACCAACCTCAGCTAAATCACCCCAGCCAGGGCTTTCTCCGGGCCTGTTCAGGAAGCCAGTCAAGTTATTCTCAACCACGACTGTTCTGAACAGGTGCAAGAAAAACCAGGCGGAGGCTGAACTGCTAGCGTCCGACCCATACGGCACACGCGCTGCCTGTGCTTGGGCTCAACTTAATAAATAAGAAAATGGGGGAATGGCGTCACTTGCACCGAGCCTGCCCACGTGGAAATAAATGTAATCAATGGACGTAATAGGAAGGGCTGGGCCGGATGCCCACCCTTTCCTGTGTGCGGCCTTAAAGAAAGAGACTTTGGGGGAAAAATGCCAAAAAAACCCAGCAGGATCTATTGGGATGAGTTTCATCCTCCTGGCTGCCACCCACTGTATGCAGGGACCCCCAGCTTTCACCCCCCTGATCGTGAGAAACCTCCTGACCAGCCCAGGCCAGTGAGTAGGACCCGGAGGACATCAGCACCTCTCCCAGCTCCCGCTAAATCCCAAACAGCACCTGGGATGAAACAGGATCCAACTTTAACAAGAAGAACAACTTTTTTCCCCCGAAGGGCTGTTCTTCCCTAGTCTCTGATGCCGTCCAGGAGAGGGTCAGACAAGGGGTTCTTCCTTCGAAGACTCTCTCCGGGAACAAGGCTGCCGTTGCCACCAAAGCCTGGCTCAGTACTTTACATTTCAAAGGCTTTAACTGCTTTCCTGTCTCTTTAGTACAAAGTTAACGGGCTGTGTTTGCCGAATGGGCAGAGGTCTCTGCACGCTCACAACGACCCTGGTTTAACGCTGTTTAATGGCGGGCAGTGGCTGGGAGTGGCTCATCCGTTCCATTGGCGTTAACCCCCCAAGGCCTTTGCAGCAGGGATTTCAGAGACGCTGGGGGGCCCGTGCGCTGTTTAAAGGTCTTTTGAGAGCAGAGCCTGTCTCATGGGTCCAGCTCCGTGGCTGGGAGTCAGGGAGGTTTCCCTCTGTCCCTCCCACGCTGAGCCGGCCGTGAGGAAGAGATGGTCGGGGCAGCCAGTGAGCTGCAGAGCCGGAGGAGTCACCGACCGGCCGCCCCCTGAGGTCAGCAAGCTGGGCGGGGGCCTAGAGCACCCCAGGGGCCGGGAAGTCAGTCCCCTGCATGAAGCCGCTGGTGCACCAGCAGGTTGGCTCTCTGGCTGAAGCGCTTGCCGCAGCCGGGGCACTGGTGGGGGCGCTCGCCCGTGTGGGTGCGCTGGTGGGTGAGAAGGTTGGCGCGCTGGTTGAAGCTCTTCCGGCAGCGGGGGCAGTGGAAGGGGCGCTCGCCCGTGTGCAGCACCTGGTGCGTGAGCAGGTTGGAGCTGCGGTTGAAGCTTTTCCCGCACTCCAGGCAGCGGTAGGGCCGCTCGCCCCCGTGGGTGCGCCGGTGCCGGTTGAGGGTGGAGCTCTGGGAGAAGGCCCGCCCGCAGTCGACGCAGGCGAAGGGCCGCTCGGCCGTGTGGACCCGGCGGTGGTTCACCAGGGTGGATCTGACGCTGAAGCGCTGCCCGCAGTCCGGGCACTGGTGGGGGCGCTCGCCCGTGTGGGTGCGCCGGTGCTGCGCCACGTCCGAGTTGGTGCGGAAGCCCTTGCCGCAGTCAGGGCAGGGGCAGGGCCGCTCGCCAGTGTGGGTGCGCTGGTGGGCCAGGCGGTGGGAGCTGCGCCGGAAGCGCTTCCCGCACTCGGGGCACGGGAAAGGGGCCTCGGCTGTGTGGCTGCGCTGGTGGATGATGAGCTCCGAGCTCTGCCGGAAGCGCTTGCCGCACTCGGCACAGTGGAAGGGCTCCTCGCCCGTGTGCAGCCGGCGGTGGGTGACCAGGTCCGAGTTCTGCCGGTAGCTCTTCCCGCAGTCAGCGCACTGGTAGGGCCGCTCGCCCGTGTGCACCGTCTGGTGCCTGATGAAGTGCGAGCTCTGCGCGAAGCTTTTCCCGCACTCGGGGCAGGTGTAGAGTCTCCCCGGCCGGGCCGTGGCAGCTTCACCCAGGTCCAGCGCATCGCCCCCGTTACACCCCCACTCCTCTGTAGGGTTACAGTGCTGGACCTGCAACCCGCGCTGCCCCTCAGTGGCTTTCCCCAGCTCCGGACACCAGGGAACGTCCCCTTCAGATCCTTCTGCCAGCGTCCCATTGGGCCCCTCCGGCTGAGTCATCTCGTTCTCGTTCCCATGCTCTGGAATAAAGAGAGAACCCAGACCGCCATCACTCCCTGCGCCAGGGAAAAGGGTACCGGCCTATGGTGTAAAAAAACCCTTCCCTGTGACTCTGCCCCTGGTGGGAGGAGAGATCCCGAACGAGGAACTCTACCCAAATTCAGGCTGTCATGAGGCCGCTCTACCTTCCTGAGTCTGCAGACAGGCACCGCTGGTGCTGCTCAGAGATTGCCCCAGCAGCAGGAAATTCAGACGAATCTGGCCGTTTTCAGGGCTGTTGTGGGCTGCTGTGCCCCGGACACGAATCAGGCCAATTTCACTCTGCTAGTGCTGCAGGGGCTCGGAGCGACAGCACAGATTGCCCCCTGCACTGGGAATGGCTTTGATTAGAGACCCTCGATCCAGGGGTGGATGGATGGAAGGATGGACAGCTAGTACAGATCTAGGGATGAGACCAGCTACACCTCCTTTGCTGTAGCTGCCCTGAGTGGCCCCCACATTTCCCACACCCCTAACAGGCAGCGGGTCTCCCCGGAGCTTTGCAGGCATCCCGGCTTCAAGCACGGATGTCCGCGGCTTAGAAATGTCCTTTAAAAATGACACAGCTCTTCACAGAAAGTTGCTGAGCCAACGGGAGAGCGACCTCGCCCCAGATCAGCCAGGAAATTCAGCCCATGGCCGGGCATACGTTGCGAATGGCCAGAAACTGGCACACAAAGAGCCCTTTGGTACCAGCTTTTTTCTCCCATCCCAGCTGCTTAAACACCATCCCCAAGTCACTCCTCTGCCTCCAGAGTCCTGGCTTCTCTTCCCAGGTCCGCCAAGTCCCCTTCCAACCTTCTGTTTCCACTCGTGCCCATTCTGTCACCCGCCGGTCACTCAGCCGGGTCCCTGCCGTCTCTTGCCATGTGTATATCCAGCACCCGACACAACAGGGTCCTGACACCAGTCCGGGCTTCCAGAGGCTCATGTCGTAACCATGGCTATCATTCATAAGGTACAGAGATGGCTAAAGGCGAACCAACCCGTTTTACCAGAGGGAAACTGAGGCACGCAAAAGGAGTGGGGAACAGAAGCCAGGTCTCGCCCTGCCCCCCGGCTGGCCCGACTAGCCTACACACAAACCGTGGGTGGGGAGGCAGCTGGAGACAAATGAAGGCCCCCGGCTGCGTTTTCTCCCACCTGCCCCGACAGCCTCCACCCGCGGGGGGCCACCCGCGCCCGGCCCCTGCGCGCCGGGGCGGGTCTTTCCCACGGGAGGGAGGCAGAGAAGAGCCTTTGCAAACGCAGCCTGCGCCGGGGGCGGCTTTCACCCTCCCCGGCCGGGCCCGAGGCGGTTCAAGCGGCTCCTCACCGGTGCGGGCGCCGCGCGGGGTCTCCTTTCCCGCGGGGTCCAGGAGCCCCGGCTCCGGCCCCGGCTCCATGCGGGGCAGCCCGTGCGGGGCCGCTGTTCGTTGCGGGGGACGGGCCGGGGAGGCCGGGCTCGCCCCGCGGCGGCTCTGAGTGACACAGGAAGGCCAACCCCCGGGATGCGGAGCGGAGCCGCCCCCGACGCTGGGGAGAGGCTGGGCCGGGCCCCGAGCGCGTCCACACGCCAGTGTAAGCGGGCTCCGCACACGTGCCCGCCCCACTCAGTGGAAAGGGGGCAGCGAAGCCCTGGGAAGTCGCTATTTTAGGCGTTCGGACAAAATCCATCCGCAGTGGCCCTGCTCCGGATTCACTCCGCTTCTGCCAGAGACTCGGTCCGGGGCCAGGGACACGGAGAGGGGCGGGGAATAGGGAGCGGCGCAGAGCCCCGAGCAGGCGGGGGGAGACAGAAAGGGAAAGGCGATAAACAGACGCGGGACGGAGCCGGATTAAATGGGGTCTCGGCACGGGGTAAAATAGCCCCCAGCGGCCCCTCGCTAGAGTCTGCATGGCCGAGGGCCCCCCGGGGCGCGATCGGGCCCGCTGCTCGGGGTCTGTGTGCGAAGGGCCAGTTCCCCTGTACAGACCCCACCCTGTGAGAGATATTGCCCCTGGGCCGCCTCTGTGGGGCTGAGGATGCCCTGCCCCTAGTGATGCCCCGCTGGGGGGCGAGGGGAGAATGATTTTCTAGTTATTTATGCACCTGGGCGAACTTTCTTGACCCAAATTTTTGGGGTCAGAAATGCTGATTTGGTGACACAGAAACAGGGTGCGAATCCGTGTTGATGTCACCAAATGGAGTAAAAAATAATGGAAAAAGTCCCTCAAATGTTCCAGGTCAACCCTTGCTGTAGGAAACGGTTCGATTGGTTGATTGGAAATGACTTTTTGGTTGCACATTTTCTTTAATTTGTTTTCTTAAATGCTCAGCAGCTGAAGGAAACATTTTGCTGGGCCTGACGTTTTTTTTCCTGGCAGTTTTGGCCTCGCAGAATTGGAATAATGGGCTGTTTGCCCAGCACTAGTTGTTTGTCTTGTCCTAATATAGACACCCACCAAGCCCCGTCATTTTCATCCTTGCACATTGGTCGAAAAATCCCTGCAGTGACATGGGCTGGTCAGCGTTTGAATATGGAGCGAGAGGTTCCTTCGATTTTGCCCGTTTGCCTCTTTATCGAGTATCCATCTAAACCCCCTCCACCTTTTGGATTTTTCCCCTCACCTTTTTCAGTTGCAGCCGCTTCTGGTTTTGAAGGGAAACAGTCACCCCAAGCCCTTCTCCCCCCCCCGGATTAAACCCCCACAATCAACATCAAAACGTTTGTGGCCCCCTTTTCTGTGAGTTAACCTTGCGGTTGGCCCAGTGAAAATATAAAATGTGTATCCGCATCGGAGCCGCAAAAATGATCCGCGGATATCCGCACCCGGCTGCGGATATCCACGGATATAAAGCGGGGTATCTGCAGATTTGAAAGGCTGTATAATCACCGAGGGCTCCTGCTACCACGGGGAACAAATGGCAGGAGAGGGGGAAATCGTCGCTCTCTGTCTGTGCCTTGGATCTGGATGAGCTCCTGTTCTGATTTTGCCCCTTGTCTCGCTCTCTATTGGCCATCCATAGAAATCCCCTCGGATCCTCTGTCTTTCAAAGAGCAGGACTTGGCTGGGAAAGGTGCCAGGCGCTGTAATTCCCGTCAGTGATCCAGAGGACGCGGAGGTTTCACTTTCCCCCAGCCACACTGCTTCTGCCCCCAGGCTCGCTCTGCCTCGATTGGCTAGGGGCTGTCTGGCAGCCACAGCAAAGGACTGAGCAGACAGCAGCAGAGAGGTAGGAAGAGAGCTGTGAGCCCTGAGGAGGAACCAAGGACATACGGGTGACCCCGGGCCCTCACCCCACTGCCCACCAGAGCCTGGATCCCCCTGCCCCTGCCAGGATGCTGCTCTGCCTACTGCTCCTCCCCTGGGCGTGGGGAGCCCTGGCTGGTAAGTGGGGATCTCTCTCCGCACCTCATTTCCTACTGAGGGGATAGGACGGGTTTAATCCTAGGGCAGCACCAAGCTGGGCTAGTGACTCTTGCTGGGGGGGCAGGAGGAGGGGGAGGCGGGTTAGGGTTCAGCAGAGAGACCCTGTGGATGCAGCAGTAACAAGACTGAGACTCATCAATATCTCTCCTCACCCACTTTGTCCTCCACTTCTTTCCTCCCTCGACCCCTCGGCCCCCAGCTTCCCCTCCTGTCTCCCCAGGGTCTGTTAACATTGTACGTTTCCTTTACTGACTGTCCATAAACTTACGGACGGTTTAAAACCCGATAAAGAAAGAAGAGGGATGGGGGTGGCTCTGCCCTGGCAGTCAGGGCTGGCCCCGCGGGTGACACTAGGAGCTGTGCTGAGAGCAGCGGTTCCCCAGTCTGGAGGGGATGGGGGGAGATGGCATGTCACACACGCACAGACCCTTGGAGTGCCTCTGCTCCCCCCTCGCTCAGCCCTGAGTGGCTGGGGACTGGAGGTGGCAGGTGCTCGGGGGACAGAGCCAAGTGCAGACAAAAAGAGAAGTTGGTGGAAAGGCGTGTTCTGGTGAGGAGGGACTGAGCGAAAGCCCTGACGCTCACCAGAGCACAGACCCCTCCTCCCCTGCCAGAATGCTGCTACCCCTGCTGCTCCTCCCCTGGGCATG
>ML675668.1:690523-713086 GCA_007922155.1 Mesoclemmys tuberculata | reverse complement strand
ACCTTCCCCGCCAGCCCGTTCATAAAGGTGACGCATTTCCTCAGCTCCTCCTGCAGGGTGATGATCTCCCCCTGTTCCACAACCAGTGCCTGTCGCTCCAGCTCGATATGAGCCTGGCGCTGCTCATTGGCTTTGATCTCGGCTTCCGTCTGTTGCTGCTGCTCGTTGTGCTTGCGTACTTCGGCCGAGTACGTGGACTCTTCGTTCGTGTGCCGATTGACGGCATCCTGGGCCTCGCTGGCGGCTTGCTCGGCGGCAAGCATAGCCGTGTGCCCACAGCCAACCATGATGGAACCTGGTGAAAGCAAATATAATTAGTTATCGGCTGAGTCTTGGGACTGCACTAATTCTCAAGGGCCTGACTTAGATCAGGTCCTCCCATCATGCCAGGCCCTGCACAGACCCCTACCAATTGCGATTGGGGCCCAAGCGCTGCTCGTGTGGAGGGGTCCCCTAGTGAGTTGCTCCCCCGACAGCCTTTGGGGAGGTCAGCACTCATCCAGGACTCACCCTGCAGGTACACGCAGTCCCATGGCCCCTCCCAGCATACCCAGCCTGGAACCTCCTTCCCTTTGGCTGCTCTTCATACACGGCCTGGGGTTCGTGCCCTCTCCAGTGACCTGTGTGGCCCTTCCCACCCCAGAGGAAGATGCAGCAAGGCCAAGTATCTAGCCAAAGCCCTGTGGAGCGTCTCCTGCTTCCTCCCCCGGCAGGACACCGCGGCAGGGTGGCTTCCGCAGCCTGGCTGCTGTTCTAGGCAGTGTGCGGCTCCACGCACAGACCCCAGATGGCTTCAAGTCCCTGTTGGGCTGGTGCTGCCCAGTCACCAGGCCAAGGCGCTGACAGGCTAAACAGAAGTAAATGGACTGGGACTCTAGAGAACTAGGGTCTATTCCTGGTTCTGCCAGGGCCCTGCTGGGTCACCTTGGGCCAGTCACGTTCCTCCATTGTGCCTCCATTTCCCCATCTGTTCAATGGGGATAAAAACACCCCCTCTCCTTTGTGAAGTATTTTGAGAGCTGCTGATGGAAAGGGTTAGATAAGAGTCAGAGATCGTTAGGATTACATGAGTCCCAAAGCTTTATTTTGCTCTAACACTACAAGAATCATTTCATATCATGCGGTTCTTAAGTATGCAATAAACGTGTGTTCATGGGATCTTTCTATTCGTGGAGCCCGTCCATTCATCCCCATACACCCTCCTCTCCATTCATCCTTGTACAGCCCATCCATCAATTTCCTTGGTTGGAGGCCTCTCTTCCCCGCCCATACTTCCCCAGTGTGGGATCCACCCAACTAGCTGCCAGATAAGGTCCCCATCTGCCACATACAAAATCCTAGGCCTCAGCCTTGAAGAGAATCGTCTCTGGAGGAGAGGAAATTTTGGTCTCAGAGTCCTGATCAGTCCTGAGCATTTCTGCTGAAACTGCAGGCCAGGGTGGGGAAACCCAGCTTGAGAACCTGCCAACTAACTTCATACAAACCAAAACATCCAGTGAGAGGAATAACCCACTGCCCCAAAGGGGAAATGCCTCGTGCTCCATTCCCTGCACCCTTTAGCTAGTCAGTCCCTTCTTTGTGGCTGGATTGGAACTGGTGTCTTTAGATGGGACAGACAGGTCCCCTTATGCTAGCCACTTTCTTGCAGTTTCTCCATGCTCAGTAGGGACTGGAGAGCAGGAACCACTAAAAAGGGGATTGAGAGGACCCATCCTATGGTGTCCAGTGGATGAATGAACTCTAACTCCTAAATCTCTGGTAAAAGCTGCAAGGTGTGCTCAGTAAAGTGCTGTGAGGCTATAACATGTAAACAAATAAATGCCACTCACCAATCAATGTCCCCACGATAGGAATAAACATCAGCCCGATGCCAATATCTCGTGTCAGTTGATTGTTCCGTGATTCGTCTTTTTTTCTCTGCAGTTCAGCCTGCATTTCTCCAAGGTGCCTTTTGGCTGTTTCCAGCATCTCTCTGGCCTTTCTTTCTGACTCGCGGCAGGAGTCCAGCTGGATCCTTAAGCGCATGAGGCTCTGTTTCTTTTCATCTTGCTCATCCTGCAGGCTTTTCTTCTTCACGACTAGCTCCTCGATTTTGGCATCTATGATCTCCAGTTGCCTTCCCAGCTCCTCTTCTGCTGCTGACAACTCTCGGGAAGCTGCCTTGATTCGTTTCTGGATTTTATCATGTGCATCTGGATCTACCTTGGTTTCGAGTAAACATTGGGTGAACCACACCAGCTCCCTCATCCCTGCTTCAAAATGGCCCCGGATGACCATCTTATAACCCTTATCTCGACTGGAAAGAGCCATGGGGAAGTGCCACTGGATGAAACTCTGCCTGCAAGAACAAAATGACTGTGAGCATCGCAGACAGCTGTTGGGTCCAGCTGCTAGAGAAGGACACCTGTTCTCCATTCTGCACCGCATTACACCTGTGCAAGTGCAGAATAACCACCGATGCCGCAGGTTTGTTCCGAATTCACACCGGGGTCACTGGGTCCAAACTCCAGTCCTGATTGCACTGATACAGCAGGGCTGCTCCAGATTTGCACGAGGACCACTGAGACCAGAATCCAGCCAGAACTCCATAGGTGACAGTGGGGTCACTCTGGACTCACACCAGGCTCACCGAGAGCAGAATCTAGCCCTTTATCTTTATTTGATTCCTCACAAACGGAAGAGCTCTGTGGCCTCTTCTGGCTGGAAGGATCTACGAGACAGGTTGATTCCTTACCTGCCTTGCAAGTACGCGTCTAACCTTTCCTCGCCGTTCTCAAATCCAAGGCTCATGGACCCCAAGAAGCAGTGCCATGTCTGTCATTTAAAGTTTTTAATGGTTTTAATGGGAAAGGGCCTCCCATAACCACAGAACAAATGAACAAGGACCCTCATTCCCCGCTGTGTTGCTAGTTTAACATGAGCATGGCTCTGTGTGTCACCAGCTCTCACAGCTTCATCGCCATAAAGGAGATTTCGGCCTTGACAGCCCTCCAGCCTTTGACCTCCTTCTTCACAGGGCTGTTACGGGACGGGTGGGACAGGGAGCAGCTCTGTGCCTGGGTGGTGGGTATAATAGGCTGGGGGAGGCCCCTTGGTTCACCCTTGCCCGCTCCTGTTGGAGGTTCCCCCTGTACAAGCATCACAACTTCTCCTAGCCTGAGGGCAAGCCCATTGCAGCCAGGTCCATCCCTGGGGCTGGCTCAGCCTGCAGGGAATTGCCAGGCTCCAGAGCCCTCCTGGCAGGGCCACCCAGCCTCCTGCCGGCCTTGCACCTGGGCCCGGTGGCCCCAAAGCCATGGGGCATCTCGGACTGCACTCGCCAAACACCCCTGGCCGCAGGGCCACATATAGGCACAGGCCATGGCCCGGGTGCTCCATGGCAACACGTCCTGGAGTGGCTCCCCGGGCCTAGAGCAGCAGGTGCTGCTGGGAACTGGGGCAAAGACCAGGGGAATCCCAGAGAACCCAGTGCTGTGGGAATGGTGTGACTATCACCATCCCCGTGGTTGAGGCCGGACCCAGACACGGTGAGGGACCAGACCAGCGGGTGCTGCTGGGGGTGTCCCTGGGCTTCCGCAGGATCCTTCCCCTGGTTTCCAGATGCTGCTCTTGGCCTGGGAGCCTCCCTGGGGTGTGTCACAGAGCACCGGCACCAGGCCCTGCACCCACATGCAGCTTGGTGGGTCTGAAGACAGGTCAGGGGGTGGTGGTGGGACTTGGGGGCTTGTGTGGAGCTGAACTGATGTAGGGCAGGGGCAGACACGAGGGCTGGGGCCAGGAATTAATTGATCTGGTAGTTTCCACGACCTCTGCAATTACCCACAGGTCAACGAACCACCAGATGGCACCAGTGGCATCTTCCCGCATAACCGCACCCATCGCCCTGGAGGAGGGTAACAAGCTGACACCCTGGCTGCCTGGACTTCCAGCGAGAAAGGGATGAAATAATGGTGAGGGGAAGGAGGTATATGGGGTGGAAACACAGACCCCTGGCGTGGGTGGCAAAGGGGGCATACAGACCCCATGCTGAGGGGAAATGGGGGAGTCTGGGATTGGCAGAGGGGGGGTTACTTTGACAGGTAAAATATGTAAAATGTTGCAGAAGATTAAAATATAGAGTTTTCCAAATAGAGGATGCTACCGGGGAGGGGATGGGGACATGGATAAAGTTGAAGGGGCTGTTTTGGGGGATGCATGGGGCTTCCTGGCCCAGACACCTGCACCCTCTGCCCCCAAGTCCAGGATTCCAAAGCTGGCCCAGCCTGGTGCTGCTCAGACCAGGCTGCATGGAGTTTCCAGGGGTCGTTTCAGGGCTTACACTGCACAGGGTCTATCCCCACTGACCAGGTGCCATCCACTACAGGACACCAAGCCGTCTTCTTTTGGGATGTGTCGGGAACCACAGCTGCTGGGAAACCTCCATCTTCACCACCATCTGCAGGGTTTTCAACTGGGGAGCTGGGCTCTTCTGTGTCCAGCACCCCTAGTGGTGGCCGGCAGTTCTGCATCACCAATTCTGCGGGGAACAATTAAATTCTGTGCAGAGCATTGATTCTGCCCAACTTCTGCACTGAGCAGTGGCACAGAATTTCCCCTGGAGTAAAATGAGGGACAATGGTATGGGGGAAAGAGGGAATGCAGGGACATGCGGATCCTCTGCCACAGTGGGGAAGGCAGGAGATGAGGGGTCACACAGAAACCACGATGAGGGGGAAATAGGGGACCCTGGTACAGGCTCTTTTGAAAATTTGACCCTGGGCCAGTTTCAGCATTGCAATAGCCCCACCTGGTCAAGCTGGGGAAGAAAATTGAAAATTGAAGCCAGACTGTCAGGACAATAGAAGCTTGGCTGGGGAACGAAGCCAGGAGCAGGATAAAAGGCAAGTCTCAGTCCATGTCGCCCCCTCAATGGAAGGGAAACCCCACCTGGGTTTTGTTTGTGCCTTGATCCTCTATTAAATAATGGCAAGAACAGGCTCATGTGTGCTAGCAAATGCCAGAGGCTTTATTGAAAATGCTCAGTACTGTAGCATTGCAAAGCAGGATATTCAAGGATTGATGTTTGCTCTCACTTGCTGGTTCGGTGCATGCGAGGCATGATCAGTGTGTCACCTGGATCTCCCTGTGAATCATGGGAACTACTCAGAGTAAGCAAGGCCGCTGCATCCACTTCTGATTTTCTTCCAAGTGTCAGGAGGATCCCTGGGCCAGTGGAGATCAAAGGGAGTTTTTCTTCAACTTGAGTTGGGGCAAGGTTGGTCCTGCCCAATCCACATCACTGTAGGCCACGTTTCTAGAGGTATTTAGGAACCTAACTGCAGAGTGGGACCTGGTGAGATTTTCAAAAGCACCAAAGCTGATTAGGTGCCTGACTCCCTTGGCAATCAACTAGAAGCCTAATTCCCCTGGCAATCCAATTTAAGAGCCCACCAGGTGCCAATCTGCCTCTTTAAGTGACTAAATACATTGAACATCCGGCCCTGTGAGTCCAGCACGTGCTATGGCCCATCTTGTGATGTGACGCTTGGAGAGAGGTGAAGTGACTTCCCCTCCAGCTAACAAAAGAGAGACATGGGACAGACTGACTGGAATCCAGGAGTCCTGACTCCCGGTCCCCCCTCTCCAACCCACTTAGACCTCACTCCCCTCCCAGAATCCGGGATAGGACCCAGGAGTCCTGGATGCGAATCTCCCCTGCTTTAACTACTAGACACCACTCCCATTCCACAACTAATGATAGAACCCAGTAGTCCAGCACCTCCCCTGCTTCCGCATCTGGTTCTCTGGCTGATTCCATGGCAGCAAGTCAATGGGAATTTCTCCTGGGTCACTGAATGTGGAATTTGCTCTCTAGCCAAAGTAGCAGGAGCTCTGTCACATGTGACAATTTATAAAATCTACAAATCCTGCTTCAGAGAGAAGGGGCATTTTCCTCATCTCCCCCTCTAGGATTCTTCCTGCAGGTTCTTATAAGGGCCCACTTGTACCTAACTGTCTCACCCACACCCTGCCCCCTCCAAACCTAGTGGCTGAGTTGGGGTAACGATATGTACCTCTCTTAAAGATGGGAAGCTAAAGCACAGAGAAATAAAGTGATTTGCGCAGCGCGTGGCATAGTAAAGACTAGAACCGAGGTCTGATGTGTCCTTGCAAAGCACCTTGACTGCAGGGCTGGCCTTTCTCAAGCTCAGGTCTTGCAAGGCAAAGGTCATATTTAGAGTGAAGCGATAGGCAAAACAAAGGTCGTATTTGGAGCAAAGCGATGTGGGTTTGCAGTTGATTGATTGTGGAGATTCCCAACAGTGTGAACCAGTAGCTGGGACTCCACCACTGCAACACTCTACTCATACTGGTCTTCCTCCTCTGTGGTCAGCTCCTTCATCCCTTGTTTAACCGCTCCCTCAATTGCCTTCTGCTCTTCCACAGTCACCGAGGGCAGAACAGCCTTCAGCTCCCTGTCAATCGTCTCCACCCTAGCCTCTATGCTCCTATCAAACTCCTTCTTCTTCTCGATCACCAAGTCATAGATGGCTTGGCGGGCCTCTTCGCAACCTGTCTGTAACACCTTCCGCTCAGCCTCGAAGCTCGGGTCGGAAGATTCCAGGGCAATCAGGCGCCCCAAGCTGCTGACACGATCCATCAGATATTTATTGGACACTTCGGTGTAGGTCTCAGCTATCATGTGCACCAGGTGGGCCACGTTGGAAGCGTTGAATGCTTGGGTGTAGATGATGTCTTTCACAAAGGATTTGGAGGAATAGCTTTCAATTTTCTGAACATCAGAGACGGAGCCCACAAATTCCTTGATGTTCCGACTGAGGCAAGAGTCAATCAGGCTGGAGATCATCTGGAAGAACCTCACCATCTTCTCCCACTGCTCCTTCACCTTGCCCAGGGCCTCCAGCCCTTTGATCAGCATCTGCCTGGCCGTCTCAAAATCAATTTCTTGCACCTTGCATTTCTCCATGGCACACATGATTTCCATCAACTCATCGTTCTGCTTCTTGAAGTTCTCTACGCTCTTTTGATACCCTTCCTGGGTTGACTTCAGCATCTCCCGGCTCTGCTCAACCTTCAAACGTGCGTTTCGCAGGGCACCGGAATCTGCCGTTGAGTCTTGTTGACATTTTGCCATGTTTGGTGGCTTGAGGGCAAAGGCGGAAGATCCCATTGAGGATTTACTGTATGAATCAAATTCTGATGCTCTTTGATATAAGTTTTTGATCTCTTCAACAAGAGACTTCTCTTCCACTTTTGTTTTGTTTTGGGACAAGGCCATCTCTTCCAGCTGTTCACAAACACGGATGCCAGATGTGCAGATATTCAGAGCTTGATTTTTTGGCTCAGATGTCATTTCTCCATCTATGCTGCTCTTCTGATCTAGGAATCCTTTTTTCAGCCAGTTGCTCTCAACCTTCTGAGTTTTCTCATTGAAGACCTTCTCCATGCGGAGGTCACCCTGCTCACTGATTAGCTCTTTGAGCATTGTTGCATAAGTCAGCAGCATTCCTGACTTTCCAAAAACCCTTAGTGCTGAAATTAAGCTTCCATGATCTGATTGCTCTGGGCCAGCTGCTGCACCGCCCCCCATTCTCCAAGCTGGCATCTTGGGGAGTTTTCCCGTGGATATCCTTGCAAATGCATTGATGATACTGGTAATTGGAGCTGTAATATTCTCCACAATGCTCATGCCCAC
This sequence comes from Mesoclemmys tuberculata, assembly GCA_007922155.1. Lineage (NCBI taxonomy): Eukaryota > Metazoa > Chordata > Testudines > Chelidae > Mesoclemmys > Mesoclemmys tuberculata. The sequence goes on along the minus strand of ML675668.1, from coordinate 705,390 downwards.
GGCCTTCCACCCTGTGGGGATTTCTTCCATGGCTTTCTTGTACTCCTTAAAGGACTCCTCAGCCTGCTTCTTCATCTCATTGTGGTACTGCTCGGCCAGTTTCTGAGTCTCCTTGGCCGCCTTTTCCTTGATCCGTGCCTGCTGCAGCGCTATCTGGACGTCCTTCAGCTCATCCTCATAACCTTTCTTGGCATTCAAACAGGACTCCAACAGCTCCTGAATCAGGTAGATGACATCCAAATACTTCTCCTTCACCACCTGGGATAAATCTTTGCAGTCGTCCGCCACAGCCTTCATGTGCTGTAGTTGCGTCGGCAGCATGGCGCTCACCGTCTCTATGTCCTGGAACAGAATCTTAACAATCCCCTTCATCCGTTCTGGGACGCTCATGGAGAGGAGTCTGATCTGGTCCATGTTGACGTGCGCAATGTTGAAGGCTGCCCAGCCTTGGTTACTGACTTGACACAAGCAGGCCCTGAAGGATTCTGGGTATTTAATGTGCTTGTAGCCATCCTTAGGTGGGTTCTTATTGATGGAAAAGTCCCCCTGCCCTGCTGAAATGAAAACCAGCTGCCCTAGGATAGCGATGGAGATGGGCGCCGGCATGAGGAACTCCTCCCAGTTGGCGTAGGACTTCATCATCAGCTCCGTCTCCTTCCGCACATCCTCAGCTTTGTTAATACTCAGCTCAGCTTTAACCAGTGCTTGGGATTTTCTGCCTTCATCTGCCATTGTGCAGCCAGGAACCTGAAAATAATATTAAACGTGTATATTACAGTAGCACCCGATCAGGATGAAGGCCCCGTTCTGCTGGATGTGCGACAAAGACCTGGGAAGACGTGGTCCCTTCCCTAAAAGAGTTTACAATCTAAGAGACATGGACTCATGACTTACAGCAGGGGGGGCTGGGAGCGAGGACTCCTGGGTTCTATCCTCAGTTCTATGAGGGGAGTGGGGTCTAGTGGTTGGAGTGGGAGGGGCTGGGACTCAGGACTCCTTGGTTCTTGTCATGCTGACTGGATGGGGAGGCATTTGTGTTATTTGACATCAGTATGTCAAAATCAGTGATTCATGCGAGACGTGCCATGTCAGGTACTGTTAGAAAGGCTATAATGTGCTGAGTAAGATGTGTGGTAAAGGCAGGCTAGAAGGCTACAGGAGGGTATGCCAGGGCCAATATGTGAGCCCCAGGATGCTAAAAGCCCTTTTCCCTGCAGACAGGGAATTGGAGGCACCTGGACCCAATTAAGAGCCTAACCCAGGTATATTTAAACCCTGCCTTCCCTAAAGACTGGGAGGAAGATAGAAGAAGGAGAAGGCAGTGGTAGTTAGAGGAGGATCGCCCGGGAACTGATAGTAGCGTTTCCCCACCACCACAGCGGGTGAGGCGGAGCAGGAAAGACTCAGACCCCAGACTGTGGGAAGGACTGGTGGCCCTCTGAGCCTCCAAAGCTCCACCACGCACCCTGCAGCCCCTGGAGGGGCCCACAGAGAGGTTCCTCCCTGGGCCCTGGGGCAGATACACAGACTGGGACTACCCACCCTCCCCTGTGGGGTTGAAGGGCAGCCCTCAGGCCTGAGGCAAGGCCTGCACTCCACTGCTTGGTGAGAGAGGCGCTGGGGGGTCGAATCACCTCAGACCCCTGGCCAGAAAAGACTGTGGCTGGCTGGTGAGACCCAGAGGGGGCTTCATTTACCACACTGGTGTCAGCAGTGGGATCACTCTGACCGCCCTGGGGGCAAGGTAACCCAGTCCCAAAATGGACGACGTTGTGTGAGCCCTGGTCCAGGCCACCGCGGCCCAACAAGAGGCTACGCGGGTTCAGGTGGCTGCCCAGCAAGGGTCAGTACGGCTGCAACAAGAGATGAACCAGCTGTTGATCAGTCAGGCAGCCCAGGACCGAGCCACCCTACAGGAGATAATGGGCCAGCTGAAAGTCCTGACCACCCTAACCTGTGGCCACGAGGGGTCGCAGTCCCTAAGGACCAGCAGCTATCTACAAAAGATGATCCGAGATGATGACATGGAGGCATACCTGTTCACCTTCAAGAGGACAGCCATACGGGAGGCCTGGCCCCAAGATCAATGGGCAGCATCCTCGCCCCATTTCTGGGTGGGGGGGCCCAGAAAGCCTACTGTGACCTGACAGCTGAGGCTGCTTCGAACTACCCTCAATTGAAGGCAGAGATCCTTGCCAGGTCTGGAGTGACGAAAGCTACAAGGGCCCAAATGTTCCATGGGTGGAGAACCAGGAGGGCCAAGCACCGACGCCCCAGCTTTTCGACCTGATTCACCTAGCTCAGAAATGGCTGCGCCCACAGGTCTGCAGTGCAGACCGGGTTACTGAGACCCTCATCCTGGACAGGTTCACGAGGGGGCTGCCGCCAGACCTGCGGGGGTGGGTTAGTCAGAATGACCCCACCTTGTATGATGACTTGATCGCCCTCATCGCGAGGCAGTTGGCAGTCAGGGAACTGTCACGGACTGCCAAGGAAGAAGGGCGCCAGAACAAGAGGCTAGTCCCTGCTCCAAAGGCTCAAACCCCTGAGACAGCAGGCAAGCCCATACTGGGGAGGAGGGGAACTAGAGAGTGGTCTGAGCCCGCAAGCGGATTTGTGGGTCCCGGGAAGGAGGATCCTGGCCTGAAATCTGGTAGCCCAAAGTATAGGGGGTGTCTCGACCAGGGTACCGTGGCTATGCCTGTGGGGAGGTAGGGCACATAGCTGCCCACTGCTCAAATGCAGAGGAGACCATGCAATGTGGGCTGGGTGAGTTCGCTGGTCCCTGTAGCCTGGTCTACCTTGTGGGGGTAGCGGAGATCACGCATAGGTACACCAAGCCAGTCGAACTAAACGGCATAGCGACCACTGCTCTAGTGGACTCTGGGAGTGCTGTCACTCTGGTTTCAGGGAAGCTGATAGGCCACGACCAGCTGACCCGGCCAAGCGAACTGGGATCACTTGTGTGCATGGAACGGTCAATTTTTACCCGACCATTCCAGTCTGCATTGGGATTCAGAGGTGGACAACAAAGATAAAAGAGGGCATCGTCCCGAAAATTCCCTACCCCATTCTTATAAGCCAGAACTTCCCAGGTTTTGGGTGCCTGCTCCCTGTAGGAGACGCCCAGGGGGATGATGACCCCGAAGTCAGTGGTGGGTCCTCCATAGATTGTCCTCCCCCCATGTTTGCTGAGTTCGCCCAAGACTTATTTCCTGTCACGGGGAAATAGCGAAAGACACGGCGGGAGAGGTGTGGAGGGAAACAAAAATGGAGTCTCTCTGCCCTGTTTATGGGGGAAAAGATGGGCTCTCTATTGCTTCTAAATTCTAGTCTGTGAGAATAGCTGACAAGGCCTGAAATGGAATGTGCTTTGCTAGTAGATGTTTAGTCTCAGAATATGCAGTAGTAACAAGATAGTTATGAGAGCTGGGTGCCAGCAAATGCGGAATGCAGAGAACGGCCTTGCAACTTAGATAGGGGGAGTTGGAAGTGCTAGGCCCAGAAGTACCCAGAAGTTTTTTCAGTGTGCATTGTTATAGGAATTGTGACGTGTAAAGACTTGTTTGTGCATGAATATAAAAGCCTTTAGAAATGTATGCTTAGGGTTGCCCTGACCGTCAGACCACCTTTTTTACGTAAAGAATAAACTTTGACTTTGCAACCTGCTGTCTGGCTAATTTGGACCATCCGCTGGGCAACGGACGTATAGATAAGGACCCCTGAGTTTCGGTTCCTTGACAAAGGCAAGCGGACAAAAGGCTAGGAACCCGGATTTTGACCCAGAATCAGAAGGCCGCCCTAGTGGGGAGGCAATCTTGCCACACTGACGGGGGAGCCACCCCGACGGTTGAGGAGCCAGAGGTGGAGCCTAGTACTGATGGGAACCGGCAAACTGAGGAGCCGGAAGAGGGTCCTCTGAATCTTGAAGACATTGGGCCCCCCGTCAGGGACTTTGCACATGACCAGGCTAACAACCCACTGTACACTAATATTCGTAAAGATGTAGAAGTAAATGGTGTTCCGGTGGAAGGGAAGACCAAGGGCCCGGGGCCATACTTCGTGATTAGACGGGACTTGTTGTACCGGGTGTTCTGACTACAGGAAGAAGAGGTAGAGCAGCTCCTAGTGCCACAAGGACAGCAGAGGGCAGTGCTAGACCTAGCACTTAGCCATCTGGTTGGGGCACACCTGGGGATCAACAAAACCCTGGATCGGATCCCGCAGAGGTTCTTCTTGCCAGGGGTCTATGCGGAAGTCCGCCGATACTGTGACTCCTGTCCAGAGTGTCAACTCCACAGCCCTCGACCGCACTTACGGGTCCCACTTATGCCCCTGCTGATTATTGAGGTCCCATTTGAAAGGGTTGCTATGGACTTAATAGGCCCACTAGAAAAGTTACCCCGGGGTCACCAGTTCGTGCTCGTAGTCCTGGACTATGCTACCTGATACCCCAAAGCTGGACCACTCCGTAATACGACCTCCAAAACAATAGCAAAGGAATTGCTGCAAATATTCTCTAGGGTAGGAATACCAAAGGAGATCTTGACTGACCAGGTGACCCCCTTCGTATCCAGGCTGATGAAGGAGATGTGCATCCTGCTCCACATCCATACCTTATGTACATCAGTCTGTCATCCTTAGTGTTACCCCCATTGTGCAGGAACACCTCGAGAAGGCCCAGGACACCCAGCGGGCCTACTACAATCGCCAGGCAAGAGTCCTGAGGTTCCAGGCTGGCGACCGAGTAATGGTCTTAGTACCCACAGCCGAAAGCAAGCTCTTAGCCAGGTGGCAAGGGCCGTATGAAGTAGTAGAGGCCATTGGGGATGTCTACTATAAGGTGTAACAGCCTGACTGCCGAAAAGCTGAACAGATCTATCACGTCAACCTTTTAAAGTCCTGGCACGATAGGGACACCTGTGCCATTGCCCTAGGCACGTTGCCCAAGGAAGACGAAACCTGGGGGCAAGTGAAATATCCCCAGACCTGACCCTGGTACAGCAGGCTGAAGTCCTGGAGATGATTGAGAGAAATATGAATGTGTTCTCAGTTACGCCTGGGCAAACCATGCAGGCGGTCCACCACATCATCACTGACTCCGGTTAAAGTAAACATCAAGCCATACTGGATCCCAGAGGCAAAAAGGGAGAAAATTAAGGCCGAGGTCCAGAGGGTGCTGGAACTGGGAGCCATCGAGGAGTCCCACAGCCAGTGGTCCCATCCAATTGTTCTGGTGCCCAAACCGGATGGCAGCATCAGGTTCTGCAATGACTTCCGAAAGTTAAACGAAGTGTCCCGGTTTGATGCTTATCTAATACCTCGGATCACCGAGCTGATCGACCGTTTGGGGAAAGCAAGGTTTTTGTCCACACTGGACCTGACCAAAGGGTACTGGCAGATCCCGCTGGCCAAGGACACCAAAGAGAAGACTGCCTTTGCGACCCCAGAAGGGCTATACCAATATGCTGTCCTCCCTTTCAGACTGCACAGAGCCCCTGCCACCTTCCAGCGGCTCATGGACAGATTGTTACACCCCTAATGCTAAGCATGCGGCCGCCTACCTCGATGATGTAGTGGGATACCCACCTGGGAAAAGTAGAGGCAGTGTTAAATGCCTTGAGGAAAGCAGGCCTCACTGCAAATCCCCCCAAGTGTGCAATTGGACTGGCGGAGGCCAAGTACCTTGGGTATGTTGTGGGGAGAGGCATGGTGAAACCACAGCTGAACAAGCTAGAGGCAATACAAAAATGGCCCCGGCCGATCCGGAAAAAGCAGGTCCGGGCATTCTTGGGGATAGTTGGGTACTACAGGAGGTTCATCCTCCACTTTGCCACCCATGCCTACCCGCTGATAGGCCTGACGAAAAGCCGTGGGCCCGACATAGTGAAGTGGTCTAGCGCAGCGGAGGAGGCCTTCACGGATTTGAAAACTGCCCTCTGTCATAGTCCCGTACTGATAGCCCCAGATTTTACGAATGAGTTCATCTTACAGACAGATGCCTCAGAGGTCGGATTGGGCACTGTACTATCCCAGATACTGGGAGATGAAGAACACCTTGTCTTGTTCCTTAGCAGAAAACTCCTGTCCCGGGAACAACAGTACACGGTAGTAGAGAGGGAATGCTTAGCCGTGAAATGGGCCATGGAAACCCTACAGTATTACCTGCTGGGGCGAAAGTTTACCCTGGTTACCCTGAAGTGGATGCACCGCAACAAGGACTGGAATGCACGGGTCACACGCTGAATCCTGACATTACAGCCATTCCACTTCAACGTGCAACATAGGGCAGGGGCCAAACATCGCAATGCAGACACTCTGTCACGGGTCCACTGTTATTCAACCCAAGTAGCCCAACCCTATGGTGTTCAGCGGTGGGGAGGGGGTGGGATGTGGTAAAGTCAGGCCAGATGGCTACAGAAGGGTATTCCAGGGGCGATATGTGAGCCCCAGGATGCTGAGAGCCCTTTTCCCTGCAGACGGGGGAAAGGTTACTCCAGGTCAATTGGAGGCACCTAAACCCAATTAAGAGCCTAACCCAGGTGTATTTAAACCATGACTTCCCTAAAAACTGGGAGGAGGATAGGAGAAGGTAGTGGTAGTTAGAGGAGGATCACCCAGGACTGGTGGTAGCGGTTCCCTCCTGCCCCCACAAAGTGGGAGAGGTGGAGCAGGAGAGACTCGGACCCCAGCCTGTGGGAAGGACTGCTGGCCCTCTGAGCCTCCAAGGCTCCACCATGCACCCTGCAGCCCCTGGAGGGGCCCACGGAGAGGTATCTCCCTGGGCCTGGGGGCAGATACATGGACTGGGACTACCCACCCTCCCCTGTGGGATTGAAGGGCGGCCCTCAGGCTTGAGGCAAGGCCTGCACCCCACCGCTTGGTGAGGGAGGCGCTGTGGGGTCGAATCACCTCAGACCCCCGGCCAGAAGAGACTGTGGCTGGCCGGTGAGACCCAGAGGGGACTTGATTTACCACAGATGACGAGGTTTATGTTCATGTGTTATATCTGCAATGGAAGTTATGAATTTCTTTGATATCCCTGTATTTCAAACTATACTGTATAAGACACACCCCAGACAGAGAGGCCACAGGACAATGGCCTGCTTAATGGCCCATCAAGACCTTTACAGAAGCAAAAGGCCCGGGAAGGAACTAAAGGCATACCTGAAGAGTTACCAGGATTGGCCCATGTGACTCTGGACTCCATTTGAGTTCTTTAAGGGCCTACATGCCACGTGGCCAGAGGCAGAGGGTATATAAGATCAAACCACAGAAATCATTTTGTCTTTGTTCCTGTCCAGCTGCAGACATACACGTACCTACCTCTGGATCAATTCATTTTGCAACTGAACTGAAGGACTTAGATACTGGATGTATACCAGAGGGACTATACAAGCCTGCAACTCCACAATTTTTTTTTAGAAACCTGACGTATATGGACTTTCAAATCATTTGCATGTATCTGATTGCTTTAATCCTTTAACATTTCTCTTACTGTTTGTTTTTTTTTTTATAATACACCTTTAGTGTTAGTTACTAAAGGGCTGGCTGGCAGCGTGGCATTTTGGGTAAGATCCAAACTTATAGTGATCTGGTACTGTGGCTGGTCCTTTGGGATCAGAAGGAATCTTCTGAGTAAAGAGCATAGAGTTTAAATGACTGGTCTCTTTACTGGACCTAGTGGCACTTTTGGAGACAGAGACTGAAATGAAGTAAAAGGGGCTGTGTGTATTTGTAGAGTGGCTTCTTGATAACCAGTGTGGGGGAATCAGAAGCACTGTTTGTGGCTGGTTGGGAAGTCTGACTGCAGTGTCACCCACCAGTGCTGGGAGAATTTGCTCTCCTGTTACAGCCTGCCCAGACCCTGGCATTATCATTTAGGCTACTCTGGGCACGGACGGGTCACAGTCACACCAGAAGACTGTGGCAGAGCCAGAATTGAACGTGGATCTCATCTTAAACTACCTTCCTAGCCACTGGCCCAACGGCTGTGCTCTGCTCTTGTCGGTTTAGACTGTAAACTCTCTAGGGACTATCTCTCACTGTGTGTCTGTGCCGTGCCTGGCACAATGGAGTCCTTATCGCTCTTGGGCTCATGGGTGCTCCTGTCACACAAATGGTTAATAACACAAAGGTGCTGCATAGGCTGCCCTGTGTGAGACTGGTTCAGATCGGGGAATATCGTCTGTATATCAGGCAGGCTCTGTCTGTGGCAGCAGCTAATGTTACGCGCTTCAGAGGAAGATGTAAGAACTAGACAGTAGCAGACGTGGGATAATCTCCCTAGAGGACTGTTCTCTTCTGACCCCCAGTAGCTGAGGGTTGGTTTTCACCCTGAAGCAGGAATCCTTGCCATATCCAGAGGGTTTTTTTCTGGGGGGTTGCCAACACATTGGAGGATAGTTTCAGAAGAGCCCTGATATATGGGAGAACTGGGCTGTTGAGAACAATGAAAATCAGCAAAGAGAAACAAAAGGGCTATACTTGGAGAAGAAAAACCGAATGGGGGATAACTGGCTTGGCAGCAGCTCTGCTGAGAAGAAGTGGAGAGGAGGGGTGGGTCATGGCCTTAGCATGAGTCAGCAATGAGATGACGTTGCAAAAAAACCAAATGCAATGTTGGGTTACATTAATAGAAACATAGCCTGCAAGTCATGGCAGGTGACAGTATCGCTCTACTTAGTGCTGGTTGGGCCTTAGCTGGAGAACTGTGTCTAGTTTGGGTCACCAGTGTATAGAAAGGACTATGGGAAACTGGAAAGGATCCAGAGGCGAGCGACAGCGAGGAGCAAAGGGATGGAACACCAGCCATATCCAGAGGCGGTGGGTATCAAGCACAGCCGCCACGCTGTGGAACGCATGGGCCGTGGTGGCCTAGCCTCTGCCTGCCCCTCATGGGTGGATGGTGGATAATGGAGATGCTGGAGTGAGGGGGGATGATTCTGCTCTCTCCAGGCGCCGGCTGGGGTTGTGGGATGGGAGAGGTAGAGCCTCAAGCAGAAGGACCGGGGAGGGGCTAACCTCCCCAAAGGGGGAGTGCACGTGCCGTCCATGAGCAAGGCTGAAGGAACTGGGTATGTTTAGTTTGGAAAAGAGGAGATTAAGAGGGGTCATGACAGCCGTCTCCACATATGGAAAGGCTGCCGTAAATAGATGGAGAAAAGTTGTTTTCTCGTGCCACAGAGGGCAGGACAAGAGGCCATGGGTTCAAACTACAGCAGATGCTGATTAAATATCAGGAAAAGCTTCCTAATTGTGAGGGCAGTAGGACAAAGGCACAGACAGCCTCGGGAGGTCATGGAAGCTCCTCCACTGGAGGTTTTACGCGGGGGTGGCAATTCGGCACCACTGTGCAATGCAGAATTAATGTTCTGTGCAGAATTTTATTGTTCCCCACAGAACTGGCACTGCAGAGCTGCTGGCTGCCATCGCTGGACCCGGCGGAGCCCGGATCACCAAGTCGCAGATACAGGGCACTGCAGAGCAGGAGGAGCTGGCAGGGTTCCCAGGAGCTGTGGTTCCAGCACACCCTGAAGGAGGCTGGTGTCTCACGGTGAGTCGAACACGCAGCCCAGTGTGGATGGAGCCCTGCACAGCCCAGCACTGAAATCACCACAGGAAACTCCGTCCAGTCCGGTCTGTCCAGCATCAGGCTGGATCTGCCTCTGGATCCCTGGGCAGGAGGGGAGGTGGGTGTCTGGGTCAGGGTGGGCCCCATGCAGCTCCCTCCAGAGCCCCCAAATGCACCTTCCAGTACACACCACTCCAGCACACCACAAATATCCCTTCCCAGTGTAACCACAAAAAAACCCACCTTATGTCAAGGGGTTAGTGTTAGGCTGGTCGCTGCACTGGGCGTTCGCACGCAGTGTGCACCACCCGTCCCTGCAGCTCACCTGGGGGCTGGGGCCTCACTGCCCACGGCACCTCTCCTCCTGCTTGTATTAATTTTTGCCTCTCTTGGTGGTGCCAGGCAGCCCGTAAATCCTGCAGGGAGCCCAGCTAGCCTAGGGCTGGGGGGAGAGGTGGTTTGGGGCCCTGGCTGGAAAATGGGGCAGCCAGAGCCCAGCAGGAGACCGTCTGCCCTTCCTACCCGAAGGGATGTGTCTGAGCCCCGAAAGAAGCCGGGCAGGGGGCAGCCGGTGACTGCTGCCGTGCTGGGGCTGAGGGGCTAGGAGTCCATGCTGCCAGGCCAAGCCTGTGGGAGCTGGTAAATCCCCGGGGAACTGGCAGCAGGGAGGGACCCTCCACCACCCCCTGTAGTCCCAATCCTGCCCCGCCACCCATGGTTCCCCATCCCCCCAGTCCTTTTAAAAATAACCTTTTGTTTTAATCACTGAAGGATGGGCTGGCAGTGGGGGTGTTCGGGGTAAGATCCAAACTCCTGGATGTGGTAACGTGGACACCAGAACATCCAGTGACCCTACCTGGGTTATTCACAGCCCTGGCTGGTCCCTGATCCCCACCGGCTTTGCTGGGGGAGAATTTCCCTGGGCAGGGGATTTTTTCTTTATTAAAAAAGACAAAAGCAACTTCTACCCCAGCCCCCAACCTGCCCAACGTGGGTAGAGAAAAGTCCTACCGCAGTGTGCTGCTCCAGGCCCGCTTGCTCAGTCCTGCCAGGTACGCTGGGAAGTCACAGCCCGCTACTGAGTATGGAGAGCAGTGACTGCCCTGGGGCGGCCTCTGGAGATTTAAGCATCCCTGGGTGGGATGGGCAAGAAGAGAGTGGGAAGAAGCTGGCAGTTTCCTTTTCATCCTTCCATCCCTCCCCCTTTACACTAGCAGGGGGTATGAGGTCAGAGTTGGTGAGATCCCTGCAGCCACCCAGGGCCCTGGACCTCTCCGTGCCCCCAACATCTTCCCTGGGTGCTACCCTCCTGGGAACCCCCTCCACCAATGCCAGGGACCCAGGCCCCCCCACTGTTTCCCTTCCCCCACCCCTGGGGCTCTGTGTGCTCCCCATAGCAGGGTTCCCCATTCTCTCTCCCCCCCCACTATTCCATCCCCTCATGCCAGGGGCTTCGTGCCCCCCTCCACTGCACCCTCCCTCCCATCAGCGTCTCTGTGCTTTCCCCTACTGCCCCATCCCCCCATGGCAGGGGCTCCATGTGCCCCCCACCCCATGACCTCCCCACTCTGACACAAACGTAGCATAGCCAGGGAGGGCGATGCTGGCACTTCCCTCGCCCAGACAACAGGGGTAGATCGAGACTAAATTGGAAGCGTCTTTGGGCAACACACGCCTGCATTTAATGACTTGTGGGGCAGCTTAACGTTGGGATATTCAAACGTTAGTGCTATCGCTTTAAATGCGATGGGGAGGGGGGCCCAGGATTTCTGCCTGCCTGCAGATTGCAATTAGTGACAGCAGTTTGCCAGGGGCTTGGCTCATCTCCAGAACAACAAACAGGCTGAGCGTGTTGCTTCAGGCTGAGCTATTTGGCTCCTCTGCAGATTGTATGATTTAAGTCCCCTCCTGGGAACCCCCCCGGTTCCCTAACCCAGAGCTGGGCTCTGCAGCCAGGAGCTGAGATCCGAGACTCAGAGACAAAAAGGGCCTGTGGGAGGGGTGAGAATTGGGGGACAGGATCCTGCAAAGGGTCCTGCTCCCCCCTCTCCTGCCAGCACATCCCTTCCCCCAGGGCAGGACCCATCCCCCAATCTCCCCATGTGCGTCTCCCTGAAGCTAGCTCACCCAGGTCACGTGAGGAGCGGGAGCGGAGGAAGAGGGCCCAGGATGTGGTTGTTGACTCTGGCCTGTGGTCCCTGAAGCCGGGTTAAAGAGTCACATTACAGGGCCAGATCCATGTACACCAGCTGGGAAATTTATCCCGTTTGCTTGGGACGAAAAGCCACTGTCCTCAGTACTGTGTGGTTGCCGGCTGTGACGCCCTGGGTGACTGAGTGAAGCGACGCCCGTGTTCAACTTGACGGCATTTCTCGGGTTCTCTGCCTGGAGGGAACACGATAACGTTTGGCCACTGCCTCTGATCAATTCCAACGTTTGAGGGAACGTTCTAGGCACATATGGTTAGAATCCTACTGATTTCGGTGATGACTTGGGGGGGAAGAGGTATGCAGGGAGCTCCTGGCTTCTGGTTAGCGCCCACGTCACCCCTAACCAGGTCTGTAACTGACTCTAGGTCAAAGAGCTGGTCCATGGCAGTGATTAAAACCTCCCAACCCAACAACACCCCATGATCAGCTCTGCCGAGCATTGCAGTGGAGTTTAAGAGGGTGACACCCTGAACGATTGATATGAAAGGATTATCTGCATCTAGTTGAATTGGCCTCTGCGCGGTGGGAGCCATATTTGCTTATGCCAATGAATTTTAATATAATAAGGGTTACTATCGTACATGTGAAAAGAACCTTTCCGTCTGCTGATAAATTAAGAATTTTTCTATCTGCTAATGAAGCCCTAAGAAAATAAGGAAAGGAACATGCAGGGGTTGGGACGGGAGCCCTGGCCAGGTTCCCGTCACAGACCCCTTGCATGAGGACCAGGTGTTCACCAGATGTTCCGCACATAGTCACATATATTTGTTTATTTCACTCTATAAAAGCTAGACCCGCTTGTGGAGAATTTGGAGACCTCGCCACGGGTGGACGCACCGTGTAGGACTTCCCAATTACCGGGACAGGCTCTTCAAATCCTCGCTGCAACCGGGGCTCCCCAGCGACTGCGGATTTGGATGATGGTAACGTATTATTAGGGCAATTGGTGATGTATCTTTCTTAATCACTAGTTGATTTCATGTAGTAATGATTAGGTGCATTACCCTGCTTATTCTTTCTATTGCTTAATATTAGAGTATAATAAGTTTGTCCTGTCATTTAAATATATTACCTCGTTTATTGTATTACCTAGAAATAGATGGTAAAGTACACCTGCTCTTTCTATTGGTGTCTGTGTCCTTTCTGTCGACCCCGTCAATTGGCAAAACAACGATGGATCTCCCTCAGCGAAGGAAAAAAATCACCAGCTGAGCACGTATCCCTGCAATGGCGGGGAGGGGTGACACCCTGCCTGTGGCCATAAGGCCTCTGTGAGCTTTATTTGGACACCCACCCCCAGGTTCTCCTAGGAAGGGGATAAATTACTTCCTTGACATCGTCACCATTTCAGGCTGGTGATCTTTCACGTGGGAAGCCCTGGAAACAAGCCCTCTGTGCAATCAGAGAAAAAGGCTCGAGAGTTTACTGCCTCTTTTTATTTAAAAAAGGAAACAGGCCCCAGGGAAACGTCAGACACAAACACATGGAAACTCTCACACTGGTCTCCAGCCCAGCGCTCACAACAGCATTTGGCTGGAATTGGAACCGTTTTGGCAAACGTTTTAGCAGGTCTCGGTGGCAGAGACGCTGGGACTTCCTGGGCTGACGACTTTAAGCAGAGAGCCCAGTGCTTTCAAAGCCAAGCAAGTGGCCTGATTTTCAGACCCGGTGACTAACCCACCACGACGCAGCATGGCTTTGCCTGCTTCTAGGGGAGATGCCAGACACAGGTGTTCTCCTTGCTGTGTGGCTCCCAGAGGCGGGCCTGTCGGTCAAGCAGTTAAGACACCTGTTTTCTGTTCCACAGGTGCCAGGTTCAATCCCTGCCCAGGACTTGGCCAGGGGTTTGTTCTGAGTGTCCCTGATTGCGTTGCTGAGCTAAAGGGCCAGGGGTGATAATAATCCCAGAATTTGTGTTAGCCTGGGCTGCCCTAAGCATGTGCAGAGCGTGTGGGGCTTTAGCCCCTCTGAAAACCAAGCAGCCTCACTGGGTGTCTGACTCTAGGCCCTATAGCCTGACGGCGCTGGGCTGGCAGGGGGATCTTTCCATTCAGCCCTGTGGGCTCTGGGCCTGTCCCTCGGATGGAGAGGGTGGTTCATGTCAGCAGGTGCACAACCCGGGCCGCTCCTATCCTCACAGGGCAGGCGGGTGCAGCTATGGCCAAGGAAGCTGCTGAGTTGGGCCAGGGGAGCCCTGCACCTGCCACATTCATCAAGCCCTGCCAGGCCCCAAGGAACAGGAGCAGGGAAGGGAGGCGACAGTGAATGAGAGACGGCAGCTCAAGCGAAGACAAGCAGCTCATGCTGGACACATGGAGAAGGAAGCCAGCAGGAGGGCACACAGCCCAGGCGATGGGGCGGGGAGAAGTGGCACTGGGGGTGGCTGCGAGCAGGGCCAGGCCCAGGCCAGGGGTTCTGGCTGCAGCAATGGAGGGGAATTAACTAAGTCGGGTTTGGTCCCATGGTGCTGGAGCTGAGGGTTGGTCACGCACGAGATGCCGGAGAACAGGCCGTGGGTCTGACGCAGGCTGTGAGGGGATGGGCAGCGCTGAGAGGCCTCGACACAGCGTGGGAGCCAGACCGGCCCCTGTGGGTGAGATGTGCCTCCCGCCAGCAGGGTCGCCAACCTGGCATTTTAGTTTTTGCTGACATGAAGCTCTGAAGGTGATTTTTTTTTACTGACCCGGTAAACGTTTTACTGACATCACTAAAAATGCCAGACAATAGAACAACGTCACAAAGGTGTGTGCTCACTCTTGCGGTATTCTGTACACAGGAATTTGGCAGTTGTTTTAGCTGCAGTTAATTGATCGAGTGGGTTCTTTGGGTACGTGCAAGAATAGAAAACAGGAAATGGATAGTCATGGGTCGTGTAGTTTTAGGACACAAGAAATTATTCTGAATGACAGCCAGTGGCAAAGTACAATGTTTATTTCTACCCAATTTTACTGACATTTTCATTTATTTACGGGTCTACAGGCAGTGTTAAAATTGTACATTCTTTTATTGCCGGTTTGTAAATTTACGAAGCGTTGGCAACCCTGCTGAGCCTGCAGCCCACGTCAGGGAGGGGGCAATTTCCA
>ML675668.1:676729-687473 GCA_007922155.1 Mesoclemmys tuberculata | reverse complement strand
TGTGCTGTGCTGCAGAGGGCTGCACTGTACTCTCGAGTTGATCTGACACCCCCACCCCTGGGCCTCTCCCAATCTCCAGCCCCGAGACCCCCTGCAGCCCGAGCCAGCCCAGAAGAGCCAGTCACTGCTGAGCCGCTGGCGGGAGAAGGTCTTCGCCCTCATGGTGCAGCTCAGGTCCCAGGAGCTTGGCCATGCTGACGCCACCAATGTGCTCCGGAGGAAGGTGAGGATCTGCCTTTGGGGGGCCGGGAGCCAGGACGCCTGGGTTCTCTCTCCAGCTCTGGGGGCGTGAGTAGGGTCTGGAGGGTTAGAGCTGGAGGGGCTGGGTGCCAGGACTCCTGGGTTCTCTCTAGGTTGCAGAGCTGCAGGGTGAAGTGGAGTCGAGGGACCAGAAGGTGGCGCTGCTGCTCCACGGCCTGCAGGATAAGTCAGCTGAGGCTGATCTGGAAAGAGTGAGCAACAAGGTGAGGTCCTGCCCCAGGGCTTTCCCCTCCCGGGGACACCAGCCCCGATCCAGCCCCAGGGCAGGGCACAGACTGGAACTGACACTCTCCTCCCTTGCAGACGCTCCAGGCTGAGCTGTCTCACCGGGAGGGCTCTGAGCAGCATCTCCAGCGCCGGGCGGAAGCAGCTGAGGGTGCCCTTCGGGGCCTTGTGGAGCTCGTGAGCAGGTACCACTTGGGGGCACCCCAAAGACGAAAAGGGGGGCCCCCTAGGGAATAGAGGCCTTCTCCCAGGGCACCAGCTCCCATCCGGCCCCATCCAAGATCCCTGGCTCTCTGGCCAGGTCTGAGCTTGGCCCCCTTAGCGTGACCAGATACCCAGCAGCTCCCATCATGCCCCTACTACCCAGAATCCTTTGCTGCAGCGTATTGGCATCCCATCAGCCCCTGGGATTGGGGTGACTGAGGTCATGACCCCGGCTGTCCCCTCATCTGGTTCTGGGGTTGCAGCCCTGGCAGGCGGGACACGAGGTGTGTGATTGGTCAGGGTGTGGAGTTTGCGCCCTCTGACCCCCGGTCCTGTCCTATTGCCAGACTCCACCAGCAGGTTGGAGGGCAGGAGGCGGAGCTGAAGGCGGCTGCGTCACGCCTGGCGGGGCTGGGAAACCGAGTCACCTTCGCTGCCAAGAGAGTCGACACCATCCAAGGTGAGAAGGCCGAACTGGAGCAGCGAATCTGACCGAAGGGCCCATCTACCCTGGTATCCCGCCTGCCCTGTCCAGCTCAGAGTCCCATCTGCCCCAGAACCAGCCCCGGGCCCAACCGTCCTGGTGTCTCGGTGTCCCAGATCAGATCTTCTCTGGGTCTACACAGGATACGTGAGCCCCCTTCACTTCCTTTCCCAAACTTTTGAGCAGTGGCGCTGAGTGGCTGTTGCCCAGTTGTCCCGCCCCAGAGGTAGCTGCATCTCGGTGCCGGGTGAGCTGTCCTTGGGTGGTCTTGTGGTGTGGCTGTTCCCCAGCTGTCCCTCCCCAGAGCTACCTGCATCTCGGGGCCATAACTATATCTATGGGGTTGCAGGGCTGGTGTCTCGTAAAGTGGCCCTGGCTCGACTGCAGAGACACGAGCAGCCCAAGGCCGTGGGCTCAGAGAATGACGGGTGAGTTCTCTCCAGCCCCATGCCTGCCTGGGGGTTGGGCACCAGCTGATGCACGGGTTTTAAAGGGGTGCCACTGGGGAGTGGGGTCTAGTGGTTAGAGTGAGGGGGCTGGGAGCCAGGACTCCTGGGTTCCATCCCTGGCTCCAGGAGGGGAGTGGGGTCCAGTGGTTAGGGCAGGAGGGTGGGAGCAGGATTCATGCAGGGGCCAACTCACTCCTTCACTCCCCTCTTCCCTCCCAGCCCGTCACCTGAGACCCTGAGGGCTGAGCTGGCCCTGCTGCACCAGGAGCGGGACCGCCTGGCAGCTGAGCTGAAGAAGGGGGCCCAGATCCTGGAGCAGCAGGTGGCCAAAGCCCGGGAGGAAGGTATATGGGCCGGGGTGAGCTGAGGGGATCCCCTGCCAACTGGAACCACAGGGGAGAGGCCCCAGGTCCCAGCTGGTTAATGACAAACCCCTCTCCCCTCTGGCTGCAGCTGAGCGGGAGCTGCGGGAGGCGTCGCGGAGCCTGCAGGAGGCGCTGGAGCAGCAGGAAGAGGCGGAGCAGCAGCGGCGCCAGCAGCAGGGGCAGCTGGAGGGGGCGCAGCGGGAGCTGCAGGAGAGCCGGGAGGCAGTGGAAGGGCTGAGCCAGGAGCTGGCTGGCCTGCGGGACGAGTATGAGAGAGGTGCGGGGTGGGGAGAATCAGAGGGAGGGGTCGGTGAGGGGCATTTTCCCACGCCCATCATCTAACTGCCCCCCACCCCCCCAGCCCTACAGGAGAAGGTGACGGAGGTGGAGACGCGGCTGCGACTGGATCTCACAGCTCTGGAGCAGAAGCTGAACGAGGCCCGAAGGGAGCACACGAAGGCTGGTGAGAGATGCCCCTGCCCCACCGACGTCCCTCACTCCCACCCGGCGGCCCCTGGCCTCCCCGCTGGTACCCCTTACCTGTCCTCTCCCTGCAGTGGTCGCCCTGCGTCAGGCCGAGCGCCAGGCGGGCCGGGACAGAGCCAGGAGCCAGGAGCTGGCACGGCTGCAGGAGGAGGCCAAGCGGGAGGAGACGGCCCGGCTGGGTGCGCGGCTCCAGGCACTGGAGAGAGACAAGAACCTGCTGATGGTAGGCGCTGCCCGCCTGCCCCTGCCGCTGCCCCTCGGTCCCGACCCACTCAGGTCTCACCCATTGGCCCCACGTGCCTGCCTCCCTGACCCCTGCCTCCTTCCTCCCCCCAGGCCACGCTGCGGCAGGAGGGCCTTCTTGCCCAGTACAAGCAGAACCGGCTGGTGGCCCGGAGGGACCTAGGGGAGCTGGCAGGGCCTGGCCAGCAGCCACCGCCGGAGAAACGCAGAGCCCAGCCTCCCTCCAAAGGTAGGGTCCTGCCGCCAGACCCCTGTTGAGATCCTGTCCTGCCCACCCCACCCCTAGATCTTGCCCTGCCAGAAGCTCCCAAACCTGGGCTATGGCCCGCCCCCAGATCTCGCTCTGCCAGAAGCCACGAGCCTGGGCCATGGCACCCCAGTTGTTCTACCAAGATTCCCCCCTGGTCTGGTTTGTGGGCCCCCTCCCTCCCCCCAGCGTGGATTGTAGCTCCCTGTGGCCCACCCTGAGTTCCCCTGCTGGGGTCTTCCCACACCTGTCCCCCTCCCCCACTGATCTCTCAGCCCTCTGTCCCCACAGGGACCCTGGTCGCCATGCTGGACGACCTGCAGAGCCTGAGTTCGGCCATTCTGGGGGAGGAGGACGAGGAGATGCCGGTCAGCGAGTAAGGCAGCCCCAAGGGCCGGGGGGGCCGGATTGGTGGCTGATTTTCATAATGTTTGGACATGGAATAAAGATGGTTTGGATTAAATGTGAGCTCGTTTCATGTGGCCAAGTCTCCCGCAGAACCTAGGAGTCCCGCTGTGTCGTCCCCCTGCTCTAACTCTAGACCCCCACCCCCCTCCCAGAGCCGGGGAGAGAACCCAGGAGTCCGGGCGCCTGTTCCTGTTTGCAGCAAGTGGGGGATCTTGTGGCTGTGCAGTGTTGTCCCCCCCGCAGGTGCTGTTAATTCCCCTTTTTTCTTAGTGCTCATCTCTCCGCCTGCCTGGGCCCCGCAGGCTGTCGGGGGTGCAGCCGCTCCCTCGCCCGTGTCACAGGAGGGTGACAGGCCTGGCCACTGGATCGGGGCTGTGGGGCCACCCTCCCCCAGCCAGCTGCCCCCCGTTTCCTTGGCTCAGGGGGGGGTTTGGTTCCTTCCTGATTTCCTATATCCCCCCCACACCTGGGTCCTCGCCCCGCCCCCACCTCACACCTCATCCGGGTCCCTCCCCCCAACCTGGGCCCCTCCCCCTTCCTGGCCCCTCCCACTCTCGGTCTCTCCCTTCTGAGCCCCGCCCCCCACGGCTGGGCCCCACCCATCCCTCTCCCTGCCCCTTCTCCCATCTGCGCATGCGCTCCGCCCAGTCGCTCGCGCTCCCCGTCTCGTCAGGGGCGCGCCAATGAGAAGGCCGCCCCGCGTAGCCCCCCTGTCTCCTGTCAGCCTGGGCCAATCAGGAGCCGCCTGTCGGCCCGCTCCCCATGTGACCCCGCGATGCCGGCCAATCAGGGAGCGGCCGCCCTGGCCAGGGCCAATGGGGAACAGCAGCCGCGCCCACCTGGCCCGGATCGGCCAATCAGCGGGCAGCTCCCCGGGCAGCGCGCGCCGCACGGAGCCCAGCCCAGCCAGGGCAGCGGCCGCAGCGCCGGAGGCTCTGCGCCGAGGGCCCGAGACAAGTGGGGGTGTCCCGTTACCAAGGAGACCGGGGTTCCGGAGCTACGTCAGCGGGGGACCCCGTCACCAGGGAGACCGGGTCCCGGAGCTACGTCACCAGGGAGACCAGGGTTCTAGAGCCGCGTTGCCGAGGGGACGGGCCCTGGATTCTGGAGGCCGAGGACCCAGGGCCGGGCTCCAGCGCTGCGTTGCCAGGAGACCGGGGGTTCTAGAGTCACAGCCTCGAGCCGCGGGGGCGGGGGCGCCGGAGCTGCTACCTAGCGGCAGGATGTTCCGGAGCCGCTGTCCCGCTGGGGGGGCGGGGCGGGTTCCCGAGCGGTTCTAGGTCCCGGGGGGCGGGCCTAGGGGCCGGGGGGGGCGGGGCGGTTCTGGAGCCCTGCCGGCAGGGCGAGGTTCCAGAGCTCCTGGGGGCACGAGGGTGCGGGGGATCCGGAGCAGTCCCTCGCCCCATCTGGGCCGCCCAGACCCCCATGCTCGGCCCCACGGGCTCCCCAGACCCCCTGCAGAGCACAGCCGGGCGGGGGGCCGATGCAGCGAGCTGTTGTGTCCCCAGCTAGATAACCAGGGAGGGAATTAATTACAGACACCCCCTCCCCCCCGCCCTGGGACAGAAGAGGCTGGGGCGGGTCTAGAGTCCGCAGCAGGCGCTGGGTAAATTTCCAGCCACTGCTGCCATGAGTTGCTCCGGCCTCAGCCAGTAAACTGCTCGGAGGAGAATAGAACCCAGGCGTCCTGGCTCCCAGCTCCCCCTCCCCGATGCTGGGGAGGGGGTGCCAGCCATGCAGTCCGAGGCCCTGCCCTGCTTCCAGCTGCTGCGGATGGGCCCGGCCTGCCCCGGGGATGACCCGAACCAGGACCTGCACACCTTCCGGCCAGCTGGGCCGCGCTGCACCTACAGGCTGGGGCGCCGGGCTGAGGTCTGCGACGTCCCCCTGGTGTCGGAGCGCCACCCGGGACTGGTGTCCCGCGTCCACGCCGAGCTGCACGCTGAGAGGGACCCTCACAGTGCTGCTGGGGAGTGGCGGGTCTGCCTGGTGGACTGCAGCACCCACGGTGAGTGCTGGGGGGCCCCGGGCTGCAGGGGGGTGGGGGGCTGCATCCAGGCTGATCCCCCCCATGTGGTGCCCCTGGTTGGCTGTTATATGTGCCCACCCCAGAGGTGGCTGCTTGTCCACGGTGAGTGAAAAGATCCCGAAGCATGAGATGTCACACACAGGACCAGGCCTCCTTCCCTGTCTATGTCCTCCCGCGCTTGCCTCTTTGTCCGTCTGTCCCCCTCTTCACCCCACTCTCTCCTTCCCATCTCCCCCAGGCACCTACGTCAATGCGGTGCGGGTGCCCCGGGGCCGGCGCCTGGAGCTGAGCGACGGGGACCTGGTCACCTTCGGCCACCCAGACCCTGTGCCCGAGGGCTGCATGCTGGCGCCCCCGCCTGGCGACTCGGAGTTCTGCTTCCTCTTCCAGAAAGTGCAGGTCCAGCCTCAGGATTTTGCTGCCATCACGGACCCCAAGGTCCCCTGGCCGCTCCCCTGCGGCTTCAAACCCGTGGTGGCCGGAGGCAACCATCGAATCCGGCCGCTGGCCCGGCCCGCAGGGCTCTCCCACCCCTCCCGCCCCAAAGCCACCCTGGTCCTCAGCTCCATTGGCAGCATCAGCAAGCTCAAACTGCAGCCGCTGACTTTCGCCCTTAGCCGGGGTCAGAGGTCGGAGCCGCCCGCCCGGCCCGGGGCCTCCAAGAGCCGTCGGAAGTCGGCCCACACGCTCCTCCCTGAGCTAGAGGATGAGGTAACCCGGCTGGACGAGGAGCCAGACAGCTACAGCTGCCAAAGCCCACTGCGGCTCAGCCAGCAGAGGGTGCCGGAGGGGACGGGGAGCGGCCAGCCACAGCTGGAAGCGGGACTGAAGCTCCAGGTCACACCAAGCGGGTGAGTAGAGTCGGTTTCCCAGTGTGCTCCCTCAAGGGAGCAGGAGCATAGCCCCTGCATCTCCCCTGAGAAGGCTGGAGTTTGCCCTATTACCCTCAGTCGTCATTGGCCGCCCTGTGTTATACACAGTACTGCCCACAGCGCTCTGCCCCAGAGCTGGGCGCATGAAAAGCCCAAAACTCACCATAAAGTGTGTGGCTTCCAGACCCGGCATCGGGGCCTCTTGGAGGCCAACATGGATGAAGGGGGAGCCATCGGGTTTAGCACTGGGGCAGTGACTGGTTGGAAGGACGTCCCCCCCCCCCACATCGCTCACCTCTCCCCTCCTTTGCAGGAAGCGGCGGGGGCGGCCACGGAAGCACCCGCTGCGCGACACCTGCCAGGTGTTCTCGCAGACTCTGCTAATGGCGGAGCCCTGCGCGGCCCCACGCTGCCGCCTGCCCCAGGACGAGACGGTGCAGTGGGTGCAGTGTGACGGGTGCGACGCCTGGTTCCACGTGGCTTGCGTGGGCTGCAGCTACAGCGCCGTCCAGGAGGCCGATTTCCGCTGCGGGGGCTGCCGCACGTAGCTGCAGGGCGGGGGGCCACGGCTCCTGGGGCGGCCAGGGCCAGGAGTCTGAAGACTGTGTGAGATGGGCAGGGAGTGGTGAAATTGTGCCTGGCAATTGTGTGCGCACAGACAATGTCAGGTGGAAATACACGCTCCCGCAGCGCGGCTGACGACACCCTGCCAGCCAAGCAGGCATGTGCGAGTGGGAACGGGGTGAAAACAGCCCAGGGGAGTGAAGCAAGAAACGAACCGTGAGCCTGGCATGTGGCTGATGCTGGAAATGAGATCTGGCCGGCTCGTGACTTGTGCAAAGACAATTGTGCACAGGAAGCCGAGCACGAACCCCTGGGCTGGGATTTCTGCCCCCTCGCGGAGCATCAGGGACTAGGACATGGGGCCTTTTCCCTCTACGGGGCACCAGTTCCACGTTCCAACCTGAGCGCGTGAGGTGCAGCTTGTGAAAACGTGCACGGCGGGTGAGAGCCAAGCGTTGACTGTGCCGGCACGACTTCCACTCTCACAAGGACGCCTGCAGCCTCACGAGGGCCAGTTGGGCCGGACATTGGCCCCGTGTTTCAGAGCATTCGCCAGTTGTGCGCCGACACCCACAGAAAACACAACCGTCAAGGCAGCGAGAAAGGCAGCCTGCGGGAGAGAAGGTGACAGCCATGCAGCCTCACACGAGGAAACGACCTGGCCATTTCCACGCTCACTGGGACTCCGAGAGAGCATCCAAGCCCCCCACCCCACCCCGCGTGCAATTGACTCCTCTGCCAGTCTTTGCCTTTCTGTAGCAGCCGCTTCTCCGTGCCCCAGGATTTCCCCGTTCAAATCATCACCTCCCATGATGCTGGGATTCATCTTTCCCGCCCATGACGCTGGTGAATGGCGCCCCTTCCCCCCCCACAGGAGGCATCCCGGCTCCACCTCTCCCCTGTTATTTTTTTCCTTTCTCTCCGGCACCAAAAACAAATTTGTTTCGAGCTGCTCCCGTCTGGTTTTTCTCTGTCCCCCCCACTCTACTTGTGCCCACTGGAGAATAGCATGCGCTGCAAAACCAACCCCCCACTCCTAATTTGCTGCCCCAGAGGCAGGGGGCTGGCATGCCCAGCCCAGTGTGCCATATGTGTACCTGGCCCCCTTCTTGGCCACTGCCCGCCTGCTGGCGGGAGGCTGGTACTGCAGGCCTGGGAGCTGACCCCCCCACCCCAGGGGCAGGAGAAGTCGAGGGACAGACATTGAGAGGGGGGCTGTGGTGCAGGTGAGGGGGTGGGGGGTCCCTTTTCCTGCTGGCCATAGCAGCTGCTAGGAAATCTGTCCTACCTAGGTCTACTGGGGGGGGCAGGCTGGGAGCCAGGGCTCCTGGGTTCTGTCCCCAGCTGTGGGAAGGGAGTGAGGTCAAATAGGTAGAGGAGAGAGGGGTTGGGAGCCAGGACTCCTGCGTTCTACCTCTTGCTTCCTCCCAGAGCTGGGCACTGACCCAGGACCAGGAGGCTAGATCCTGCCTGGCAAGGCCTCTCTGCAGATCAGCGCCCTGGGGAGCCTCCATCCTGCCAGAGCAGCCCCTCCTGGAGCCACATGCTGGCTCTCGGTGTGCGCAGCAGGGTCTGGCTGTGAGTGGGTCTGGTACAGGGTCGCTGCCTGGGAAACAACAGGCAGCCGTTGGCCCTAGCTGTCATGGCTGGGCCCAAAGCCGTGCAGCAGAGGACGCCATGGGATGGGACATGGGGGCGCTGTATGGGAGCGCAGGCTGTCCTGCCAGCATTGAGCTCCCCATTACAAAGCCAGATCCAGACACCCCCGAGTCGTTTGGGTAACAAGGCGTTTAATAAGGCACCAAGAGTCAGGTGGGCGCGAGCACAGAGCAGCTTCCCCGGCGCGGCCTGGCCAGGGATTCTCCTCCCGCCCAGTGAAAACAGCTTTAAAAACATCCAAATCACTTTCCCTGCATCTGATTCAGCAGCACAAAAAAGAGGGAGAGAAAAGATTGGCGGGGGGGTTGGGTACAGCTGGAGACAGGGTGAGAGACCAGGACACTCTCCCCGCATGCTGGAGAAAAAAGAGCCTCGCGCTATTTACACTATTTGCTAAAAAAGAGCCATGAAGTCTAGAGGAATATGGCTGATCTAGAGCCCCCCCCGGTTCCTGGGGTGGTGGGCGGGGGCTGTGGATGCCCTGGGGGTTGTTCTGGAGCAGGTGGCCGCTAACGGACGGTCCCGGCTTGCGTTGCACGGTTCTGGAGTCACGGTGCTTCTAGGCTCCTTCCAGCCTCATTTTGGAGTTGCTGCGGTTCTAGACATGACCTGTCTTGGTTCTGGAGTCACTGTGGTTCAGCAGCAGGATGTCTTCGGCACAGGGAGCGCAGTTCTAGACTCGTGGTACTTGTTCTAGAGTCAACAACGGGCTGATCTGGCTTTGGACCGTCCCTCGCACCCTGGCAAACTGATATCCCCGAAGGGGAGGCTGGGGTTGGACCCCCTAGCTTCTAGACCCTCCACAGGAGCCCTCAGCAGGGGGTGAGCAGGCTCTAGAGCCACCACAGCTATTCTAGATCTCGTTCACTGAGGAGTGCAGGACTTCAAGTTTCACCAGGATGCTCTGGAGCCCCTCCGCATGGAAGAGCTATATTTGAGGTGTGTTCAAGACCCACCCCTGGAGGCACTCGAAGTGGGCAGCCTGATTCTAGAGCAATAAGGCTTGGGCTAGAAACTGGCTACCTTGCTGGGCTGACCTTCTAGAGTCCATGTGGTTCTAGATCCCCATCCCACACCCCCAATAAAGTGGAGCCAACGGGACTTTGTTAGCTAGCCCGTCCGCTCCGGATTACCTACAGACGGCTATGCTGGGGGGTTCCAGAGCACCACGGGGACATCCTGCTTCTAGAGTCATGCTGTGGAGATGTTTGTGGGTCAGAGCCTCTAGATCCAAGATGGCATGCTGGCTCCAGAACCCTCCCTCATTCTAGACTAGGCAGATCTAGAACCATTCCCCTCCCCCCGCCCCCTTGGGTCCAGGTTCATGCATTGAGATCATTCAGATGAGGGGTGGCAAATTTGCCTCTCAATACAAGCTTACCCATAATCCCTTGCCCTAATATTAAAATGGGGGGGTTGTTGCAGAATTACCCCCTCCTGGAAAATTTACCGACAATCCTTTGCTGTAAAATTACAGGAGGGGGAGCGTTTCCAGTTAAAATTCACCCCACCCCAGGCCTGTCAGTGTCTGGCCCCCTGGGTCTGCCCCCCCCACGCCCCCATTCCACTCAGGTGGAGTGCATGGGATGGCCCATGAGTGGGGTCCCCGGGGGGGTGGGGTCGAAGGGCTCCCCCCCATGGTGGAACTGGGGCACGTAGAGGGCGGCGAAGGCGGCAGCGTTGTAGCCCTGGGGGGGTGCAGGATGGTGCCCCATGGGGGGCCCCGGCAGCTGCCCGGGGGGGGCAAAGGGCAGGGGCCCCCCCTCACAGTCATCACGGGCAGAGCAGCCCCCGCTGCGCTTCCCCTTCTGCCGGCGGTTGCAGAACCAGACGCGGACCACCTGGGGGGGCGGGGAACGGATGTCAGCGCTGCTAGACAGATGGACGGACAGCCCCTGTGCCCCCTCCCCAGCCTTCCCCCCCCCCGGCACTCACGTCCTTGTCGAGGCGCAGGTCGTGGGCAATGTGGGCGATCTCCTGCAGGCTAGGCTTGGGGCAGCGCAGGAAGTAGCTCTCCAGCGAGCCCCGGGCCGCCGTCTCGATGCTCGTCCGCTTGCGCTTGCGGGCCTGCAGCAGCGCGCTCTCCATGTTGCACATCTGGGGGTGACCAGAGGGGTCAGGCGGGGGCGCCCAGCCCCCCACAGCCTCCCCCGCCAACATCCCGCCCTCCCGCACCTGGACTGGCCCCCCCAGGTCACAGCAACCTCCCCCTCCTCCCCACGGCCCCCAGTCACTCCAGCCCCCCCCC
>ML675668.1:654903-676629 GCA_007922155.1 Mesoclemmys tuberculata | reverse complement strand
CCCCCCCCCCCCCCCCCACACACCAGCACCGACCCCACCAGGTCCCAGCAGCCTCCCCCTGCTCCCCAGCGTCACTTCAACCCCCCCACCAGCACCCAGTCCCCCTCCCAGTCACAACAGGCCCCCTCCTCCCCCAGAATCACTCCAACCACCCCGCACCTGCACTGACCCCCCCACCTGGTCACAGCAGCCCCCCTTCCTCCCCTCAGCATCACCCCAACCCTTAGCACTGACCCCCCCGAGTCACCCCAATGACTCCTCTACAGTCCCTCCTCCCCTGGGCCCAGCCCCCCAGCCCAAATCACTGGACACCCCCCCACAGCCAGCCATCGCCTCCCCCCGGAACTGCCCCCCTGACATCACCCCCAAGACCTAGGGGCCCCCCCAGATATCACAGCAACCCCATGTCCCAGCCCTCGGGGTCATGTCCACCCCAGGAGCCTCCCCCCAGCCCCGGGCCCAGCCGCCCCAGTGCCCCCCCACACCCACCTCCTGCAGGTTGGCGTTGCTGTCCGCCTCGTCCAGCCAGCGCTGCAGCAGGGGTTTGAGTTTGCACATGTTCTTGAAGCTGAGCTGCAGGGCCTCGAAGCGGCAGATGGTGGTCTGGCTGAACATCTTCCCTGGGGGGCGGGGGGGTCAGTGTGGCCACGGCAGCCCCCCCCCGGCTGCCCTCTGAAGGGACCCCAGTGTCCGCCCGGCCCCCCTTGGCAATGGGACATCCTGGGCCACCCCCACACCCTGGCGTCCTGGGGGTCCCCTCAGGCCCCCGCCCCCCTGGAGAAAAAAGTCCCCAGCATCCCCTCCCTTCCCCCCCGCATCCAGGAACGGACCCTGGCGTCCGGGCCCCCGACACCCACCGTACAGCACGCCCAGCGCCAGCCCCACGTCGGCCTGCGTGAACCCCAGGGTGATCCGCTTGTGCTTCAGCTGCTTGGCAAACTGCTCCATCTCCTCCGTGGTGGGGGTCTCCTGGGGGGGGACCTCGTCAGTGGGGAGGGCAGGGGCGGAACCCAGGCGTCCTGGCTCCCAGTCCCCCCCCCCGCTCTGACCGCTAGACCCCACTCCCCTCCCTGAGCTGGAGAGAACCCAGGCGTCCTGGCTTCCAGCCCCTCCGCGAGCTGGGGCTAGACCGCGGGGCTGGGCTAGCGGGGGCTGCGGGCCGGGAGCGCGGGGCGCCGGCAGAGCCGCGGGGCAGCGCCCCCCCATGAGCCAGGGGAATCCCGCAGGGATCCGCTGCCCGCCGGCAGAGCCGCCCCGCTCGGGGATCGAACCCGTGTCCAGGGATTCCCGACGTGCCCAGGGCCAGGGCCAGAGCCCAGGAGCCCTGGCTCCCAGCCCCCGGCCCGAGCCGCTCCGCCCCGCGCCCCAGCGAGCCGGGCCCCGCGTGGCGGCCGAGCCGATCGCTTCCCATCACCCGCCAATGGCCCCATCGCTCAGGAATGCCAACGACCCCGCACCTGTGGGGCGGCCGCGCCCTACGTGCTGGCGGGGCGGCCACCTCTGGGGAACAGCCGCCAGCGGCCAGCCGTGGGGCCCAGCCTCCCCCCCCACTCTAACCACTAGGCCGCCCCCCCTGTCCTCCCAGAGCGGGGCGAGAACCCAGGCGACCGGGCTCCCAGGCCCCTTGGGCTGGGGAGCGGGGCCGGCCAGGCCCCTCGCGGGGAATTCAGGACCATCGTAAATCAGGGAGGAGGCGCAATTAGAGGCCAGGAAAGTATCGTCCTGGGGGCAGAGCCCAGCCCACAGGCCAGGGGAGCCAGGATGCCTGGGTTTTCTCCCAGGCCCTGGGAGGGGAGTGGGGTCTAGTGGTTAGAAGGGGGGGGAGGCTGGGAGCCAGGACTCCACTTCCAGCCCCAAACCCTGGCAGCTGTTATCCAGCTCAGTGCTGGTGGGATCTGCTGGGATCCCTCCAGCGCCCCAGGGCATCTGGTGACAGTGGATCCTGCAGGATCTGGGAAATATCTCACCGGATCTGCTGGAAGCCCAGGGGATCGCCCACACTCCACAGGGGGGTGTGGATCAGGGGGGTGTGGATCCAGCAGAGATCTCCCAGGATTCTCTCCAGATTTCCCAGGATCTACTGGGATCTCAGGAGATCCACCCCTGGGATCTAGCCCCCGCTGCCTGTCCGTACCTCATCCCCGCTGTCCACCTCGTCCGCCTTGGCCTCGTCAGGGGCTGCCGACGCCATGGGGCTGCCCACGCTGCCTTCGCTTTGGGGGCTGCTAGCCCCGCTGCCCTCGCCCCCCTCTCCGGCAGGGCTGGGGGGTGGCGGGGGCAGGGTGGCCAGGGGCCGGGCCGCAGCCTGGGGCAAGAAGCAGCCCCCCCAGGCCTGGGGCGGGTGCCCATAGAATGGGCCGGGTTGGCCACATTCCCGCTCTGGCTTGACATCAGGCTTCAGGCCTTCATAGGCCGCGACGGGCTGGGGGGCGCCGTAGGGGGGGGCCCAGCCCTCCCCGCCCATGGGGAAGGGGCACCAGGCACGAAGCAAGGTCTGGGTCCCAGCGGGGTCCCCCGGCGGCGTCTCCAGGAGCCCCCCCTGCGGCCCGTAGTCCAGTCGGTAGCCGTAGCCTGGCCCAGGGGCCACCCCATTGTAGGCCTCAGGCAGGAAGGCGCCGGGCCCCTCGTGGGGCGCCCCGTTGGCCGGGCCCGGTGGGACGGCGTCGAGGTGCAGGCCCTGCCCCGCCAAGGGGTACGGGCGCCCCAGTTCCTGGCCCACGTGCCCAGCCATGGTGACGGGGCGGGGGACACAGCGAGACGGCCACCTCGAGGGCGCTCCTCAGCCTGTGGACACCGGGCCAAGGGGATGGCAGGATCCAGGTGTCCGGGGTGACGCACAGCAGGCGGTGGGACCCAGGCGTCCGGGGTGCACGACGGCCAACAAGGGTCCCAGGCGTCCGGGGTGAAACTCAGCCAGTGAAGGACCCAGGCGTCCGGGGTGAAACACAGCAGGCGAGGGACCCAGGTGTCTGGGGTACACGACAGCCAGCGAGGGACCCAGGTGTCCAGGGTGAAACACAGCAGGCGAGGGACCCAGGTGTCCGGGGTCAAACGGCAGGTGAGGGACCCAGGTGTCCGGGAGAACTTGGCTGTCCCCGCCTCTGTTCCTTGGCCAAGGTTGAGTCAAGAAGCTGGTGGGACCCAGGTGTCCGGGGGAACGTGGCTGCTCCCTCCTCTGCTCTCCCGGCCAAGGTTAAGTCCGGGCAGCGGGTGAGAACCCAGGGGTCCGGGAGGATCTGGCCCCTACCTCCTTGCCAAGGCAAAGTCCAGGAGGAACCCAGGCGTCCGGGGAAAGAGCCGCTGGGGGAAGCCAGGCGTTCCGAAGCAGCTCAGCCCCTGTGGACCCAGGCGTCCGGGAGAAGAGGGCTCCCACTCCACGGCCCTCCGGGGCAGCCGGTGAGACCCGAGGGGGTGGGGGGGAGAAAGAACCCAGGCGTCCGGGAAAGCTGGCTGGAAACCCCAGCCCACAGCAGCTCCTGCCTCTGGCCCAGCCGCTCCGCCACTGCCCCGTTAACCCCTCCCTGGCCGGGCCCCACCCCGGCCCCCCCTCCCCCGCCCGGGAATCAGCTCCCAGGAGCCGGCCCCTCCCACCCCGATCAAAGCCAGGGGCTCTGCCAAGGTCGGGCCCCGGGAAGCCCCCGCCCCCCTCCCCCACTAAGTGCCCCATCGCCCGCTCAATGGGTCCCACTTAGCTCCAGACCATCGCCCCGGGCGCTGCCGTGGGGCGCTGAGGAGGGGAGGGGGGGAGCAGGGCTCCTGGGTTCCCTGGAAAGCGCGTGGGAGGGGGGCGGCGGTCAGAGCAGAGGGGAGTGGGGGCCAGGACTCCTGGGTTCCCGGGGTGGGGAGGGTGGTCTAGTGGTTAGAGTGGCAGGGGCTGGGAACTAGAACTCCTGGGTTCTCCGGGGGGGCGGACTCCTGGGTTCTGGGGGGGCGTGGGGGCCCTGGGAGAGGGTTACAGATGGGGGGACAGGGGGCGCACGGGGGGCAATCAGTGATCAGAAAGTCAATGACAGAACCCAGGTTCCTGCCCCCCCGCCCCCTCCTCCCACAGCGGCAAGAGAACCCAGGCGTCCTGGCCCATTCGCCCCCCCCCCCGCCCCGGAGTGGGGTTCACAGCCAAGGGCTCTCGGGCCTGCGGCTGGGGGGGGGGGCTGGGGGCAAGGCAGCCCCTGTGGGAGGGTGGGGAGGGGGCTCTGCGCGGCCAAGCCCATGGGGGCAGGGAGCAGAGGCGGCCAGGAAGCCAGCCCTCCGGGGGAGCCATCAAGGCCTTGGCTGCCCCATTGATGTGAGAGCCGGGCGCTTAGCAAGAGAATGGCTTTGATATTGGGCGGGGCGGGGGGGTTGTGACACCTCTGGGGGGCGGGGGAGGGGCTGACACCTCTGGGGGGGGGGGGGCTGACTTTATCTCCCCTTGGTTTCGGTTGGGTTTTGATCACTCTGCGGGCCCTGATGGGTCTGTGACCGGCCAGGGCCGGCTGGGAGAGGTCGAGGCTGGGAGCCAGGACTCCTGGGTTCCCTCCTTGGCTGGGGCAGTGGAGTGGGGGCTAGTGGTTAGAGCGAGGTGGCAGGGTTGGGAGCCAGGACTCCTGGGTTCTTCTCTCCCAGCTTGGGAGGGTCCCCCCTCCCCTCCCGCAGCGGTTAGCAGCCCGTTGTGGGGCGGGTGGTTTGGGGGCTGGCCTGTGGGGCAGTGACACAATCAGCAGCTATTCAGGTATCAATGGCCCCGCCCTGGGCCCAGCTGACCTGGGAGCAGCTGGTTGTGATCACGGATGGGCTGTTACACCTGGGGCGGGGGCACTGGAAAGTATGTGGATTGAGATAGAGAATTTGGGGGGGGGACAGCTCTAGGGTTCAGTGAGAACTTGGGGGCCAGGTCAGCGGGGGGGCGTTTGCAGCCTTCAATGAGAATTTGGGACGCAAGTGCCCCAGATTTGAGGGTGACGCTTCCTGGGGGACTGGCCTTAATTCTGTCTCTGGGGGTGGGGTTGTCTCAGGCCGGGTTTCCGTCAGATTGAGGGGGGCTGGTGGGGCTGGGGGTGCCGTCTAGCAGGAGAGCCCTGGCTGGGACCCAGGGTGGTGGATCTTTCGGGGAATGGATTCCCCAGGAGACCTCGGTGGTTGGGGGCGGACCCCCGAATCTCAGGGTCACATGACCGTGGTGGGAATGGGATGCATAGGCCCCCCCACGTCTCCCATCCTGCCCCAGTCAACTGCCCCATTGCCCAGCCTTTTGTCATGCGGCCCAGGGAAATGGGGCCTTCCTGACACGGCCCCTAGGCATGGAGCTGGGCAGTAGGCAGCCCCCGTGGCTGTGTATCCCCCCAGAGCAGGGACTGCAACACCACCCCCTTGGCAAAGCCCCACCCCAGCCACCTGCCCCCCCCCCCGATCCAGGCTGGTGCCCCCTAGAGGGGAAAAAGCCTGCACCCTATTTTCTGCCCCCATGAGCCAGTCAGTCCCCTCCCTGGGGCTGGCACCCCCTAGCAGGGAAAGGCCCCGTGTCCCAGACTCACAAACACGTTTCTTTTGCTTTTCACTTTTATTCCAAGTTGGGGGTTTGAATAACTCAGATGTAGGGTGGAAAAGCTGGGGTGGGGGGGCGGGGAGCAGGGGAGGAACACAGAAGCCTGGGGGGGTGCAGTTGGGGAGCAGAGGGGTCTCTATAGTGTCTCCCTCTGGTCTCCCATGGGAGCCTGTTAAATCCACGGTGTGTGTGTATCAGTGCAGTCTGATGGGGGATCACCCCTGCCCCATGTTACCCCCCCAGCAGCTAGAGCTGCCCAGGCGTGGGGGGGGGCTGCCCATATACACAGCTCCGACAGACGAGTTAGCTGCCACATGATTGAGCACAGCTGTGACACACGTGTAATCCTGGTGTGCCGCCGATGAGGCGGACCTGGCCGGCCAGACACGGGTGGCCAGTCAGCTGCGTGCCAGGGACACTTGGCAGCCTGGAGGTGACCACACGTCACGCCTGGCAGGATCCAGCACATATATGACGACAAAGGACTTCCTGGGCCATGTGCCCTGGCCGTGCGTCAGGCCACACGTGGACACAAGAAATGACTTGAGGTTCACATGTGGCCTGGCTCCAGTACACATGTGATCTGTGAGCCAGCACATGCAAACAGACACGGGACGGCCCATGACGGCCAAGCGTGGGTGGACAGAGGCCAGCACATGCATGAACATGAGCACGGGACCAGACCGAGGCTGACATGTCACTACAGGTATGAGGGGAGAGAGGACCCAGACATCTGTGTGTCATGTGTGTGTGGGGGAGGGGACCTGGTCATTCCCTCCCCCTCCCAAATCTCTGCCCTCTTGGTCTTAGGGGGGAAGGAAAGTGTATGGGGGGCAGTTCCTGGTCCATATCCCCCTATGTTGGCCTCCATGTCAATATTGCCCTGGGTTGTCCCTCCAATACCTGTCCCCTGCCCAGTGGCCCTGTTCCCAGCAGGACTCCACCCCATGGTTCCTACCCTGTTTAGTTCCCCCAGTCAATATACCCCCTGTATAGGCCACCCTGCAGTCAGCTATCCCCTGGTGTCACCGCAATAACAGTCCCCTCAAGGCCTGATTGCATGGTACCCTCCAGCTGCCTCACTGTCAGCCCTACAGAGCTCCCCCCTCTGTTTATTCCCAGTCAATATCCTCCTATACAGCCCCCTGTTCAATTTTATCTTGGTGTCACCCCAGATCCAGTCCCCCCAACTCCTGAGCCCACTAAGACCCCTCCTATGGTTCCTACCTTATGTAGCTCTCTCCAGGCAATATCTCCCCATTATGGACCAGCCCCATAGCACAGCCCCTGCCCCCTTAAAGGAACCACGCCCTGGGCAGATGGGTTGGCAGGGAGGGTAGGGGAGTGAAGGGGTCCCGAGGGGTGGGGGGACAGAGAATCTCTGTTCCCCCAACCAGCATGATGCCCTTTCACCTTTAGCCTACCCCACCTCCAAGGGAGATGCCACCCACCCCAGGGGGCTCCGTGCTACTCCATGGGGGGATTAGTGTCGGGGCGGGGGGAGGCCTAGGGGAGGCAGCGCTGCCGGGCAGAGTCTGTGTTGAAGAGTGGGTTGTGGATTTCCATCTCCCCGCTCTGTGACAAAGGGGGAGGGGGGGAGAGAAAGAGACAAAGGAATAGATTCGTGAGGGCACCATGCGAAGGGAAGAGCACAGCGACCCGCCCCCCCGTACCCTCTGCCACACCCCTTCCCCCTGAAGCAGAGCGCCCAGCCCCCCAGTGACCCCCACCGCACCCCCCCTGCAGCCCACCACCCTGCCCCCCCCAGTGCTCCCTGCCACCCCCATCTAATTCCCCGCAGCCCAGCGCCCCTGCCCCACCCCCCACAGCCCGGCGCCCCCATCCCTGCAGCTCAGCGCCCCCTACCGGAGCCAGGCCGGGGCACTCGTACACCGTATAGTCCCCGGTCTCGTTCTCCGACTCCGTCGACAGCTGCTGGACGGGCTTCGGGGGGCTCTGGGGAGGGCTGGATGGAACCAGATGTGGGGTGAGGAACCCCAGAGGCAGGACCTGGGCTGCGGCCGGGGTCCAGCCCGAGGGCATCGGGGCGGGATCCAGGGGCTGAGGTGGCTACGAAGCTAGGGGCACAGATTCCCCTCAGCGACAGGACCCCCCAAGGGACCCAGGCATCCGGGTGGGAAACCGGCTATCGGAGACCCAAGGGCCCCCCCAAACCCGGGGGATGTTGGAGGGGGCGGCTCAGGGAGGAGAAGGGTTTCCAGGCTGGATTGCGGGGGGAGGCTGGAGGGGATGGAGGAGGAAGGGGTGGCGTTTGGGGGTGACAGGTGGGTGTGGGGGAGGAGTGGTTTGGGGGGAGTTTGGCAGCACCAGGGGAAGGGAAGGGGGAAGATTTGGGGGGCTTGAGGTTCTGAGTGGTTGGTTTTGGGGGGCCAATTTAGGATGGGTAGGCCGGTGGCTTGGGGTATGGGGAGGGGACAGACGCAGGGGTACCCAGGGGTGAGGGAAGGGAAGGGGTGGTTCCCTCACGGGGAGGACACGCATGTTGCATGTGGGACAGGGACACATGCATGCCCCCCTCCCTAAACTCCCCCTCTCCCCAGCCAGAGCCAATGGGGTGAACCGGAGGGGGTGGGAACTCACTCCTCATTGGTCAGGATCTTCTTCTGGTGCTGGTACTGGTGGACCTGGCAGGCCTGGGCAAGGCGGGTGTCCATGTACTGGGGGCAGACAGACAGGGAGATGGTCATTGGCAGGGAGCAACTGCTGTCCCGGGTGCCTGGGTCCCATTCCCCGCCCCGGTCCCCGGCTCCCGGGGGCGAGCATGGGGATCTCACCATTCCAGGCTGGTGGTACCGATAGTGGGTCCCTCGATACGCCGTATAGGCCATCTTCTGGGCCAGACGCACCTCCCGCTGCAACCTGGGGGCACGAGGGGGGGTCAGAGTGGGGGGCAGTCCTGGGCTGGGCGAGCAGGGAGCTGCGGGTCGGGAGTGAGGGGCACCGGGGGAGCTGGGAGGCAGGGCTGGGGGAGCAGGGTTCTGTGGGTCGGGAGCGAGGGGCACCGGTGGGGCTGGGGGCGCAGTTCCTACCTGTACCAGCAGAGGGCAGCCACGAGTAGCCCCGAGACCCCGGTCACGGAGCACATCAGCACCAGCACTGGGGGGACATTAACCCTTTGAACACTGAGAATTTAACCAGCTGCTGCCCCAGCCGCCGCCTACCCTCCCTCTGCCCCCCCCATCCCGACCCCTCCCCAGGACTCACGCAGGGATGCGGCCTCACTGAGCGGGGGCACTGGGGGCCCCGAGTTCAGATCTTCCTCTGCGGGCCCGGCTGGGCGGGGGCGATCGGACCCAGGTGTCCAGGCGCTAGCAGAGGGCGGGGGGGTTGGCGGGAGGGTAGGGGCCGTCTCAGTCACCGAAGGGACCTGGGGGTCAAACCCCACAGAGCCAGCTGCAAAGAGAAGGGTGTTAGGGTGGCCCCTCTCCTCACCCCACAGCACCCCCTGGTGGCCCCCAATCACGCCTGACAGCACCCCCTGCTGGCTTCTCCCCACAATGCCCCCTGATGGCTCCCTGCCCCGCTCCCCACAGTCTCTACCGTGCTGGGGGGTCTCAGTCCTGGGGGTCGCGGATCCCTTCTGGTTCCTGGCCAGCAGGGAGCGGATGAGGCCGACCAGGTCGCTGGGTCCTGCCTGGAGCTCGGCCCCGTCGTCTGCAAGAGAAACGCGGGAAGATGGGCCGGGACCCCTCACTCCCGACTTGGACCCCCTGCCAGCCCAGCCAGTGCCTCTTACCACGCCTGGGCGGTTTCTTCAGGACACAGTCCCCCCCGGGGTCCTCGCGGTAGGGGCGGAGGCAGGGGCCGCAGGTGCGGATGCCCCCTGGGCCGCAGCCCTGACGCCGGCGGAGGAGGCAGTTCAGCCGGATTCGCGCCGGACAGATCGGAGACGGGCCTGAGGGACAGAATCGGCATCAT
This sequence comes from Mesoclemmys tuberculata, assembly GCA_007922155.1. Lineage (NCBI taxonomy): Eukaryota > Metazoa > Chordata > Testudines > Chelidae > Mesoclemmys > Mesoclemmys tuberculata. The sequence goes on along the minus strand of ML675668.1, from coordinate 667,166 downwards.
TTGGGTGCCAGCCCTCCTGCGCTGTAACTGCCGGGCCCCGCACCCTGCTCAGAGCGAGAGGGAGAACCCAGGCGTCCTGGCTTCCAGCCCTCCCTGCTCTAGCCACTAGGCCCCACTCCCTCCCCAGATGTTCTGACATCTGTCCCTGCTTCTTAGAATCATAATCCCATGGACTCGGCTGGATCAAAAGATCAAAGGCGAAAATCTCTGATTAAATAGTAACAGAGACGGAAATTTGCCCCCATTCTCCCAGCCCGGGGCGGCCCCCCCCCAGCGCGGCCGGGGGCCCGCACGCCCAACCCGCAGCCCCCTCCTCTCCCTCCCACTACCAGCCCAGCCCCCCCCCCCCCGCTCTGCGGGTGCCCCTCACTCCCGACATGCAGCCCCTTCTAGCCCAGCCCTCCCCCCCCCAGCTCTGCCGGTGCCCCTCACACCTCACACGCAGCTTCCCAAATCTGGGGAAGGAACCCAGGAGTCCCGGCTCCCAGCCCCTCGTGCTTTCCTCCCCATGCCCCATACCCCTCCTCCTGCAGGTCCCCCCCCTCACCTGCCTCTCCCCCGGCCCCCGGGGCCAGCCCCATCCCCAGCAGGGCAGCCAGGGCCGCCAGCCAGCGCAGGGTCCGCATCGCTCTGGGGGGGGGGTCCCCGCCTCCGGATCCGCCCTCCCCGTCGGGGGGGGGGGCGCGCGGCGGAGCCGGGGGAGGGGCTGGCTGTGTTTATGAATGAAGCAGGGCTGGAGACAGGCGCGGGGGGGGGGGAGAGGCTGAGCCACGAATCCCCTTCACTTCCTGTCCCAAAGCCCACGGTGGGGACGTTGGAGGTGGCTGGTGCCCTCCTGCCCCGCCCCAGAGGTGGCCACATCGCAGTGCCCGGGCGCGGGACCCCCATATATCTAGCCGCCCCCGCCCCAGAGCTGGCCACATCCCCGTGCCGGGCCAGCCGGCCCCGTTTGGCCTGTTCTATGTGGCCGTTACCCAGCTGCTCCTCCCCAGACTCAGCTGCATCGCAGCGCGGGGGCGACAGCCCTGTGCCCTGGGTCTGGCCCTGGGATCCCGTGGGGTGGACTCTGGGGTGATGCCCTGGGCACGGAGGTGTTGATCCCCAGCCGGGGGGGCCTGTGACATGCCCCCCAGTTGGTATCCATGGTGCCCGTCTCCATGGTGACAGCTGCCTGCTGTGACAGATGCAGCAAAGGGCTTTTCATTTCCCCACCCACCCGGGGAACTAGAACCCAGGCGTCCTGGCTCCCAACCCCCCACCCCCGCTCTAACCGCTGGCCCCCACTCCCCTACCCCAGGTGGGGATAGAACCCAGGAGTCCTGGCTCCCAACGCCCACCCCCAGCTGTTTCCATGACAACCAGCTCCCTGCACTGAGGTTGAGGCAGCAGTGGGTCGTCATGGTGACGGGATGGCACTAGGGGGGGGAATCCCCATCCCCCTTAGTTCTGGGGGGAGGGGAAAGGGGAGCAGAGCAGGGGGAACTGGGACGCGATGGATGACAGAGTGGGAGGGGTTGGGGGGCAGAGGGAGGGGGAGACTCTCTGGGGGAGAAGTGGGGAGTGGGGAGCCCGTTCCGTCCTCCAGGGGGTGCCTGATGGGGCTGGGCTTCCATGGCCAGCCAGGTGCCAGACCCTGGCCTCTGGGGGGGGCCAGCAGACGTGGGGCTGGACGGTTCCCCCTCCCCCGAGGTGGCCGCGGTGTGGCGGCCGGGTGCCCTCCCCAGTGCCTTTGCCGTAGGGCAGGGAGTCTCTGGTGCCATGTCTCCGCCTTGGGCAGGAGCCGTTCCCCATGCGCTCATTGCTGGCATCTCCTGAGGCTATTGGGTCTAGTGGTTAGAGCAGGAGGGGCGGCTGGGAGGCAGGATTCCTGGGTCCTCTCCCCAGTGCAGATACAAACACAGCCTGCTGACGTCATTAGCTCAAGGCCTGATTTATTTATATACCCATCTGCCTTGCGTCAACAGGCAAATCAATTGACCGCTGTGCTGGCCTCTCCACGGCACGCCACCCTTGACGGGCCAGCAAGCAACGCACCTGAAGGGCACAAAGTGCAGACAACAACATCCTTGGGCTGCGAATCCTCCCGTCTAAGCATCGCATGAAGGGCCTTGATGGTGACCCCAAGCAATGTAGCAGAGGCTAAAGATCTTTGGGGAAAGTATTTTTAAAGTTTTCTTGGCTTCTTTCTCCCCATAGAAATGGCAGCAAAATCAAATGAGCTTCCCCAAATGAAGAACGAGCTTGCAGTTTTTAACACAGAATGTTTTCCTCCTAAGCACTTATCAGACATTTGAATATAATAGCGATGAACTTTTTAATGCACTTTTCTTCTCATTAGCTTGTGTTTAGCCCTCGAAATAGGTGCAAAATTAATGCCACAGCCCTGAAAGAGCAGCAGGCTTGGAGGGAAACGGGGGGAGGAGGGTCTAACGCAAAGCATTTTTCTCCAAACTTTTCTCCAGTCATTTGAGTATAACATGGATTGATTTTTTAAAAAAGTATTGTCTTGTTACAGGGTTGGTGCTGGACTGTCGAAATAGCAACAAAGATCATGCCAAACTCCTGCAGAAGAAACAGTGAGTTTGCGGATTTTTAAGGCCGGGTGTTTTCTGCTAATTGTTAGTCAACCATCTGAATATAAGAAGCACAAATTTTTGGTACAGATTTTCTTATTCTTGGATTTTTATTTATCTACTCAAATAGCAGCTCTATTCTTTCTCCCTGTCACCATTGTTTTTGCTTGAAGAAGCCAGAAATTTAGGAAAGAAGCTTTTTTCCTCCTAGCAGCTAGCTGAACATTTGAGTATAATTGCTAGTTTTTTATTCTGCTTGTCTTTGTATCTTTAGAAATAGTATAATATTAATTTGTTTCTTCCCAACAGAAACTGGGATCATTTCACTCCGAGGGTTTTCCTCTAGAATATTATCCAAATGTTGGAGTACAATAAATGATTGGATTTTTAAAATATATATCATATTGAATGCCGAAAATAAGTTGTGCTTTTAATTCTCCTCCTCTTTGTATCAATAACAATGACACTGAGCTCTTTTACAGAACTTTTCATCGGTAGAGAAATATCAGGAAAGCTCTCGCCTTCCTAGATGGAATGAGAAGCTTTTGAATTTGAACACAGATGAGTTCTTTCGAACTGTTGTCCAAGCATTGGAGTTGAAATGTCATTCATTTGGGAATAGACTAAAATCTCACTCCTTTGCAGGCTGGGGTGGTATCTTCTCCTGTGATCCCCAGTTGTCTGTGGGATCATCCAGCTAGATCTGATTTCTAGCCTAAAAATACCACCCATCCCCGTCGATTTTAACAAAGATTAAAACCAAGAGAAGAACGCACTCAGGTGAAGTAGCAAAGATGGATTAAAAAGAGGCCGCGGCCCTCCCAGGTTCTTTTCTTCCATAGGTGGTTCCAACCCTGCATCCACGTCTCCCATCAAACAGGAATGTCCAGACCTTGCAAAGTAGGGGATAGTGGGGGGGGGCTTCGGCAGAAGGAAGAGCCGGGAGACTGGGGTCCCTTCAGGACCCGGAGTTATGCCTGTCACCCAGTAAGGAGGTTGTCTCATCGGCGCTTCTGCGAGATTCTGCAACAAGAATACAGACAGGCACGTCTTCAGCCGTCAACCTCACAGAGCTGCAGGTAAGGGGGTGGGGTCTAGCGGTTAGAGTGGGGGGCGGGGATTGGAGCCAAGACTCTTGGGTTGTCTCCCCAGCTTGGGGAGGGGAGTGGGTGCTAGTGGTTAGAGCAGGAGAGGCTGGACATTGCCATCTCCTGTCTCAGCTGCAGCTGCCCTTGTGCCTCAGTTTACCTCTCCCATGACCGAGAGAGCTGCTGGGCCTGGCTTGCTTAATTCCTCTCCTGACTTGGCCAAACCAGCAGATTGGCCAATCACCCGCTAATCAGGGCCATCAGCCTCGCAGGCCAGCCAGTCTGCAGCTGGTTCAGCCGGTTTCTGTGGAAACACGGCAGTTCCCTCCGTGCAGACCCGGCCCATGTGGCGCCGGATCCTGAGCCGGTGTCAATCCAGAGCCACCCCGCTGCCCTCAGTGGAGTCAGGTCTGCCTCAGGGTAGCTCAGTCCTGTGCCCTCAATGCTAGTTAAGTATCATAATGAGGCTTTTCAAAGGGAAACTGAGGCATGGAGAAGAAACACGATCAGTCCAAAACCAGGGATGGAAACCTGGAGTCCTGGCTCCTAGTTCCCTCCCCCCAACCAGTACACCCCACTGCACTCCCAGAGCTGGGGGTGGAAACCAGGAGTCCTGGCTCCCAGCCCCTCCCCCGCCCCAACCACTAGACCCCACTCCTCTCCCACAGCTGGGGCCCGAACCCAGGCGTCCTGGTTCTCAAAATTCCTCCTTCTCTGCAGATGGGAACGCTTCATCCATCCATCCGTCCTCCCCCCAAGATCCATATCTGTATCTGCACCATACACACCTGTCCATCCTTCCGCCTAGATTCCCACCCCCCCTCATGGGTGCCCCGCTCACTCGCTGCCCCCGTTACCTCTCTTCCGCTTGCACAGCCGTTTGAGGACGTGCCACATCCACTGCACTAGGAGACAGAAGCACTTGCACTGGTTGCACATTGCGGCGGCGGCCCAGGCTCACCTGCGTCTAGAGGAGGGGAACACCAGGGCCGGTTGTGAGCATCGCTGGGCCAGATCCCCCCCACGGCCGTCTCGACAGTCCCCTGCTGGGCCGGAGTCTCCCCACAGGCCCTGGGGATCCTGAGGCAACAGGTTCACATCTCAGTCTCCCCCTCCGTCATGTCCCTCCCGCACTTCACCACCAAGATCACCCGGGCCAGACGGTCCCAGCTCCCAGCCCTGGCACCCAATGTGACCCAGCTGAGGGCGATCTGGGGGTGGGGGGGCGCGAGTGGAGGAAGCCTGCTGGCCAGCTCTGTTTCCAGCTCTGGCCACACCGTTTCCCCCTCAGCAAATCCTTCCGGCGAGCGTCATTAACCCGCCCTGCCCAGCCGCCCCCTCACTCGAGATGGGAATTTGGCCCTGACCTGGAACCGCACCCATCTAGACACCAGCCAGCCTTGAAGTGCCAGCCCCGCCAGGCAGAACTGGAGCCGGGAGAAAAATGCCCGTGGCAGCGGAGTCCTGCGCCGGGCAAATGGAGATTAGGGCACAGCCCTGACTCCGCTGACCTCGGCGGGGGGGTGCTCTGGATTCACACCTGGGGGTCACTTCTTGAAGCGCACCGGACCCAGGAGCCCCACCACGGTCACACCAGGGCCAGCTCCAGAGGGGAAACCCCCTCTCAGCTCCTGCATGACATTTCCCGTTAATATGGCCCGCGGTGGCACCGGCGCCTTTGGCTGTAGCATCCCACTGCGAGCTCATGTGCAGCTGATTATCCTCCAGGACCCCCGATCTTTGTCAGAGTCCCTGCTTCCCAGGGAAGAGCCCCCCACTCCTCCCCCCAGTCCATGCACCCCATCATTTGCCTCTAGGCAGGAGACATTTACACTGAGCCGGATAAAACGGCGTCTCTATTAACCACCGCACCACCGGCTCCCGTGGCCTTGCCCCCTGCGTTCCTCCAGTGCCGCCAAAGATCCTTACCAGGCTCTGTCGTCGCCCTGCTGTCTCTCTCTCCGTGGCATCTGACCCCGGGTTTATATACCCGCCTCCCCGCCCTCGGCTGCCCGGACCGGCCCGATCACATCGGGGTGAAGTCACGGGGTGGGGAGAAGCCGCGCCGAGCTTTCACAACCGCCCCCGAGCAGTCGGAAAGGTTGGTAGCCTGCCCGTTGATCCCGGCACACGCCCCTCGCCAGGGGATCTGGGGGTAGGGCAGGGAGGGATGTGTGATTCTTTCCGGTGGGCAAGGTGGGGGATGAAATTTGGGGGAGATGGAATTGGGGTGCAGGAGATCTGAGCCTGCCTCCCTGCCCCCTTTATGGGAAAGACCTGCCCATCTTGGGGGGATTGGAGCCCCTCTTCATGTGCCTTTTGTGTGCAATGTGATCTGGGGGGGCTGCCCATCTGGGGGTGTCTGACTCCTCATCCCTGTCCCTCACATGTGACCTGGGATTTGGGGGGAGCCTGGCCTCTCTAGGGGGGTGTCCGACTCTCTCTCCATGCCCCCCGGGCATGAGCTAGGATCTGGGGGAGGCCCTGCTTTCTCAGGGTGTCTCCATCCCCCAAGTCTCCTCACATGGGAGCAAGCCTTTAGGGGACCCAATCCTCGGATGGTGTCTCCACCCCCTCAAACCCTCCTGGTAGGAGCCAGGATCTGGTGTCTCTGCCCCTCTGAGGGGAGGACACACTTGGTGGGCCTGGCTGAAATGGGGGGAACCACCCAGCTGGCTGGGGGCGCTGGGCACCTTGGGCTGTACGACCAAGGACACGCATGGTCCTCCAGGAGGCTGTGTGCCCGGAGCTCACAGCCGCCACCTGCTGGTGAGGGAGAGGAGCTGCTGGCTGGGGCAAGCAGTATTTGCATATAGCTTGTGAGAGCATTTGGGGGTGCTTTGGTTGAAATCCAGCTCAGATTGGCACTGGGGGGGCCGTAAAACCCTGTTCCCTTTGTTGGGAGAGAACAGGCCAAAGGGATGGCATGAAAGACACCTGGGGCGTGGGGGCTCACCCTCCAGGAAAGCACAGGCCAGCGGGTTTGGATAAGGGAGCCTGGGACAGCTAGGAAAAAAGAGCGAGCCTGTGCTTTACTGTAGAGGTCCCAGGTCCCCTGGGAATGTACAAGCTTCTGACAGGGCCAGATGGCGCTTCGCTGTGTCCTCCATCTGACAGGAGCCGGTATCAGCGCTTCAGGGAGAGTGGGAGCAAGATGGCAGTTATGGCGTGACCCACCCCTGCCTGCTGGCAGTCAGAGGTTTGGGGTTGCAATCACGAGCACCTTGGCTGATCAACAGATCTGTTCTCCAGGAATGTAGCCAGTTCTTTTGTGTACCCTGGGATCCTTTTGGCCACCCTGGCATTCCCCTGGCAGTGAGTTCCACCAGTTGGCTGCATGCTGTGTGCATGCAGACTTCCTTGGGTCTTTGTCAAACTGGCTGCCTGCTAATTCCCTCAGGTGACCCCAGGCTTTGTAGGGCAGGAAAGGAGAGCTGGATCGGGGCAGTGACTGGACGGCGGGCAGCACCGAGGCAGCTGTGATTCAGGTGATGGCTTGGAGGCGGCTGGGGCCGATGTCAGAGAAAGTGGTTGTCCCGCTGAGGGATGCTGGGACCAACCCTCAAAGCAGAAATTGCTCCAGCTGGATCAGGTGATGGGGCTGCTCCACTGGCACGTCCCTTGTGTGGTTTTGGATGGCCCTTGGACTCCACCCTGGAAAACAGAGGCGGGGACTGTGGAGCTGGAGAGTCACTAGAGCGGGGGCGGGGGAACTGGGAGCCAGGACTCCTGGGTTATCTCTCTAGCTCTGGGAGGGGAGTGGGGTCTAGCAGTTAGAACAGGGAAGCTGGGAGACAGGACTTCTGGTTCTCTCCCCATCCACTCTCAACTCCCAGAGGATGACTGAGGTTGGGACAATGGCAGACACCTGCGTGGCAGGGTTATTCCCTGTTTAATTTCTTTGTTTGAAGCCCCTGGCCTCAGGCCTTGCGAAGGGGGCAGGATCGCCGAGCGACGGCAAACGATGCCAGGACATAAACCAAGGAACGCTGTCCGTCACGAGTATCGACTCAACCAAACCCCGCAGCAAGAATCGGTGTAAAAGGCAAACGTGCACATCCCATTCCAGGCAACGACTGGCCGCCTGCCTTTGGCTTATTAACAAACACACAAAGGTCGACGTGCTTGCGTTAAAGCAAAATGGAAAAATGATCCCCAGATCATGAGACCCTGTGGTGTTCACATGTGGCCATTCTTCTCAAGGCGTCTAGGCGCAAAGTCCATCGGCTCGGGGCAGGGCTGGTCCGGAGCCATCTGGTGGTGATGGCCGTATGGCAACGGATTTTGATGCTTCAGCCAGTGGCGTCATTCAGGCTTAGTCAGCACACAGGAGCTTAGTTAGACTGCAGTGCTGCTCACCTGCCATTTTAGTCTTTACCGACGTGAAGCTCTGAGGTTGATTTTTTTTACCGACACAGTCAACTTTTTCCTGACGTCACTAAAAATCCCAGAAGCCAAACGATAACGGCACGGAGGCGAGCCCTCCCTCGCGACAGGCTGCGCGCGGGTGTTCAGAATGACACAATTATTTTTGCTGGGGTTAATTGATCCGTTGGGTTTGTGGAATAACAGAAGACAGACAACTGATAAAGTCATGGCGGGTGTAGTTTTAGGATAGAAGTGAATCTGAGTGATGACAATCTATGTCAATATACCATGTTTTAAGTCTACCCCATTTCCTGGATACTTTCCTTTATTTGCTGATTTACAGACTGTTGAAATTGTCCAATGTTTTTTCAGAGACTGTTTTTTTACTGCTACAAGGACTAGGTCAGGGATCGGCTAACAATGCTCCCAATGTTGCTAGTGGGTCTGGAGCCCTGTTCTGGTGCTGTGGCAAGCACAGGCCACATCTGGTGGTGTCTGACCCCCTCCCACGTTAGGTATGAGTTGTTCCTGCAATCAGCAGTCGGGAGCAGACTCTCCATGGTTCCCCAGTCTCAGCAATTCAACTGCAGACATCAGCTCTCAACCACTAAAATCATCTCATCACCTGCCCACCCAGAAACCATCCCACCTACCCAGCCAGCTCCCAGCCCTTGAAGGCTTCTCATGGTGTCCCTTGGAGGACCTGGTTGGGAACTGACTCTTCAGCTAGGCAGGAAAACCCCATTGTTCCTGATTGGTCAGGATTCCCCACTCTGATCAAGTGAGCCTTGTTGATTGATCAGCTTTTCCCACCAATCCAGGGCATCCCTTTTCAATCCTGGGCCCCTGCCCTATCTGTTAGCTAACAGCTACTGTGAGTTTGTTAATTGCAGGGCCTGGCCAAAGTTATTCCATTGTCCCCATTGAAATTCTTTGTTTGAAGCTCGTAGACTCGGCTCATGAAGGAGGAAGGATCGCCGAGCGACGGCAAATGATGCCAGGACATAAGCCAAGGAACGCTGGTGGCCACCCACGTCCGTCACGGGTATCGACTCAACCAAACCCCGCAGCAAGAATCGGTGTAAAAGGAAAACGTGCACATCCCATTCCAGGCAACGACTCGCCGCCTGGCTTTGGCTTATTAACAAACATGCAAAGGTCGACGTGCCTGTGTTAAAGCAAAATGGAAAAATGATCCGCAGAATCCCGAGAGCGTGTGGTGTTAACATGTGGCCATTTTTCTCAAGGCGCCTACACACAAAGTCCATCAGGCCAGCACAGGGCTGGTCAGGAGCCATCTGGTGGTAACGGCCATATGGTAAGTGATTTTGATGCGTCAGCTGATGGCGTCGTTCAGGCTTAGTCAGTGCACAGGGTCTTGGTTAACCTGCCGGGCTGCCCGCCTGGCATTTTAGTCTTTACCGACGTGAAGCTCTGAGGTTGATTTTATTTTACTGGCACGGTCAACTTTTTACTGATGTCACTGAAAATACCATAACCCGTACGATAACGGCACCAACACGAGCACTCCCTCCCCATATTCTGCACACAGGAGTTCGGAATGACACAATTGTTTTCGCCACGGTGAATTGATCAGTCAGGTTCTCTGGGTGTGTGCAATAATAGAAGACAGAAAACGGATAAAAATCATGGTTGTAGTTTTATGATAGACGTGTTTCTGAATGACAGGCCACGTCAAAATACCATGTTTTATTTCTACCCAATTTCTCTAGCATTTTCATTTATTTATTGATTTACAGACAGGGTTAAAATTGTCAAATGTTTTTTTACTGCTCTGAGGACTAGGTGAGGGCTGGCTACCTTAATGCTCCCAATGTTAGTACTAGGTCTAGAGGTCTGTTCAGGCATTGATAGCAAGCATGGGCCACATCTAGTGGTGGTTGATCCTCTGCACTAGGTACTGATAAGTCCTCTGTGAGCCTAGGAACAAGTGCTCATTGATTCCCCAATCACAGCAATACAACCACAGGAATAAGCTCTCATCTACTAAGATCATCTCACCAGCTCCCCACCCAAGAATCATCTAAGCAACACAGCCCTCTCCTACTCTTTGAAGGCTTCTTATATTGTCCCCATGAGGACCTGGTTGGGAACTGACTCTTTTCGGCTAGGCAGGAAAACTCTGTTCCTGTTTGGTCAGGATTCCCCACTCTGATTGGCTCTAAGTGATCCTTGTTGATTGGTCCGCTTTTCCCACCAATCTGGGGCATCGATTTTCAATCCTGGGCCCCTGCCCTAACTGTTACCTAATGGCAACTGTGGGTTTGTTAATTGCAGGGCCTGGCCGAGGTTATTCCATTGTCCCCATTGAAATTCTTTGTTTGAAGCCCCTGGACTCAGGGATTGCGAAGGGGGCAGGATCGCTGGGTGACAGCGCTGAAGGGCCAGGTGGTGTCTGTTATCCCCCAGTGTAATGGCTGGAGGGGCCGTGTGAGTTAAGTCGTTAGAGGGCCCCTTAGAAAATCGCTCCTGGTGCTTTTTGCTAGTTGGGGTTTCCTAGTTAGCCTTGGGCAGCTGAGACTGAGACAATCCCATAGCCAGGCCACCAGGGTCACCCAGGAGGGAAACGTCATTCTCCTCTGGGGGGAAACTGAGGCATGGAGCCAGGATGAGCATGCACGTTTTCAGCATCTCAGTCCACCTTTCTTTTAATTAGGCTGCCTGGTTGCTATCTGATGAAAAAAAGTTGAAAACCACTGGGGTAGTTACAGAACCTTTTAGAAATAAGCATTTTTCTCCTGTCACCCAACCATTTGAGTATAATGCATATTAATTTTGTGACAGCTTTTCTGAATACTGGATTTCTTTTTTAACCTGAGAAATAGCAGTACCATTCAGGTATCCCTTCACCAGTTTTTTAGTTAACAAAGGTTTCAGCAATGAGTATTTTTCTCCTAACTATTAGCCAAGTGTTGGGGTATAAAACATATTCATTTTTCTAAAGATTTTCTTATTACTGGATTTTTTTTAAAACCTTAGAAATTGCAGCAGCATTCAGTCTTCCCTTCACCTATCTGGTTAAAGGTTTTAGAAAAGAGCACTTTTCTCCTAACTGTTTGACAAGCATTTGAGTTGAATAGGGGACACAGAAAAGTGGAGGTTTCATCATCACCAGGGCTGGTAAATCCGGTCTTGACTGGCACAGGTGTGGGTGTCTGGCATCATCTTTCCCAGGAGCGATATTGCTTAAGCAATCTAAGGCGATGTTGGAATTTTCCCATCCTCCCATGCAGCTCTTGATCAGCCTCTCTCTCCTAATTAAAAGTGTTTATACGAGCGCAGGAACCACTGAAAATAGGAGGAGGTAAGAGCAGCCATGGATGAAAACTGAGCAGATACGCTCATGTGTATATTTCACCTTGTTCATTTCACCCCTGCAAACCTGCCTTAAAAAATTCAAAGCAAAGGAAATTCCAGTGCAAAAAATGGTCAATTTGCATTTACGCTTCCCCTGCTGCCGTTAAACGAGCTCTCCTTATTCCCTGCGGCAGAGAAGACGGCTGAGCGGGTGGGCTGTTGGCGCTGGGACCCGAGCAGTGCATTAAGCAGCCCTGGTCTGTGGCTGCAGCTTCTGGTGCTCTGCTAATGCAGATAACAATCATAATGTTAATTATAGTTGGGCTCTGGCGCGACCCCTGCTGAGACCCTGTGTCCGGCTCCGGTGCCCGCAATGCGAGGAGGATGTTGGTCGGTTGGAGGGGTCAGAGAAGAGCCCCGAGAATGATCAAAGGGTTAGAAAACCCGCCTTATCCTGACAGGCCCAAGGAGCTCAATCTGCGCAGCTTCAGGAAAAGAAGGATCTGCCGTGGGGAGCAAAGCTTCATCGCTGGCTCCTCGGGTTAGCAGGGAAAGGGCTAAAGCAGATCCCATCTTCGGCAAACGGCCCCGCATTAAAAATCCGTGCCCTGTTGCCAGGCCGAACGTGCCCCGGCCGTTGGATCGGGTCAGACCTTCGACGGCACACGAGCGAGGCCCCTGGTGGATCCCGTGCTCCTGCTGTTCCTCGCCCCCCGCCTGCTTTGCAAGGCGGGAGACGGGGCCCTACGGGAACCAGGGGGTGGAGGAAGCTTTTGGCAACGCGGGGGAGTTCAGAGATAACTGGGATCTAGCGGGCTAGGGCGGGGGCTGGGAGCCAGGACGCCTGGGTTCTCTCCCTGGTTCTGGGCGGGCAGTGGGGCCTAGTGGTTAGAGCAGGGGGCGGGGGCTGGGAGCC
>ML675668.1:629615-654893 GCA_007922155.1 Mesoclemmys tuberculata | reverse complement strand
TAGAGCAGGGGGCGGGGGCTGGGAGCCAGGACTCCTGGGTTCTCTCCGTGGCTCTGGGGGTGACGCCAGCCCCCCGCGGCGGAAGGGGGGAATGGGCCGTGACCCCCTTTTCGAGCCAGCCTGCGCATTGGGGGTGGCCCCTTTAAGAGCTGGAGGACTAGGCCGCGGCCCCTTTAAGAGCCGCCTTCCCGCCCGCGTTCACTTCCGGACGTAGCCGCGGCCGGCCCCGCCCCCTGTGACGTGCCGGCGGAGAGGCCCCGCCCCCCAGCGCCCTGCCGCCCGCAGCTTTTACTTGCCGCTTCCCCGCGCCGCGCCTCGGCTCCGGGCCCCTCCCGCCACGCGGCTCGCGCCTCCGCCGGCGGGATGGTGAGTGCGTGACGTCAGAGCCGCCCGGGGGGGCGGGACCGCTCCGTGGGCCACGTGTCTCCCCAGGGCGGGGGGCCCGGCCTGTGCCGGGGAGCAGCCGGCGGGGATCGGGGCGGAGGGGGGCGCTGCACGCTGAGCGGGAGGCTGGGGGGCCGCGAGCCGCTGGGGGGGCGGGGGGTGATGAGGTGTCCCGGCCCGCGGGGGGGGCTGCGGAGTCTCCCCCCGTTGGCGTCTCACCGAACCCCCCTCCCCCCCGCAGCTTTTCTACTCCTTCTTCAAGTCCCTGGTGGGGAAGGACGTGGTGGTGGAGCTAAAGAACGATCTGAGGTGAGTCCGGGTCCCCCCGATCCCCCTCCCGGCCTGACCGCCCCCCCCCAGCTGGGCGAGAACCCAGGCGTCCGGGCTCCCAGCCCCCCTGCTCTGACCACCTGCCCCCGAACCTGGGAGAGAACCCAGGCGTCCGGGCTCCCAGCCCCTCTGCTCTAACCATTAGGCCCCCCTCCCAGTGCTGGGGAGAGAACCCAGCAGTTCTGAATCCCAGCCCCCCCTCCCCTCCCCACCAGCCAGGGAGAGAACCCAAGTGTCCGCCATCCCAGCCCCCTTCTCTAACCACTAGACCTCACTCCCCCGTGTTAACCCTTCTCCCTTCTCTCTTACAGCATCTGTGGGACCCTCCATTCTGTGGATCAGGTAAGTAACAGCCTGGATCTTTTCAGAGCAGGGTTCCCCCTCCCAGCCAGCCCTGGGGCTGAGTCACAGCTGGTGCCCCCTAGAGGGGAAAGCCCCCCCACTCCCCCAACCCTAACTCAACCAATCTCCTACCCCGGGGCCAGATCAGAGCCTGCCCCATTCCCCCCCTCACTTTCTTGGCCGAGGAATGCAGGAAGACCCTTCCCCTCCCTGCACCTGTCCCCCGCTGTCTAGGTGTTAACTGTCTGTGTGTCTCTCCGTCCATCCTGACAGTACTTGAACATCAAGCTGACCGACATCAGTGTGACGGATCCGGAGAAGTACCCCCACATGGTAAGGGGGCTAACCCCACTCGCGGGGTGGGGTGGGAGAGGGAACTCAGTGGGGAGGGGAGGGACTGGGGTTGCCTGGGGGGTGGGGATCTCTCCCAGGGTTGGTCTGATTCCTGGCCCCCTTGGCAGGGGGCAGTGACATGGGCAGGGGGCGTAGAGGAGGAAAGGGAGGATGAAGCCCCCATCCAGCAGGGGGTGGAGCCGGAAGCCCCTAGCAAGCAGGGGGCTCCCCCTCACCCTGGTCTGTCTTTCCCCCCAGCTGTCAGTCAAGAACTGCTTTATCCGGGGCTCGGTGGTACGCTACGTGCAGCTGCCGGCTGATGAAGTCGACACCCAGCTGCTGCAGGACGCAGCCCGCAAGGAGGCGTTGCAGCAGAAGCAATGACTGGTGCCCCCGGACTCCTGGGTTCATCTCAAGCTTCTGCTCCGGCAGAGCCGATGGGGGAGGACCCCAGGCATCTGGGCTCCTGCGCGGGAGGGGCTCAGCTTCTGCTCAAGAGGGTTGGGTGGGGGCTGTGCTCTTCCCAGGCGCCCTGATGCTTGGGTTCAACACCACCCCACACCCAATCCCCAGATCTAGGACCCTGGCCACCTGGTTGGATGAGAAGGTGGGTGGTCCCCTGTCCCTCTCCCGCCCATGCCCCAGGAAAAATCTGGGGGGTTCATTTAGTTCCTGTCTGAATCTCCCGCAGCCCCTCTCTCACTTCCAGGGCTATGGCGATTTAAGCCTCTTTTTTTATTTTTAAATCTTAATTTTGCCCTGCTTTTAAAGGGTGTTTAGTCCCTCCACACACACCTCAGGGGGGAGTAGGGACTCCAATCCTGGGATGTGGTTAACCCTGTTTGCTCCCCAGTTGGCAAAATCCCGGGGTGCTTGAATTTCCACTCCCCAGAGTGGCCCCCCCAGGGGAAATGGCTCTCCAGAGCCAATCTTGTTTGGGGGGGGGGGGGCTGGGATTTTTTAGGGTTTGGGCAAAGGGGCTGAAAGTTTTTTTTTTTCAGGTGTGGGGGATTTTTTTTGTATGTTTGATTTGTGGCTCAAAGACTCCACGCCAATAAATGTTTGGAGCCTGGTTACAAGCCGTTGTTTGTTGTTGTTTTGTGGTAGGGTCTACAGTTCTGTCTTGTCCCAGACACCTAGGTTCATCTCTGCCCCCTCCCTCCATTATAGATGTGGTGCTGCTAGCCAGGCCCCTGGATGCTGGAGTCCATTTTTGCTTTTACCCCTCCCCTCGCCCCTCCTCCCCCTCGGGAGCAGAAGCAGAGCCCCATGTAGGGCCCCCGGATGCCTGGGTTCATCTGTTACTCCCTACGGCCGTGATGCAAATGGAGAGCTCCCAATCTGAACGGACAGAAGAAAAGTTAGGATGATCCATGTTCTATGGAGGGGGAAACTGAGGCATAGAGCGATGTGATTGCATGAGGCTCACACGGAATCTAGGCCAGAGCAGGGCCGAGAACCCAGGGGTCTGGGTGCTCAGCTGGGACCCAGTCTTCTCTCATCAGCACCCTGGATGCTGCTGCTGGATGCAGTCCCCCAGCAAGGAGGGGTGGGGCAGGGGCGAGCAGGTGCTAGATGAGAGGCTGTGTTCTCTTGCACACAGAAGGGTGCCTGTCCCTTTAAATAATGTTGCATCATCAAACACTCGCTATGACATCACTGCCTGCACAGCTCCGCCCCTTTCATGTTATGTCTTTGCCCCGGGGTGTCTTTTCGCTTTAAATGTCATCAGGCTCTGCCCCTTTCTCACTGTTAGAGCCTGTTCCGCCCCTTTGCAAGGGGGTATCAGGGCAGCCCCACCCCCTGAGTTTTACATCATTAAACTCTGCCCCTTTTCACATGAAAGAAGGGATCTTCTATCATCAGAGTAGAGCTCCAGGCTCCTCCCCTTTACAGAGATGTCATCAGGTGAGGCTCCACCCCTTTCACTAAAGTGCCTTCACAGGCTCCTCGAAGTTCCACCCCCTGTTGATGTCATTGGGCCCTGCCCTCTTCGAGAGTAGCAATGACCTCACTGGCCAGACTCAGAACTGTAGTATGATGATGTCATAGTGGCCCCTGAAACCCTGCCCATTTGGGGGGGTGGGGCAATCCCCTTCCAGCTGCATTAGGCTCCACCCCTGGAGGTTGTGGATTGGCCATCTACTACAGCCAGGCTGCCCACTGGTTGGTATGAGAGGGGCGGGAGACTGTGCCAGCCAATGGGGAGGCAGGGTGAGGCTGCCTCGTTCAGAGTGGTGGGGTATACTGGGTGGGGCTGGGAGCCAGGACTCCTGGGTTCTGTCCCTGGACCCCCCTTAATTCCCCCCTCCCAGCCCTATAAACACTCCTTGAATCCCCATCCTGAGTTCCTGGCCTGCAGCTTGGGCATCCAGGGGTTAACACACGTCTCCCCCACCCCCCGCGCAAACACTTTGCAAACATCCGGCAATCACTTTGCACCGGTAGGGCTGGTCCCTTCCCCCCACAACTCCCCCTCCACCCCCCAGAGCCGCAGACACACTGCCAGACCCCAAACTCCACCCCCCAGAAACCCCCCCTCCCCTCCCACTTCATTCCCCATTTGCAGACTGTTTGCAGAGCCCTGGGGTCTGATTGCAGCTGGTGCCACTGCTGGGGGGGGAGTAGAAAAGAGGGGACCCCACCCCTTTCTGCCCCCCCCTTCCCAGCAGCCTTTGCAGCTGGCTGCAAGCAGAGGAGATAGGAGCAGAATTTGCAGGCAAAGCGAGACACCCAGGTACCATCCTACTGCAGAAAGAGGGGGGGAGGCTATGGCAGGATCCTGAGGGGCCCTCAGCCTACGGCAGGGCCCTCCCACCCCAAGATTTAACATTAATGCAACAGAACCCGTAGCTGGACTGCAGGGGTCAAGGGCTCTGGGTCTGTAGGGGGCGCCGTACCCTGGTGAGCAGGGCTGGGCCAGGGCGGTGCTAGGGGGCCTGTGCTGCAGGGAGTGGGGCAGGGAGGTGCTGGGGCAGGGGGACACCGGGGAGTCACCCCATCTCTCCACAGGGCTCTCTCCATGCCGGCGCTCCTGGCCCTGGTGGACTGGCTGGATGACGGCTTCTCCAGCATCATCGAGCTGGCGGCCGTAAGTGAGCCCTGCTGGGACCCTGCCCATTACCGACCAGGCCAGGAGGTGGCCGCGCGCTGCCCTCTCTTCCGGGGCCTGTCCCGTGCCCGCATCATGGCCCTCAGTGGTGAGTGAGAGAAGGAGCGGCCACCCCGACGACGACCAGCCACATCCCTCTGTCTGTCCTTCCATCCCCCCACACACCTGTCCATCCATCCACACCTTCCATCCCCCCATGCACCCATCCACACCCTCCATCTCTCCCTCCATCCATCCATCTGTCCCACTGTGCACCTGTCCATCTATCCATGCCTTCATCCTCTCCTCCCCCGGACCTCTTTATCTGTCCATCACTCTGTACATCTCTGCATCCATCCCTTACGCAGTTCTCCCTCCTTCCACCCCCTCATCCATCCATCTATCCACGCACCCCTCTGTCCATCCACCCATCCGTCGCTCCATCCTCTTTCTCTCTCTCTGCCTGCAGGCAACAGGCAGGAGTTGAAGCGGATCCAGGTCAGGGCCGGGGGGCGTCCCAGGAGCAGCTGGGGGAATGGGATGCTGCGGGGGGCCCCCCACCGCAGGCTGGCAACATGGAGTTGGGACTCAGGGCCCCCCGGGAGAAGGAAATACAACAGAGGTGGGTGCTGCTCCCCGTTCCAGGAGGTCCACAAGTCTCAGTCGCTGAATCTTTCCTGTCTCGTTTCAGGAGGTGCCAATGATGTCAGCACCTCGGTGCTCAACCCCAAAAGGATCCCGGTGTCTGGGGAGGAAGACGAGGGCTGGGCAACCCCCCAGAGTACCTCATCCTCAGAAACCTGGCATTCCTCCTCCCCCGACTGCTCCCACGTGGACAGCTCTAGCTGTGGTGTTCCCCCCTCTCCTGGCCCTGGGGACCCAGGCATCCGGGCAGGGCCAACCGAGCTCTGCCCCAGGCCTGAGTGCGAGAGGATGCGTCAGGAGCTGGAGGCGCTGAGGGACCAATGCGCCAAGTTGGAGGCTCAGAACGCTGTGCTGGCCCAGAAACTTGGTGAGCCCTGACGCCTGCATCCTCTGGGAGCGAAGTGGGGTCTAATGGGTCAGAATGGGGTGCGGTGGGGCAGGATACCAGGGCCCTCGGGAGGGGGTTGGGGATCTAGTCACAACTGGAGGGGGGGGATCTGGGAGGTGCATGGTAGCACATGGTCACTCATGTCTCTGTCCCCTGCAGGGGGTGACGTGGAGCTGCCTGGCAAGGAGGACAGTGGGTCCGTGCGGCCAGAGCCTGGACTGTATGAGGACCCCGCGCTGCCTCACAAACATGGGGTGAGCTGGGGGGCAGGGAGGGGATTGGTTGAGGGGGCAGGGTTCCCTGTTATAATGAAGTGTGTCTCCTGCCTCCTCCCCCAGATGCAGGAGCTGGTGCCCGGGGGGGGCGTGTTCCTCTACCCCGCCCAGCTGGCCCTGGCCTGCTCCGGCGCCCGCAGCCAGACGGCTCTAGCCCGACTTCTGCTCGACGTCTTCTTCTCCCGCCAGGAGCAGGCGCGGAGCAACCTGTCCGGGGAGAATGGGCTGCGCCGTCTCAGCCCCCCTATCGTCAGCGCCATCGTGGGTTAGTCTGGGGGGGGCAGGCGATGGTGGTATGGCCTGGGGGGGGTCAGGCGGTAGTATGGACTGGGTGGAGCAATGATGATATGGCCTGGGGGGGGGTTCAGTTCGATGGTATGGCCCAGGGAGGGGTGCGACATTAGTATGGCCGAGGCAGAAGGGATGTCAGGTGATGCTATGGCCTGTGGGGCGGGGCTAGGCAGTGGTATGGACCTGATGAGGCAATGATGATATGGCCCAGGGATCAGAGTCCCTCAATGGTATGGCCCCCATGGGGGGGGGAGTCAGCCAGCAGGCAGTGAGGGGGATAACAATGGTACAGCCCATGGATACTGGGGATGGGACGTAGGGGTGACAATGGTCTGGCCCGTGGACACTGGGCGGGGTGATGGTGTGTGAGATGATGGTACAACCTGTGGGCACTGGGTGTCAAGGGTAATGATGGCACATCCTGATAGGCTACCAGGGCATAATGGACTGATCCATCCAGCAGCGGGGGAGGGAGTTTAAAATGGACAGGTCCGTCCAAGCTGATTTTAGGGCAGGGCACAATGGATTGGTCCATCCAGACTAGAGGGTGGGAGAGGTTGCATGGACTGGTCCATCATAAGGGTATTCCATGGGGGGGGAGAATCCTACTGCCACTCACCCCCTGCTCTCTCCCCCTGCAGCATATGCCGTGGGTCAGTCCCAGTTTCAGCCCAGCAGTGCTGCTGTCATCAAGAACTCACTGCGCAACAAGCTGGGCTGCCTGAGGGCCCCGTCCCGCCAGCAGGGGGCCACCAGGGGGCGTCCTGCAGCCTGAGCGCCCTGTCCCGCCACCAGGGGGCCACACCACAGCCCAACACCCCCATCCTCCCAGCAAGGGGGGCCCTGGAGAGCTGGGGGGGGGTCATTTGCCCTGGGGCTCTGGTTCCATCTGATCTTGTTTTCTAATCACCAATACAGAAGGTTTTTCAACACTTCTGAGTCCCTGGCTCTTTATCTGTGGGAGGGACTCAGGACTCCTGGGTTCTATACCTGGCTCTGGAAGAGGAAGGGTGGGGTGGGTCGGAGAGGGGGTGGGGCTGGGAGCCAGAACTCCTGGGTTCTTTTCCTGGCTGAGTGAAATTTCCTGCTCCCAAGAGGAGCTGGAAGGAAGGGTCTGAAAGCCCTGGGGTGACAGCTCTGGAGGGCAGAGTGAGGGGGGGCTCCGTGCCCCCCCACAATCCTCCCCTCACACAGGGTCCTTCACGCTACATCTCCACGAAGGCGGAAGCCGTGTGAGGGGAGGAAACAGGTAGAGTAACCAAACCTGGGGAGAGGCGGGGGGAAAGACCTGCAACCCAGCTCCCCCAAAAACAATAGGGGGTGGGGATGACGTGAATCCAGGCATCTGGGCCAATTCCCCCCCCATCCTCCCCCGCTTCAGAGGCCCCCAGGGCCCAAGCATATTTTCATGCTCAGTACAAACACGGGCCCCTTCCCACACACATACCCATGGGGGTTGCAGCCTAGGCTGGGCCCTGGAGAAGTGTACCCTTCCCCCCAGGTGGGGCCCTGGATGCCCTCTAAGGTTTCAGTAGTCACCTCCCCCCCACACCCTCCCGCTGTGCTGGATCTCCTCCTCTCCGCTGAGCGGCAGTGATACATGCCGAGCACCAGGGGTCGCTCCCCAGCGCCTTCCCTCTCTATGACCCTTTCTCTCTGCTGGGAGCCTAGCTCGGCCGCTCTCTCCACAGACCCCTGTCCGCTCTATGGCTCTCGATAAGACCTCCCCGCCTCAGCTGGCTGAGGTCCCCGGCTGGGGCTGCCTTGGAAGGTGCCTGCTCAGAAATAGCCGCTAGCCCGTCCCCCTCCGTCCATCCACCGTGTGGGGCGGGGCACCGGGGGTGCGGGCGTCTCGCTCAGATTGGGCTGGGGGAGATGGCCGGGGGCGGGGCACACGTGCGGGAGGCCCGCGGGAATCAGGCGGCGCCGAGGACAGCCCGGAGGGGCGGGTCCTGCGGCCTGGATGGAGAGAACCGAGACGGAGGCAGAGCCGGAGCCAGACACGTGGGGCCGGCCGGGGAGCGCAGGTACCGGGGGGAGGGGCCGGGGAGCGCGGGTACGGGGGGGGGGGGGGGGGCCGGGCCCCGCCCCGCCCCGCCCCGCCCCAGCCCCAGCCCCCCATCCGCTCCTGCCCCCCCTCCCCGCCCCGCCCCCCCCCGAACGACCCCGGTTGCCCCCCCCCATCGCGGCTCCCCCCCGGCTAATCCCCCCCCGAGCCATCTGGGGCCATGGGGGGCCGGGTGCCTGGACCAGTGGCGGGGGGGCCCTGCTAGGACTGTGCCCCCATGACAGCTCCCTTCCCCCCCCCGCGCGGGGGGGGCACGTCCTTGCTCTCAGGTTGCATCAGCCGAGCCCGGATCTGAGCCCCCCCCCGTGTCTGACCTGCCCCGTCTGTCCGCCCGCCCGCAGGTCTGTCCCTGGAGCGCTCGGCCCCGCCATGCCGACCCTGTACCTCTGCCCGCACCCGGACAACTTCCACAACCAGCGGGTCCTCATCGCCGCCCGCTACGCCCCGACGCCGCCCGCGCTGGTGGAGCTGCCCCCGTCCGCGGCCCCCCCGCGGGCCCCTGATGCCTGCCCCCTGCCTAAGCTGCCGGCCCTGGAGAGCCGGCCGGGGGCCTGGGTGTGGGGCCCGGCTGCCGTGGCTCACCTCCTCGCCCCGGAGCGGCTGAGGGGCCGGGGCCCGGGGGAGGGCGCCCGGGTGAGGCAGTGGGTAAGTTACGCCGAAGGGGAGATCGCCCCAGCCGCCTGCGCCGCTGCCTTCTCCAGCCTGGGTCTGGCAAAGCAGGACAAGCAGGTGAGGCCACCAGGCCGTCGGGGTTCTCGGTGGGGAAGTGGGGGCTAGTGGTTAGAGCAGGCAGGGGGCTGGGAGCCAGGACGCCTGGGTGTTCAGGGGGGAAATGGTGGGGGCTAGTGGTTAGAGCGGGGGGCTGGGAGCCAGGACTCCAGGGTTCTCTCCCCAGCTCTGGAAGGTGAGGGATGTATAAGATTAAAGCCGTGGGTGTGGGGAAGGCGGTCTGGGAGCCCAGCCTCCTGGGTCCCATCTGTGATGCGTTACCTCTGCATCTGTCTGTCTCTTCCTGCCCAGGTGGTGGCACGGGCGGGGGCCGAGCTGCGCCGGGTGCTGGGGGTGCTGGACGGGTACCTGAAGCTGCGCACGTATCTGGTGGAGGAGACTGTGACGCTGGCGGACGTGACCGTGGCCTGCGCCCTGCTGCTGCCCTACAAATACGTGGGTGCCCAAGCTCCCCATCTCTCCTGTGGCCCCCTTCCCTCTCTGACCCACTCTCCCAGCTGCTTGGTGGGAGGAAGAAAGGTGGGGAGTGGGGCAGTAGAGGAGGGGGCAAGATACCCCCACACACTGGGAAGCAGGGATTGGGTGGGGGTCATCCCTTAAGATGTCTTAGGGGTCGGGGGGCTGGGAGGGACATGGCGCAGTCCGTGTGCAGGGCCGGATGTTCAGTTCTGGTTGGTAACACGTCGTTCCTCCCGCCACCTTGACCTTTCTTTCCAATAATTGTGATTCCTGATATAGTCTTCCTCTTACAATATCTATAATGGTATCATCTTCCTCACCATTGTAACGATGGTATGGTCTGATATTGTCTTCCCCTTTCCGAATTCCAGTAATGGTATTGATTGATATTCTTTCTTCTCCCCACTCCAATAATGGTATCTCCCCTGTGCCCCCCCTTCTGATAAGGATTTTCTCTTATTCTCCACCCTGGGCTACTACTGGTATCTTCTTATTCTCCCCCCCCCATTTCAATAATGGTATCTTCCTTGCCCCCCATACCAATAATGGTTTCCTCTCCCTCTTTTCAATCTATCATGGTCTTTTCCCAGGTGCTGGACCCCCCCAGCCGGGACCCCTACCCCAATGTCACACGCTGGTTCCTGACCTGTGTCAACCAGCCCCAGTTCCAGGCTGTGCTAGGGCCAGTGAGGCTGTGCGAGTGGGCGCCCAGGAGTGAGGGCCCCAGACCGGTAACTCAGGGTAAGTGACCCCCGACATCTGCCCAGAGCACCCCTTCTGTCCCCATCCACCTGCTATACTCTATGGTACCCTGCAGAACTGCCTGTCAATGGATGTCCTCGAGGGGATGCCAGGCTGCAGTGACCCAAGGTTCAGCTTCATGGTGGCAGGAGTGGGATACCAAGATGGATGGGCTTATGGATCTGATCTGGGGGAAGGGGGGGGATATATAAGCTTGGATGAGCCCATTGATCTGATTGGAGGGGTGGTCAAGGAGAGTGTGGGGATACCAGGCTAGGCGCGTGGCTGTTCCACTGGTCTGATCTGGGTGGTCGGGGTCAGGGGTATATGACCGGATTGCCCCATAGGTCCGATTCATGGTGGCTGGCAGTCGTGGGACACCGGCCTAGCTGGGCTTATGGTTCCCCTCCGGCCTGGTTATTTTCCTAAGAGCCTGCAGTGCCTGCAGAGATGGGGCCAGCAGCTGGGTCACACCCAGGCCCCGGGGACACCCTGCCCAAGAGCGCCTCCCAGCTGAAGAAGGAGGCAAAGAAGAAAGAAAAGCTGGAGAAATTCCAACAGAAGAAGGAGAAAAGCCAGCAGCAGCAAGGGGAGGTGAGAGAAATGCAGCCAGCTCTGAGGCAGGACGGCTCGCCTGGTGCTGAGAAGCAGCCAGCTCTGGGGCAGGGTGGCTGGGGGACGGCTGCGTAGAATGCCATGCAAGCGTTTGGGACGGGGGATCGGGACTGGCCAGGACGCTGGGGTTCCCACCACGGCCCTTTAAGGGAGACGTACAAGGCGGTCTGCAGTGAGCACGCTGGGCCCAGCAGACTGAGGGGAGAGCGCCCCACCCTGCCCCCCGTGCCGTATTACGCCACGTTTCTCTCTGCTTTTCTCCTCTCCCCGCGGGAGCCAGAAAAAGGCAAAGGCCGAGAAGAAGGAGAAGAAGGACCCTGGGGTTCTGACCTATGACACTCCCACGCGCCCGGGGGAGAAGAAAGGTACCAGGGCCAGGGGACCAGTGGGCGTTAGACCCCCAGGATCTCCCACAGCGATGGGAAAGTTGGGACAAGTTGGGAGGGGCCAGGATGGTGGCTATGGGTGCGGGGTGGAGCCAGAGGTAGGGATGGAGCTCTTCTCTGCCCCGCCCCCACCAGTGTCACTGGGGCGTGGCTCTGTGCTGGTTGTGGATTGGCTGGTTGGGTAGAGGCTTGGATCTGGTTGGGTGCTGGGAGAAGTGATGGCGATTGGCTCTTCGTTAACAGCTGGCGGGTGTGTGTGGTGGCTGGTTACTGCTGATTGGCTGAAGCAAAGGGCTACTGCCGCCTGATTGGCTACTGCTCCTTGACCGCAGCTTGGTTATGGGGCCTGGCACCTGGGGATTGGTTAGGGCTGGCTGACCTGGGGCAATGGCTTTCGGGTGATTGGCTGAGGAGGGGTAACTGGCCCATAGGTCAGAAATTACCAGGGGGGCGGGGAGACGGATGGGGGGGTTGGTTCAGGGTGTGGACAGACAGCCGGATTGATGGATGAAATTCCGGCTCTGGAGCTAGATTGGCTGACAGCGATTGGGGTGGGGAGTGGGAGTGGCTGGTCCCCAATTGCAGCTCTTCCCGCCTCCTCCCGGGGAGCGGGGATCCGTCCTCAGGGCTATCCTTCCCCCACAGATGTGACCGGCGCCATGCCTGATGCTTACAGCCCGCAGTACGTGGAGGCGGCCTGGTATCCATGGTGGGAAAGCCAGGGCTTCTTCAAACCTGAGTACGGGGTGAGTGGGGCAGATCTGGCCATGGGGCTGGAATCAGGGGGGACCCGAGGTGCCAGGAATCCCCTCTGGGTTGGAGCAGTATGGGGGATAAGACCCATGGTGAGGTAGTTCTGAGTGCAGCTAGCTGCGGGGTGGAGCTGGCGGGAACTCTCCTTCTCAGGGGGCAGCGCTGGGGTCCTGACACACAGTGGGCGGTTCTCCTGACTTGCTCCCTGCCCCGCAGCGGCAGCGGGTGTCGGACCCGAACCCCAAAGGACTCTTCATGATGTGCATCCCCCCGCCCAACGTCACTGGCTCGCTGCACCTGGGCCACGCGCTCACCAACGCCATCCAGGACGCCCTGGCCCGCTGGTGAGATGCTGCTGTGAGCCTCCCCCCCTCCAACCGAGGTCTCTAGCTCCCCCTGTTCTGCCAGTGCCCCCCCCCCAGTCCCGACCCACAACTCCCCCCAGCCCCACCGGCGCCCCCCCGCTCCCAACCCGCCGACCCCTGGCGGCATCCCTGACGCACGCTGTGGGGTCCCGGCAGGCACCGGATGAGGGGCGAGACAACACTGTGGAACCCCGGCTGTGATCACGCCGGCATCGCCACCCAGGTGGTCGTGGAGAAGAAGCTGTGGAAGGAGCGAGGGCAGACGCGGCACGACCTGGGCCGTGAGGCCTTCATCCGGGAGGTCTGGAAATGGAAAAACGAGTGAGTCCCGGGGGGTCGGGCCCCGCCCCACGGCACTGTGGCCCCCGGCGTCCCCCCTGACTCCTCTGCCCACCTCTCTGCCTGCAGGAAGGGCGACCGGATCTACCACCAGCTGAAGAAACTGGGTTCCTCCATGGACTGGGACAGGGCCTGCTTCACAATGGACCCGGTGAGTTTGGCTTTCCGTAGGGGGTCACCGGCCCCAGGGCTGGGTCGGGACGTCCACGGGGCTGCCCCCAACTTTCCTTGATCTGCCCCGTGATCCTCTTCCCTTGGCGGGACAGCGGAAACCTGGCTCATCATATTGGAGAATCTCCCTTGAGGCGAGGTGTACAGGGCCCATGACACAGGGATGGCTCGGCTTCTCCAGTCACTCTTCGGCAGGGGTCTCACCTCTCCTCCCATCCTTCAGAAACTCTCCTACGCCGTCCAGGAAGCCTTCGTCCGGCTGCACGAGGAGGGGGTGATCTACCGCAGCAAACGCCTGGTCAACTGGTCCTGCACCCTGCACTCCGCCATCTCCGACATTGAGGTGGGGCAGGGAGCCCAGGGGAGTTGGGCCCCTGGCTCCCATCCGGACCGGGGGGGGCGGTGGTATCTGTCCCCAGGCACCTGTGGGGGGCAGGTGACATCTTGGTTTTCCCACCCCAGGTGGATAAGAAGGAGCTGCCCGGACGGACCCTCCTGCCCGTCCCCGGGTACAAGAATAAGGTTGAATTTGGGGTGCTGGTGTCATTCGCCTACAAGGTCCTGGGCTCAGGTAGGGCCGGGGCAGAGGGGATCCAGCTTGGGGGCCAGGGCAGGGTGAGGGGGCTGGCTTCAAAGAGGGGGTCTTACTCTCTCCCCCCCCACAGATGAGGAAGTTGTCGTGGCGACGACCCGGGTGGAGACCATGCTGGGGGACACGGCAGTGGCAGTGCATCCACATGACCACCGCTACCAGGTATTGAGTGGCCCCAGTGGGGGTGGGAGGGCTGGTTTGGGGTCCCCCATGTGACCCCCCCATCTCATCTTTCTTCCTCCCCCAGCATCTCCATGGAAAACACGTCCTGCACCCGTTCACCGGCCGGCACATGCCCGTCGTCTGCGACGACTTCGTGGACATGAGCTTTGGGACTGGTGTGTTGGGGCGGGGCCTAGAGGAGAGGAGCTAATGCGGGCGGGGTCTAGTGCGTGGGGGCGGGGCCTGAAACATGGGAGTGCCCCAGCCAAGCAAGTGAATGTGGGGGGTGAGGGTGATTTGGGATGGGGCTGAGAGTCATGGGAGCGGCTGTGGGGAGTGGAGTGAATGTGGGGCTGGAGGGTCCCAGGGTGGTGGGAGGGCCTATGAGGAGGCCAGTGACTGGGGAGTGGGGTGAGGCTGAGGCTGGATGGGGGCGGGGTTTGGGGGTAAAGCGGGAGGGGCCCCTGGGCTGCAGCGAATTGTGAGGGGTCTCTGCTGCCCCCTACCCCAGGCGCGGTGAAGATCACGCCAGCCCACGACCACAACGACTACGAGGTGGGGCAGCGCCACAGCCTGGACTCTGTCACCATCATCGATGACAGCGGCTGCCTTGTCAACGTGCCTCCCCCCTTCCTGGTATGGGGGGACCAAGGGGAGGGAGGGGGGGGTTACCAAGCTGGTGGCAGCAGATCAATGGGGGGATGTCTCACAGGCCTGAACTAGGGCAGGGGTTACCAGTGGTCTGACCCATGGTGGCAGAAGTGGGATACCAGGCTGGGGGGCCCCAGGGGTCTGATCCATGGTGGGAGCAGTGGGATACTGGGCTGCGGGGGGCCAGGGGCATCTGACCCTCCCTTCCTCCCCCGCTTCCATGCAGGGCATGAAGCGGTTCGAGGCCCGGGTGGCCGTGCTGGAGGCCCTGAAGCAGAAGGGGCTGTTCAAGGAAGTCAAGGACAACCCCATGGTGGTACCAGTGTGCAGGTGAGGGGGGACTCTTTGACGGCGGAGGGATCTCCTGGATGGTGTGAGAATATCTGCGAAGGGTGGGGAGTGATTTGCCAGCAGAGGGACAGATGTGTGAAGGGGCGGACTATTTTGCGGGGTGGAGGGACATGCGTGGCTTGGGCTGACCGTGTAGAGATCTATTTGTGTGCAGTGGTGGTGGGGGGGTATCTACCTGGGGGTGGAGGAATTCTTTGCGGGGGAGTGTAGGATATCTGTGCATCCGGAGGAATGAGTATCTGAGGGGGGAGGTGAGGGTGGATTTCGGAGGCAGAGGAATATCAGGGAGGGGGAACTTGGTGGGGCAGAAGGATACCGGGGCAGGGGCGTAGGGAGGGGGCACTTGGGGGGGCAGTGGAGGGATATACGTGAAGGGGTCACGTGGGGTGGAAGGATATTTGAGGGAATTCTGAATGTGGTGGAGGGATACGGGTGGGATAACCGGGAAGCTGCCCCGTGAGGGGGCAGTGACGGGGATGGCGGAAGGACACCTCTCCAGGCTGCAGGAACTATTTGTCTTCCCCACTTCCTCCCAGCCGCTCGAAGGACGTGGTGGAGCCGCTGCTGAAGCCACAGTGGTATGTGCGTTGTGAGGGCCTGGCCCGGGGGGCGGCTGAAGCTGTGCGGCGCGGGGACCTGCGCATCCTGCCCCCCTCCCACTGCAAGACTTGGTTCCAGTGGATGGACAACATCAGGTGAGCCTCCCCCCAATCCCTGGCTGGGAGCGCTCCCTCCTTCCCTGGCAGCAGCAGTAGTAGGGCTTTTATCCTCCACTTAAATGCGCCGCTCGGCCTTCCTCCCCTGGGGCAGATGATCTTTTAGCTGCACTTCCCTGCCCCGTCACCGGCCAGCGGTATGATCCCAGGTGACGCGCTCTTTTTTCCCTCCCCTCCAGGGACTGGTGCATCTCCCGGCAGCTATGGTGGGGCCACCGCATCCCGGCCTACTTTGTCACTGTCGATGACCCCTCGGTGCCCCCGGGAGAGGTGAGGGGGGCAGAGACCCCAGGAAATAGCTTGGTGGGGGGCAGGGGCAGTGAATCTGTGTCAGGGCCCACCCCAAAGCCATTGGGGCAGGGCAGAAGTAGGGGGCAGGCAGGAGGAAACAAATTGATTCAAGGGAATTCGGCTTGGATGAGTGTTAACCTGCGGAACTCACTGCGGCAGGATGTTGTAACGGGGGAGAGCAGGCCGGATAGAGCCCTGGAGCAGAGGGCGGGATGCCAGGGAGGGCGGACCTGGGGGGGGGGGGGCTGAGTCAGGGCAGAGGGCGGGACACCGGGGCGGTAAGGCCTGTGGGATTGACATCTTGGGTCCCTCCTCCCAGGACATGGACGGCAGGTACTGGGTGAGCGGGCGGAGCGAAGGGGAGGCCAAGGACAAAGCAGCCAAGGACTTTGGGGTGACCCCAGACAAGATCTCGTTGCGGCAAGGTACGGCCAGTGGGGGGTGGAGAGGGTCTGAAAGCTGCGGGTCTGGAGTGTGAGGCATCTGCTGTTCTAACGCTCTGGGGCTAATGGCCATCTGTCCATCTATCTCTTTCCGTGTCCGTCTCCTTACCAGACGACGACGTCCTGGACACCTGGTTCTCCTCCGGCCTCTTCCCCTTCTCCATCTTCGGCTGGCCCCACCCGGTGAGTCAGACACAGGGAACTGGACCCAGGCATCCGGGTCAGCAGCACAGGGCGCTTGGCCGAGGGTGCGGGGAGGGGGGACAGGACCCAGGCGTCCAGGTCAGCGGCAGAGGCCGCTGGCCCTGGCAGGGGGTGGGTGGAAGGCTGGCCAAGAGCAGGCTGGGGAACGGCAGCCAGGCGTCCGGCTCCATCCCGTCACTGTCCATCTGTCCTGGCAGAGCGAAGACCTGCAGGTTTTCTACCCCGGGACCCTGCTGGAGACCGGCCACGACATCCTCTTTTTCTGGGTGGCGCGCATGGTGATGCTGGGCCTCAAACTGACGGGCAAGCTGCCCTTCCGCGAGGTGAGAGCAGGCGTCGCACTCTCTCCTCCACCCCTGCTGACCCCGCCCTGGCACTGCGTCCCCCCACCCCCACCCCGCTGACCCCACCCCTGCGTCCGTCTTTCAGGTTTACCTTCACGCTGTTGTCCGAGACGCCCATGGCCGGAAAATGAGCAAATCCCTGGGCAACGTCATCGACCCCTTGGACGTGATTAGTGGGATCACGCTGGAGGTGAGTGCTGTGGGGGGCAGGGAACAAACATCTGGGCGACCCCCACCCCTTGGCCTCCCAGATGTTACCCAGCCCCCTTCAACATAGCCCAGCCGCCACCTGGATTGTCAGGGGGCTTCCAGCGTGAGCCTGGGGGGTTGGCCAGGAACTGCCATCAGTAGGGTTCAGAGTGAACAGTCCTGGGGCGGCGATGATGCTTCAGGCACAAAGCTCAGGCTCTAGGCAGCCTGGGCCCCTCTCCTCCATCATCGTTGTCCCGAGCTGTGTCCGTTCTCGTCCTGCAGGGTTTGCATGCGCAGCTCTTGGAGAGCAACCTGGAGCCGGCAGAGGTGGAGCGAGCCAAGCAGGGCCAGGTGAGGGGCTTGGGGGGTAGTGGGGACCCGTGGGACTTAGCTCGGGGGGGCGGGCAGGGAAGAGGCGATCTCGGAGTTGGCTGGGAGTTGATCCCCCTCTTCCCTCCCCCCCCCACCTAGAAAAGCGATTATCCCGAGGGGATCCCGGAGTGTGGCACCGACGCCCTGCGCTTCGCCCTCTGCGCATACACCTCCCAGGGTGAGTGCCCAGCTTCCCCCCAGACGCCTCCCCCCCCGCTGGGGGGCCGGGCAGTGACCCCTTGGCTGGGCCGGGACAGCCCTCCCCCCCCACTCTGAGCCCAGCCCCCAAGTTCCGGTGCCCGCCTCCCCCGCTCTCCCACAGTTTGGGGTCTGGAGTCCAGGCCTCAGAGGGGTTTCTCCCAGTCTCTCCAGCCCCTCGGTTGATCTGGGTTGGGTTTGCCCCCAGACACACCCTCCCCCTCACCCTCTGGGGAAGATGGACCCTTTGGCACCCACCAGGGAGCTATGCCCAGCACGGGGGGAAACTGAGGCACGCCCAGGTTGCCATAAAGGCACGGCAGAAAATTCCCACGTGGGCCCTGGCATTTGGCGCTGGTGTCTGTCTCCAAAGCGCCGCTCTGACCCCGGCCGTCCCTCTTCCTTCCCAGCTCGGGGCCTGGCTCTGCCCCCTGCTGATGGCTGGTGGTTTGCTGTGGGTTGGTTTCAACGACCCGTTCACGCCACCCTGGAGATCTGTGCCCCCCGGTGCCCTGCTCCCCGCCAGCTTCTTAACTCTTCCCAAGCCCTGAGGGAAACTGAGGCACACGTTAGCCTCATCAGAACGTCACCTAAATTCTCACTTCATGGCCCCCACCCCCCCCGGCCTCTCCCGTCAGGCCGTGACATCAACCTGGACGTGAACCGCATCCTGGGCTACCGGCACTTCTGCAACAAGCTCTGGAATGCCACGAAATTCGCCCTCCGTGGCCTGGGCGATGGCTTCCAGCCCCCGCTGGGACCTGAGGTAAGCGGGACCTGCCACCCAGCATGCCCTGGCGCCACCGCGAGGCCAGCCCTGACTCCCAGCGCAGAGTGCCCCCTTGCACCATCCTCCCCACTCACCAGTGTCTCCTCCCCCCTTACCCGCCTGGCTCCAGCCCAGCGGCGCCGAGAGCCTGATCGACCGCTGGATCCTGAGCCGGCTCAGCCAGGCCGTGGAGCTGAGTGACGCTGGCTTCCAGGCCTACGACTTCCCGGCCGTCACCACCGCCGTCTACAACTTCTGGCTCTACGAGCTGTGTGACGTCTACCTGGTGAGGGGAGCGGGGTCCCCTCTGGGTGGGGGGCTGGCTGGTGGGGGCGTGAAACGTGTGGCCTTTCCCTTCTAGCAGCACCAGCCCCAGTGCAAGGGACGAGCTGGCCCAGGGGGCAGGGAATGGGGCCCGTCCCGCCTAGGGACGCCAGTTTTCGTCCGGCCCCAGGGCAGGGGACTGGTTGGCTGGGCGTGGGGATGGGATATGGGGCTTTTTCCCTGCAGGGGACCCCAGCTCTGACCTGCCCCCACCCCCCAGGAGTGCCTGAAGCCAGTGTTCGCCGGGGGGGAAGCTGGGGTGGCAGCTGCCCGCTGCACCCTCTACACCTGCCTGGAGGCTGGCCTGCGTCTCCTCTCCCCCTTCATGCCCTTCGTCAGTGAGGAGCTGTTCCAGCGCCTGCCCCGCCGTGACCCTCACGGGCCCCCCAGCATCTGTGTCACCCCCTACCCCAGCACCGAGCAGGTAACTGGGAAGTGGGCTGGGGGTGGGGAGGCGGCAGGTTGGGAATGAGGGGCCCCGTTAACCCTGTCCTCTCTGCTCTAGTTCTGCTGGCGTGACGTGGGGCTGGAGGGCACCGTGGACTTCGCCCTGGGCATCGTCAGGGCCGTGCGCTCCCTGCGTGCCGACTACAACCTCACCCGGACCAGAGCTGACTGTAGGTGTCAGCCCGAGCGGGGGGAGGGCAGATCCCCCCTTCCCCCGGCGCCCCCTGACTTCTCGCCCCTTCCCCCATCCAGGTTTCCTGCAGTGTCTGGACGCCGGTACGGCCGGTGCCGCCATTTGCTGCTCTGCCTACATCCGCGCCCTCTCCTCCTCCGGGCATGTGCGGGTGCTGGGCCCGGGCGAGGCACCCCCCGCTGGCTGCGCCGTGGCTGTCGCCTCCGAGAAGTGCACCGTCCACCTGCTGCTGAAGGTCAGAGGAGCTGGGGCACAGGACCCAGGCATCCGGGATGGCAGCACAGAGCTCTTACCCCTAGGGGGCTGGAGACTGGGACTGGGAAATGGGACCCAGGCGTCCGGGATGGCCGTGCAGGGACGGGGCTCACCCCTAGGGGACCGGCGCCAGGGAGCGGAACCCAGGCGTCCATGCAGCTGACCGCGGGGTGCTGTGCCTCCCCCACAGGGTCTGATCGATGCCGAGAAGGAGGTCTCCAAGCTGGCCGGGAAGCATGCCGAGCTGCAGAAGCAGATCGAGCGGCTGCGGGAGCGGATGGAAACCCCCGACTACAGTGCCAAGGTGCCCCCCAAGGTCCAGGAAGCCGACGCTGGCAAGGTACCCACCTGTGCCTCTGGGGAGCCCAACCTGGGCCTCCCACCCTCATGCTTCAGGCTCCAGGGCCTGCTGGTGTCAGGAAGGATAATCCCTTCTCAGGGGCACTAGAGGGCGCTGTGCTACCAGGAGCCAACTAGGGGGTGCGATGTGCTGGGGCCATAGTGCCGTAGGGTGTGGGGAGGGTGGGGCTTGGTGTGGGGCTGGGCAGGGGGTGCCCTGTCCCTGCCCCTCACCACTGGCCCGCCTGTCCCTGCAGCTGCAGCAGAGCCGAGCAGAGTTGCAGAAGGTGGCAGAGGCTATGGAGACCTTCCGGAGGATGATCTGAGACAGACGGACCCCACAGCTGCCCCCCATCCTCCTCCCCTGTTGGAGGGCTGCCCCACAGCCGGCTCAACCCTACCCCCACATCCGCTTGGCGATTTCCCCTCCCGGAGTCTATTTTCTTTGAAGACATTAAAATATTTTGCTGACTTAGAAACTGGCTGCAGCTTCTTTGGGGAATTTTTGTGTGGAGGGCGGATGTGCCTTGGGGATCAGCGGCGTGGGGTGGGCTGGCAGCTGGGACCCGGGTGTGGGATTGGAGCCGGGCGTTAAATGGGGGAGCAGGAGTGAGGGAGGCAAGACCAACCAAGTTTATTATATTAATTGCAGTCCTTTTATTTACAGCTGTTAGACTAAATACCTTGAAGGAGCCTTCCCCCCACATCCATTGTGCGGGGTGGAGGAGGGTTAGCGCTCTTACTGAAGTTTAAGGTCACACCCTGTCTTGTCAAAGGGATGCTCCAATAGGTAGGTGGTGGAAGGAGAATCCCCATTAGCTTTTAGCACTATAGGGCTAATGACACACATTTGTGCAGTTTTGAATTCAGCCACTACAGGGCACTTGGACATCTACAATGTGCCACACACCATGGAGGGGTCAGGGAAATAATCCTGAAAATACACACAAGGAAAAGTAAGAGAGGGGTGGCATGGGGGGAGCAATGAAGGAGATGTTGTGGGGGACAGTCCCCATAGCG
Organism: Mesoclemmys tuberculata; assembly: GCA_007922155.1. NCBI lineage: Eukaryota > Metazoa > Chordata > Testudines > Chelidae > Mesoclemmys > Mesoclemmys tuberculata. Next base: position 634,325 of record ML675668.1, on the reverse strand, counting down.
CTATAGCCAAGGATCACTCTGGCACTGGTGCAAAACACTGGGTATGCCCCACTGAAAACCTCTTTGGACAAGTCAGTTATTAGCCCTCTTGTTACCCATAATCCTTTGCTGCTGCTTGCCTTTCCCCCAAGCTGGGAAACAAGCCTACCAAAATAGGGCGTGATGTCATCGGGAGGCTTCTAGATGAGAGGAAACCAGAAGTGTGACATCACAGAACTGTTGTCAGGCTTGTGTCCATGAGAAATGACCTCGGGGGGGGGAGGGGGTTGGAGGAAGTGAAGAAAGCAGAGACAGGAAGTGAAGTCAGTGACATCAGAAATTGCAATGAGGAGGAGGGAGAGGAAGTGACACCTAAAGGCTCTGAAGAGGAAGTGATGTCAGCAGAGGCTGAAGAAGATGTGATATCATGAGGAGAGTGACATCATGGACCTTTTGAGAGGAAGGAAGAAATGCTGTGAGAGGAAGGAAGAAAGAAGCGAGTGAGTTTCCTTTTAGGACCCAGAAGGCAATGACTTTGTTGTGCACTGGGGGGTGGGGCAGAAGGAAGTGACCTCACTGGCCTATAGTGAACAACAGGAAGTGATGTCATGATGCCTAAGAAAATTATGCCTTTTCACTCAAAAGGAAGTGACCCGGGTCTGACTGGTCTATGGGAGGAAGTGACCCCATCAGGTAGGTCTGCAGGAGGAAGTGACCTCGTCAGGTCGATCTGTGGGAGGAAGTGACCTCACGCATTAGATGAAGGTGGACTCCTTGTGGCTGGGCAGCCGGTAGCCCCGGCTCTCCTGGAGCTGCTTGTACAGGGCTGCCTTCTCCTGCTCCAGCTGGGCGATGCGGTCGCTCTTCTCCGACACCTCCTGCCGTGGAGAGAGCAGCGGTCACCCTTGGGCGGCCATATTGGTCTGGCCCCACCCCCTAGCTAGCGCCCTTGATGGAAGTGGGGCGCGTGGACTCCGCGGGTGCCCAGCCGGTGGCACTCGCCCTCACCTAACCTCCCGGCCAACTTGAGCCCGCCACGCCCTAGACATCTGAGTTGGCCACGGTGTGCGGCCTGTCCCGCGTCCTTGCCACCAGCTGGCAGCCCTCATGCCTCAGGCGGCCATCTTGGACCTCAGCCCGGTACCTCAAGGAAGACTGTGCTGGTGGCCGTCGTGTGGCACTGCCTCCGGCCTAGACCCTGGGCTAACTAGTCATGAAGACCCTTGAAGCAGCCATCTTGAGCCCACACATGACGCTGCTTGGCCGCCACGAGCTCTCCAGGGGCCATTTGTTGCCCTATCCCCCCCTCCGCCCCACCTCACCCCTGGGGAGGCAGCACAGACTTCTCAGGGGCCGCGTTGCTGCTCCCGACACCGCTAGGGGCCAAGGAAGTCCTCTTAGGCTGCCATCTTGAGCCCGGCCCTCAGACCCAACCGTGGCCAGCGGGCATCGGGGCCGAGCTCCATGCAGGCGGCCGTCTTGAATCTAGTCCTTCGCCCGCTCCCGTGCCACAATCGGCCGCCATCGTGTTAGGCTCCTTCTGAACCGTTCGTCTGAGGCCCGCCACAAGGGCGGGCCAGGCTCCCGGGCCCGTCGCCGCACCTTGATGAGCAGGTGGTTCTGCTCCTTCAGCACGTTCACCGTCTGCTGGTGGAATTCCTGCTTCGTCCCCGCTTGGGAAAGGGGGGCCCCAGACCGGCCCGAGGGGAAGCAGGGGCGCACGTGAGCCTGGAGGAGGGAGGAAAGGACAGATCAGGCCCTTTTTGTTCCAGCCAAGGGTGTGCACAGTTACCCATTCCTCCCCCCAGCTGCTCTCCCACTGCCCCTCCATCCCAACCCATGGCCCCGCTGCTGGCCCAGCCCAGGGCACCCCTCCCCTATCTCTGCCGCTGCGCTGACCTGTCCAGGGCTGGTGGCCAGCAGGTTTCGCAGACCGAGATTCACCTCCTGGATCCTGGCCAGCAGGAGGCAGCTCTGATTGGAGCTGGAATCTGGGAAATAATCCTGCTGGGTGGGGAGAAGGAAGACTCAAGGGGGAAAATGCCAGCAAGGAAGGGGCAGATCCCCTGCAGGACGCCTGGGTCCCCGGTCCCCAACCCATGCAACTTCAGCCCATAGCGCATTATGCCCCCCCCCACCTCCTGGAAGCAATGGCATGATCCATTTCTGTCCCCCTGCCAGCACTAGAAATAGAATTAGCCATTCCCTCCAGCACTAAAAATGGATTGATCCGTCCACTCTAAATCGTTATGGAATGAGGTGATACCCTCCATCCAACAGTAACAATGGACTGGTCCAATCCCCCTCCACATAACAATGGATTGATCCACCTGTCCCCCCCCCCCGCACCCTGCCCTCCCACCAGACCAGAACAAATCACCCCTTTGTCCAACAATAATTAAATCATCTCTCCTCTCACCCCAAATGATGATAATGGATAGATCCATCCCCCCATTATTAATAATGGACTAAACCACTCCCACCACACTTTACACAATGGATTGAGTGCTGCTTTCCCTCTAATAACAATGGACTGCTCCATTATCATCCTACTGATAACAGACCAATCCATCCCCCCTCCACCCCCCATAATACCACTGGACTGATCCTTCCACCCCTCCATGATAACAATGGACTAATCCAGCCCCAGTCCAATCACAATGGTTCAGTCCACCACCCCCCATGCTAACAATGGAGCAATCCCTCCCCTTTCTAATAACAATGGTGTGAGCCATGTCCCCAAGATAACAATGGATTTACCCATCCCCACTCCCCATGAGACAATGGACCTATCTGAGAATGGAGTGATCCATTGCCCCCCTCAACAGCAATGGACCAATCCGACACCCCTCTCCCATAACTATGGCTCCATCCACGCCCCCTCCAGACAATGGACTGACCCATGCCCCCCCCGCCGTTTGGAGGCGTTGGTACGTACCGGCTCCGCCCCCTCCTGCTGCTGCCGGTGCTGCGCCTCCAGCAGGTGGCGCCGGTACCAGCCCCGCAGCCGCTCGGCCAGTTCCAGCCCCTGCAGCAGCGCGTCCCGCTCGCGCTCGGCCGCCCGTCGCCGCTGCAGCTGCGGGGACAGGCGGGGTCAGGGCCGGGAGCCCGGACGCCTGGGTTCTCCCCCGGCTCTGGGAGGGCAGTAGGGTGCAGGGGTTAGAGCGGGGGGGGTGGGAGCCCGGACGCCTGGGTTCTCCCCCGGCTGGGGAGGGCAGTGGGGTGCAGGGGTTAGAGCGGGGGGGAGCCCGGACGCCTGGGTTCTCCCCCGGCTCTGGGAGGGCAGTGGGGTGCAGGGGTTAGAGGGGTGGGTGGGAGCCCGGACGCCTGGGTTCTCCCCCGGCTCTGGGAGGGCAGTGGGGTGCAGGGGTTAGAGCGGGGGGGGAGCCCGGACGCCTGGGTTCTCCCCCGGCTGGGGAGGGCAGTGGGGTGCAGGGGTTAGAGCGGGGGGGAGTGGGAGCCCGGACGCCTGGGTTCCCCCCCGGCTGGGAGGGCAGTGGGTGCAGGGTCAGAGGGGGCGGCCCGGACGCCTGGGTTCCCGGCGGGGCCCGCACTCACCCAGAGGAAGGCGCTCTCGGCCTCCCAGCTGCCCAGCCCGGTGGCCAGCGGCAGGATGAGGATGGTGTAGCCCCTCTGCACGGCCGCGGGCGGCAGGAGCAGCGAGAGCAGGGGGCAGCGCCGCATGGCGCGGGGGACCCGGGGGCAGCTCCCCGCTGTCCGCTCCCGGCCCGCTCCGCTCCCCGGGCCAGCCTGGCGCCGACTGAGGGGCCCGGCCGGGGGAGGGGCAGCTCCGGGGGGACCCGCTATTGTCCCCGCTAAGCCGCCGGGCGCTGACGCGGCGTTTCCCGGCCCAGCCGGACAAAGGCCCCTGAGCCCCGGCTTCCGACGGGGCCGGAGAGAAAACGGGCCCCGGCCCCTCCCTGCAGACAGCGGGACGGGCCGCGCGTGGGGGGCTGCGGGTCGGGAGGGGGGGGCCGCGGGGGGGGCTGCGGGTCGGGAATGGGGGGACGGTGGGTCGGGAGTGGGGGGCACCGGGCGGGGGGGCCCGCGGGACGGGAGCGGCGGCCACGGGGGGGGGCACTGACCGCCTCGTAGTCGACGCCGTGGCTGATCGTGTGGCGTCGCGGCTCCTGGGCTCGGAGGCTCCGGGGCCGCCCGGCCTGGCCCAAGTCGCTGTTGATGCTGCGGGATCGGGTCACGCCCCTCGGCTCCCCCTCGCCTGCAGGAGAAAAGGGGGCTGAGCCGGAGCGGGGGGCCGGCGCGGGGCCTGTCCCCTCGGGGGGCTGCCGGCCCCTCCCCGGCTGCTGTAATTAAAGTCTCTAATTAATTCATTCCAGCCCTCATTGATTCCCCCCCTGGCCCGAGCTGACAGGTCGAAATGTCCCGCTGGAGACACGGGCGTGATCCGGATCGATGTCGTTAGCCGGCCCCGGGTGTCCCACGGCCAGACCGCTCCCCACAGCTCCGCGGGGCCCCTCACTCCCGACCCGCAGCCCCTGCTACCTGGCCCTGTTGGATTCGCGTCTGTCCCCTCCTGGCACCCTCCTCTGGCACGTTTCCTGCTGGCAGACGCGGGCACATCCACTGAGAGATCCCCTGCCGGGCGCCGAGATGCGGCCGCCTCTGGGGTAGGGCAGCTGCTTATAGGGGGTCTTTCCTCTTGCAGAAATGCGGCCACCTCTGAGGCGGGGCGGCTGGTTATATGGGGATCCCTCGCCCCATGCTGAGATG
>ML675668.1:605740-620297 GCA_007922155.1 Mesoclemmys tuberculata | reverse complement strand
TGGTATTGCAGCTTCTACCACGGAAACCTCACGGTAGCTGTGCGACGCTGAAGACCCCTAGTGGTGGCAGCCGGCATTGCAGCCTCTACTAGATGAGGGGGGTAGCAGAAGAGGGAGTCCCCCGTGGGTCAGGGGGTCCCTGGCCCCCTGGGGGGAGTGGCAGCCCCAGGGCTAGCCGGGTGAGAAGCAGAAGCTCCAGTGTTTAGACCAGTGGGAGGATCCTGCCCCTTTCCCATGCCTGGGGGACTCTGGGGGGCCCCAGGGCGAGGGCTGTGGGTGGTCACTGAGCCCCCTCCGTTCTGTGCCCCCAGGCCGGCAGCGATGGGGCCAAGATTGGGAACTGCCCCTTCTCCCAGCGACTCTTCATGGTGCTTTGGCTCAAAGGGGTCACCTTCAACGTCACCACGGTGGACACCAAAAGGTGGGTGAGACATGGCCAGTGCCCTATATTCCCAACCCGCAGCCCCCTGCCAGCCCTGCCCTGGCTTCCCCCCCAGCTCTGCCGGCACCCCCCACTGCTGACCCACAGCCCCCCATCTCTCATTGCAGGAGGACTGAGACCGTTCAGAAGCTGTGCCCAGGTGGGCAGCTCCCCTTCCTGATGTACGGGACCGAGGTTCGCACCGACACCAACAAGATTGAGGAGTTCCTGGAGGAGGTGCTATGCCCCCCCAAGTACGTGCCATGGACCATGTGTGGGTGAGGGAGGCAGCTGAGCCATATGGGCCCATCGGCCCGTCATGTGGCAGGGAGTTCCACAGGCCCCGGGGAAGGAATTATCCCCCTGCCAAGGGGTAACTGTGCCCACTGGCTCACTGCAATTGGGGGGGTAATCTTAGATCTACGGGGAGGAGCTTTCTGGGGTGGGGTGTTTCTTTTTTTGGGAGGGCCGGTTACCCCAGGCATGGGGGTCACTAGGGAGAGGTATGGCAGGTAGGTGCTGGAGGGGAGGTGGGGGGGCCTGAGTGACATGTATGAGGCAGGGGATTTCTGGGGGGTGGATAATAAGGGCTGCCCCACCTGCCTGCATCTTTCACTGCCCTGCCTCCCCCTAGGTACCCCAAGTTAGCTGCCCGGAACCCCGAGTCCAACACAGCCGGACTCGACATCTTCGCCAAGTTCTCTGCCTATGTCAAGAACTCGAACCCAGCGCAGGACCCCAGTGAGTGGGGGGTGGGAGAGGGAGGAATCCCTGGGGCAGGGGAAGGGGGAAGCTGACCCCCCTGGCCTATTCCTATTGGCTGTCTCTCTGCCACGTCTTTCCCTCTCTTTCATTCTCATTGGCTCGTTCTCGTGGCTCCCCCTTGTCGTTGGTCAGCCCTGCTGTCTCCCCGCCCCTCCCCCCCGCCAGGCTTCTCAGTCTCATTGGCTGCCCTCATGACCTCTAGCTGCTCATTGGCTCCCTCTCCTGGTGGCATCTGTCCCCTCTCTATTCTGATTGGTCGTGTCCCTTTGCCAGCTCCTTCCCCCTTAGTTCTGATTGGTTCCAGTCCTTAGCCGCTGTTCTCTCATTGGCCGCCCCTCGTGTCCCACCTCATTCTAACTGGCTCTCTCCGCTGCTTGAGCCCTCTCTCTTCTCTCATTGGTCGCTCCTGTCTCCCCTCTGTTCGCATTGGCTGCCTCTCCCTGCCATTGGCTTGCCCCGCTCTTGCTTTGATTTGCATTGGTCGGCCTCCCTTACTCTGTCCTCTGATTGGTACCCATGCCCGTCTGCCCTGAGTTCCCATTGGTTGCCTCTCTGCCCTTCCCGGGGTTAGCATCTCCTCTGACTGGCTGGCTCCAGTCCTGCCTTGATGCTCATTGGCTGATGCCGCCCCCCCCCAGATTCCCTTTATTTTTGATTGGTCACCTCTCTGCCCCTGGTCCGAGATCAGCTGGCCCCTGCCTCCTGGGGACGACGTCTGATGGGGGGCTGGAGAAATGGTCTCCCCTCTCCCCCCGATCGGGTTCTCCCCACCAGTGAAACCCGCCCAGTTCCCCCCACCCCCGGCCTGCACCCGCCCCATAGCAGCACCGTCGGGGCTGCATTGCCCAGCCTTGCAGGTTCCCGTCTCCCGCTGCCCCCCGGCCGCGTCAGCTGCTGGATCCCCATGGGCGGCCCCCGTGACCCATGATTGGCTGCCTGCCATGCCCCGGATTCCCATTGTCTGCCTGTCTGTCTGCCATACCCATGATTGTCCCTTCTGATTGGCTGCCCTGCATCGCTGCTCTGATCTCATTGGCCACCTCACTCTCTCTCTCTCTCTGACCCGCCCCCTTCACCCTCTCTTCCGATTGGCTGCCTGCCCACCTCTGCGCGACTCTCATTGGCTGCCTGTCTCTCCCCGCCCTGCCTCCCAGCCTTGGAGAAGGGGCTCCTGAAAGCGCTCACGATGCTGGACAATTACCTGATGGCGCCGCTGCCGGACGAGGTGGACGAGAACAGCGCCGAGGACGAGAGCCACTCGCGCCGCAAGTTCCTGGATGGCGACGAGCTGACGCTGGCCGACTGCAACCTGCTGCCCAAGCTGCACATCGTCCAGGTGGGGGCTGGGGGCGGGGCCAGCAGGAGGAGTGGGGCCGGGGGGGCGCTGGGCGGCAGGGAGGGGTGAGGCCAGCGGGAGGGCGCCAGGGAATGGGGCAGGGCTAGCGGTGGGGGGCTGTCCCTGGGCAGACAGGGTGGCCCGATGGTGTCTCTCTCTCTCTCCTGCTCTCCCTGTGTCCGTTCTTCTATCTCTCGTGCTTTGTGTCCATCTGCACTGACCCCCCTCTCCCCCTCAGCTGGGGCGGCTTTGTTCTCACCTCTCTCCCAGCCGTGGCCACGTTCGGGGGCTCTCAGCTCCATGTCCCCACGTGACTGGCAACAGTGAGATGCGTGGGTCTGGTCGGGGCTCTGTCGATCTTTTCTCAATCTCTGTATCGGTGGGGCTGGCTGTGGGTCAGGCCGTGGGTTTACCTATAGGGCTGTGGCTCAGGTTGTTGGATTTGTTAGAAGGCCATGGGTCAGGTGGTGGGACTGTGGGTCTAACTGTGGGGCCGTGGGATTTGCTAGAGGGCCATGGATCTAGCTATAGGGTCATGGGTTTAGCTAATGGGCTATGGGTCAGGCAGTGGGGCTGTGGATTTCCATGGCTGGCTGTAGCCATGGGTCCGGAAGTGACTCCCCCTCCCCCCCGCCCCCCGGCTCCCCCCAGGTGGTGTGTAAGAAGTATCGGGGCTTCACCATCCCGGAGACGCTGCAAGGCGTCCAGCGGTACCTGCGCAACGCCTACGCCCGTGAGGAGTTCGCCAGCACCTGCCCCGACGCTGAGGAGATCGAGCTGGCCTACCAGCAGGTGGCCAAGGCCCTCAAGTAGTCCGTGGGGCCGGCGGGGGGGGTCCCACCCCAGCAGGGGGGCTGGAAAGCCAGGGTGGGGGAGGGAGCATCTAATTTTGGAGGGGCTGTATTTGTTCCGGGGGTGGGGTGGGGAGGATTTTCAATGAAACGTTCAACTAATTAAATAAACATTTAAAACTCCCCTTGGTGAGGCCCTGAGAGTTGGGGGAGGGGATGGGACCCAGGCGTCCGAGACTGTGTCGGATCAGTTGGCATCGCTCACCCCAGGTGGCAGCTTTTAACTCTTTTATTACTCAAGCACAATTCCTGGGGGGAGGATCATGGGAGCAGAGGGGGAACGGTGGGGGGGAGGCAGAGGGGAGGTCTGAGAGCTGGTGGGGGGCAGACCTGGGGGTCTCAGAGCAGGCAGGGCAGGGTAAGGGGCAGGGCCAGGGGCAGGGCGATCCCCAGAGCCCGCCCAGCCGGGCGGGCCCCCCTGTTGCAGAGGTCACTGGCGCAGCAGGCCGTGGCGTAGGTGAAATTGGTCCCCAGCATCTGGCGCGTCCCCCGGGCCCCGCAGAGCCCAGCCTCCCCGCAGCTCTTCTCATGGATCACCAGCGCCAGGGCACCTGCGGGAGGGCAGGGGAGTGAGACGGGGAAGGAGTGCGGCCCCCACCCAGCCTCACACCCCCCCCACACCCCATCCACTAACCCAGGTCAGCCCCCTCAGCCCATCTGCCAGGCAGCCTGGCTTTCCCCGTACGCTGCTGAAATCCAGCAGCAGGGAGTTCCACAGGCACTCACAGCTCCCGGGGGGGGGCAGGTCCCTGAGCCCTGGTCTGCAGGAGGCGCTGGACGGACGGACAGACAGACAGACTGACCTCTGTGGCCCATGGCGACCGAGGTGAGGCAGCGCTGGGTCGGGGCGCAGGGGGTGATGAATTTCAGGCAGTCCAAGGGTGCAATGGTGGGGAACAGGCAGGTGTAGCAGCGCAAGGGCTCCCCTAGGGGACAAGGAGGGAAAGTGTGAACCCAGACGTCGGGGCGGGAGATCCGGGTCTGTGGTGGGTGGCTGCAATTGGGGAGAGCGGCCACAAAGGGGGCAGCGCGACTGCCCCCCCCAAAGGGAGCCAGCCTGAGAGCACATGCCCCCCACTCCCGACCCACAGCCCCCCACTGAGTTTTCCCGAGACGCCGTGAGCTGAGGCCCAGCCGGCTCATGGCACTGATGGTCTCCCATCGCCTGCAGTCGACCCCGGGGCCGGCTCTGGCCCTGGCTGCGCATCCCACTCACTGGCCGGCAGAGCCAGCAGCCCGCCCAGCAAAGCCCAGCCCAGGGCTGGGTTCATGGCTCCGTTTGTCCGTCTCGGCCGCTGTCTGTCTAGCTTGGCTCACCTCTGCTCCGAATGCCTCGCGGTCCGGGCGGCGGGGAGAGTGGGGGGGGCTGGATCACCCCCTCCTCTGGTCTCATGCCGCTAATCAAAGTCCAGCTGCCACCAATTAAGGCCGTAATTTAATTTCCAGCCGTAGGCGGGGCAGGGAGCACCGGGAAATCCCGAGGCTTAAAGGCTGACAGAGGCCAGCTAGCCCAGTGGTTCCTGGCCTGTGCCCCGGGGGCCAAAAGTGGCTCCCGGGGGCTTTCAGAGTGGCTGGCTGAAGAAGGGAGCTGCTGCCCGGAGACCAGGCAGAGCTCACAGGGCTACGGGACATGGGCGGGTTTCCCGGCTGCAGCCAGGGGACGGGAGATCAGGGAGGAGGCAGCCTCCTCACCGAACTCCTTCCATCTGGCTGCAGTGGGGCGGGAGGCTGCGGGTGGAGACTGGTGGCCATTCAGGGTTGTAAAAATGATGCCTGTGGCCCTTGAGCCAAAAAGGTCGGGAACCCCTGATCTAGCCCGACCTCCTGGCCGGCCCGGGCCAGCCCTGGATTAATTTCTAGCGTGGCCCTTAGCAGAACGGCTCCTTCAGTTTAGCGACGGAGAAGCCGCCCCAGTAAATGGGCCCCGGGTTAATTCCACTCCCTGCTCCGTGTTTGCAGCTTGTTTCCCGGCTGACCTGAGCTAGTTTCAGCTTCTGGCCAGGGGGACGGGTGGGGCGTTTCCTAGCCAGCCCCCTGCGTCTGGCAGTCAAGTTGGTCCTAGGTTCCTGCCGCCAGTCTGGGCTCGGCCCAGCCCTAAGCTGCATTTTTGCTACTTCAGGGGCTCGGCTTTGCTGTGGCCGAGGCAGGTCATTCTGATAATTCATCCCCCCCACCCCCCATAGCCCCCTCATCAGCCTCGCTCGGCCCACTCCAGCCTCCTTGGAACGCACACGTTACGGGGGACATGACACACGCGCGTCAAGCAGGCAGAGAGAGGTGGTCGCTGCCTGTCAGCCCAGTTGATTATGTTGTAATTGGGGGGGAGAGGGCTGTGGGTCAGGAGTGAGGGGCACCAGCGGAGCTGGGGGGAGGGGAGCCTGGGGCTGCAGGTCGGGAATGAGGGGCACCGGCGGAGCTGTGTGTGTTTAATTATTTTTCCTTCTCCCGCCTGTTGGCCACGGGATCCCTTGGACATTAGCCAAGGAAGCTGAGTCAGAGCTATGCTATTTCCAGTGGGGGGGGGCGGGGGCTGCTCATCTACTTAGTACTCCATGGGACATCAGGGCCCCCTGGGGATTCCCTCCCAGGGGGACCCCCGTCCCCAAAGATGAACAACCCACCCAAGGATCCTGGACCCCGTCCGGCTGCTGTAATATCTGCCCCCCCCAGCTCTGCCAGGGCCCCTCACTCCCGACCCGCAGCCCCCTTTGGGTCCAGCTAATCTGACAGGCCCCCCCATGCTGTGCATAACGGAGCGCTCTGGGGTGCTGTGTTCAGAAACCCTCTCTGCCTCCCAATGTCCTCCCATGGCCTTGTGCCCACACAGGGGGCAGGGGAGAAAAAACTGGCCCCCTTATGGGGGAGGGAGGACCACTGGTGCCAGGGTGTGACACCCGCTCAACTAGTGGGGGGGGGGCAGGGCCAGGCTGGCAGGGGGCTGCGGGTTGGGAGCCAGGAGCTGGGGCCGTGTCTCTTGGATGATTTATTCCTGTATTTTCTAGCTGGTTCGGCAGGGCCAGTTTTGCAGCTGGAGAACCCCACGCCCTGCCCCAGGGGATTAGACGTGGGGGAGGGCTGGAGCTGGTGTGATGCCCATCTGTGCCCCCCACGGGGGCAGAGAATTAAACGCCCTCCCCCACCTCCGGTGCTGAGGCCTGGCAATTCGGTGGGTGTAAATGACTCGTGTGTCATCTGCCCCCTGCGGGTGGGGGTATTGACTGGACCCACAACTCACCTCGCACCAGGGACCTGGGGATCACAGGCTCCGTGTCTCACACTTGTCTCCCCCCTCCCCCTCCGTGCATTACCAGCCCTCGCGAACCATCTCACAAGGGCCCTGAGGGCCAGGTAATTATCCCTGCCTGGAACTGCCCCAGCCCCCCAACGGGGGCGGGGGCACAGCCAGCGGCGTGTCTGTGTGTGTGTGAGTGAGGGAACACACAGCGACTCTCCCCACACCCCCTCACACAGGAATCAGGGACACACAAAACCACCCAGGCCTGGTTGGAAACACACAGGCCGTCGGCTGAGAACAGACGTTGCCACATCTCCACCCCCACCCACACACTCAGTGACTCACATCGGCAGCCCCAACACACATGGCACCTGCGAGAGGGAGACAAGCAAGCCTCAGACAGACAGATGGACGGATGCACAGTTCCAGCCAGCAGGGACGCGCAGACATGCCCCCTCCCTGACATGAGACTCAGACTGGGGGAGAGCCAAAGGACCACAAACCCACAACACAGGCCTTGAGGCAAACAAGCTCAGAGACACATGCACTTTCCCAAGTTTCTCCCTCTGCCCCACAGCCCCTGACGGTTGCACTGACTCCTCCATTAAGATCCCCGCCCTCTTTGGTCACCATCAGTAGGTTCAAGTGTTAACGCCCCATGCGCATGCCCTGAGAAGCTCCCACCTCCCCCGGGTGCTGGGCTCTGGCCCCAAAAGCCCTGTGGGAGGGGGACAGGATTTTGACAAGGGGAAACCTTCAGTTTGTTGCCAGGGGGCTGGGGACTGGCCCAAAGCGGCCGGTTCTGGCCCAAATCAGATTTCCAGCTCAATGCGACAAGGCCCAGGACTGGGAGAGCTGGAGCCAGAATTTGCATGTTACTGGGAATACTGGCATAGGACTGGGAAGGACTGGGAGAGCCGGAGGCAGGATTTGTGTCTTACAGGGAACACTGGAGCCGGGCCTGCCGCACCGACCTGGGAATAAGGAGTTCCTGAGTGGGCCAATTGCTGGGTGGCAGCCAGCCAGCCAGGGGAAGCTCTGGGGGGGACCCCCAGCTCCTAGGCAGTTGTCCAGATCCTGGCCCGGCGGGGCCAGATCCTGTGCCCTGAGCAGAGGGCCCCCTCCAGGGGGGTGGGCGAGGGGCCTTGGCTCTGTGAGTGCCCCTCACTCCCGACCCGTAGCCCCTGGGCCCGGTAGCCCAGCCACCTTTCCCAGCAAGATCCAAAGCCTGGCTCTAGCTCTCCCCGGTCTCCCAGCCACACGCACCTCCCAGCCGCTCCCACCCCCTGGCTCTAGGCAGGCCCCGCCCCCAGGCGCCCCTTTTCAGGCCCGGGGACCCTCGGGGGCGGGGCCTGTATAGCCCCGCCCCCCGGGCCAGACAATGCGCCTGGGCTGCGCTGGGACCGAGCTGGGCGAGGCAGACGCGCCCCGGGGGCCCCCCTGCTTTGCGCAGCCGGATCCGGGGGGGGTCGGTGGGAGGAAACCACCCCCTCTCTTGGCACTGCAGCCGCGGGGGATTGTGGGCCGGGGGCGGGCGCCCCCCAGGCGGGAAAGCCCCCGAGAGAGGCGAGAGGGACCCCAAACCCAGCCCCCCCCTCCGCCCGGCCATGGGGCAGGGAGGTAAGAGCGCGGGGGGCTTTGCTGGGCTGGGGGGATCTGGCGGAGGAGGGGGCTGCGGTGCGGGCCCCGGACTCCTGGGTTCTCTCCCCGGCTTTCGGAGGAGAAGGAGCCCGGACTCCTGGGTCCTGGGGCGTGTCGGAGCGGGGCTTGGGGCCCGGACTCCTGGGTCCTGGGGCGGGGCCGGGGGCCCGGGAGCGGAGAAGCCCCGATGGCTGGTTTCTGGCCCTGCGGGAAAAATCCGCCCCAAGACCCGCCCCGGTTGCTTTGGTCTCTCCTCCCTGGGGGGCTCCCGGGGGTGGGGGCGCGGCCGGGAGGAGGAAAAACAAGGCCTGAGCTCGCTCAGACAATCGGGGGGGGAGTGCCCCCCGGGAACCTCCCCCCAGGGCCCCCTCCCCGCAAGACCTCCTTGGTTCCCCTGGTGCGAAAACGTGGGAGCGGGTCTGGGGCTTTATTCCCCTCCCTCCCTTCTCCGCTGGGGGCTCCTGGGCCAGGAGCGTGTGTCCGTCTGTCGGGGCGGCGGCTCCTTGGAAGTTTGGGGGGGTCAGGTTCCAGCGGGGTGGAAACAGATTGTGGGTCGGGGGGCAGTGACTGTGATGGGGTGTGTCCCCGGGGCGGGGCTCTTTGTGCGTATCCTGGGGCGAGCGGAGTTGTGTGTGTGTCCGTGTGTGTGTGTGGCTCCTCTGGGTCGTGTTTGTGGGCGCCGCCTGAGTGGTAGGGTTGTGTGCAGCTCACTGGGGTGGGGTGTGTGGCTGTCTCAAGTTGTGGGTCTCTTGGGGTTGTGGAGCTGTGCGGTGTGTGTGTGTGTCTAAGATTGTCTTAGGTCGTGTGTGTCTCTCTCGGGGGTGTGTGTGTGTGTGTGTTTCTGTCTGTCTGGGGGGGCGGTGTTCGTGTGTCTTAGGTTGTGTGTCTCTCGGGGGCAGTGTGCGCTTGTTGTGTGAGAGTCTGCGCGTGTGTCTCCGGATTGGGTGTGTCTGTTTCTGTGTGTCTGTCTCGGGGGGGGGTGAGCTTCTGTTTCTGTCCCTCTCGGGGGGGGGGTATGTTTGTGTGTGTGTATCTCAGGTTGGGTGTCTCTTGGGGGTGCGTGTGCGCGTCCGTTTCTGTGTGTCTCTCTCAGGGGTGTGTGGGGGGGTGTATCTTTCAGGGTGTGTCTGTCGTGTGTCTCTCAGGGTGTGTCTGTCGTTCTCCCCCCAAGGCACACAGTTAAAAGGAAGCAGCTGTTGCATTTTTTCACCCTTAGCGAATCCTGGCCCTGGCTCCATCCTCCGCCCAGACCCTCCCCCCCCCCAGCCCTGTGCTGCAGGTCCAGGGGGGCACCTTGAGTGTGCCCTGTAAGCTGGGGCGATGGTGAGCGAGGGTCCCCCCCTTCTCTGATTTCCCGGGCTGTAAACGGGGGCACAGGATGGGACAGGGCAATTAGTGGCCTGGATAAGGATGCTCATTTCTTACTACAGCATCAAAGGCCCCGACCAAGACTGGGAGGGGGGCTCCTGTCGCTGCCCAGCCCCCCCAGATATTGGGGGGGCCCCTGCCATGCCGGGTACCCCCCAGGGCCCCTCCTCCTCCCAAGATTGGTCCCGCTCGCCCCCTCCCGGTCCCGCTGGGCACTGCACAGACACGCCTCGAAAGACAGTCCCTTCCCCCGCAGATTGCAATCCACCTTAGAACCCAGGCGTCCTGGCTCCCAGCCCCCTCTGCTCTAACCACTAGCCCCCCCTCAGAGCCAGGGAGAGGACCCAGGATTTACTGGGATCTCGGAGCTGGGTGTTGGGGGTGACAGTTGCCCGGGGTGGGGGACAGAATTCGGGTGGATACTGGTGGAGGGTAAGGATTTGAGGTACAGAGCTGAGTTTGGGGGGCCCTGTTAGTATGGGCCTGAATTTGGGGTGAGCTTGGGGGCAGATCGTTGGGGTGCACGGAATGCACACTGACTGGTTTGTAGGCATGGCTTTTTGTCCTGGACATTCGTGGGGGGCTGTATTTTTGGGGGGTCCCAATAATGAGGGCCTGAACTCAGCCCCTGAGAGCAGATGTTCAGGGCAGGACTGGCTGTATTTCTGAATCTAAGGGGGACCGATCTGGGGGTGCTAGCTGAGGGACAGAACTTGGGGTGAATGTTAGGTCAGCAGATTTTGGGGGGGTCTTTGTGGGGTAGGGGACAGACCTCAGGCTGATTTTTCCCAGGGATGGATCATTGTGGTGACATTCACTGAGGGAGGTATCGAGTTGAGGAAACAGATGTGTGGGACTCCTTGTCAAATTCAGGCTGACTTTTGAGCAGTCAGGTTTTGGGGAGGGCCAGTCCCCCCCCCCCTCCTCCCTGTGTTTTTGAGGGGATGGATAGAGCCTATAAAACAGACCCTCACCGTGCCTCTGTCTCTCTTTCTCTTCAAGGGTCCTGGCTGCTTTGAAATCCAAATCAGATCAGCTGGCGGATCTGCTGCCTGTCTGCATGTGGACGCGATAAATATTTGGGACGTCCTGGGATTTTTTACACCTTCTGGAGCAAGCGAGGAGGAAGAGCGTTCCCCCGGAGTTGGGGATCTGGGATGAAGGTTGACTGAGCAGAGAACTTGTGGCAGAACCCAGGTGTCCTGGCTCCCCGCTACCCTGATCAAGCCCTCCCATAGCTTGGGATTTGAGCAGAGGATTTGCAGTAGGGGGGGAGAAATGGCATTGGGGGAAACATTGAATTGGCACTGAAGGGAGTTGATAGGCTGGCGTGGCATCGGGGACCTGGCAGAAATTCACGCGATAACTGGTTCTATGAAAAAATGGATCAGCTCGCTGCCGTTTCTCATTGATCTGAGACGTAGGGGCTGGGGAGAAATCGGCTGGTCGGGCAGCGCAGCCCGGGGCTGGAGGCGCGATCGGGTCATTGATGCCCACGACAGATCAATTGATTGATCGGCTGCCAGCCGCATGGAAATGGATGGGTGGTTGGGAGGAGATGCGCCAAGGGGAAATTGATTGGCGAGCGGGCACCGGGGGAAAACCAATCTGGTGGCGCTGATCTGGTGTGTGGGTCAGAGGATAGCTGGATTGATTGGTTCGGTGGAGCTGCTGCCAGGCCGGCCGTGGTGGGAAGGAGGAAACTGGCCCCAGACTTGGCAGTGGGAAGATATTGGTCTCTGTGCCAAGGAAGAGGGGAAGCGACGGGACGGTTGATTCCTGCCGGAAACCAATCAACGGATTGGGGGAAACCAACTAGTTGATTGGGAAATTGGCCGGTGTCCGGCCGCGCCGGGAAGGGTGGGTTTCTTGGTTTGCCCAGAGAGACGTTGAACATGAGTGGAAACTCGGCTCAGAGGGATGCTTGCTGACCGATAAGCCGGGTTACTGATCAATTGGCTGGTGGGAGGGGAACCTGCCCGGCTGATCGGAGAGTGGCACAGAGAGACGACGGGTCCGGCGCTCTCCTGCCTTTGGCGGGAAGTGATCGGTCTCTGCCAGGCGTGGAAATTGGCCTGAGTGGGGTAGCGCCTGTGCTCACGATTGCCAGCTCCCCGCCATGGCTGGCCGCTCCTCCTTTGGCAAATACACCCATGCCATTGTGCGCTGCATCCCCGACTCACTGAGTGCCCGCCCGGCTGAGGACGGGGAGGGCCAGCCGGAGCCTGTTGACCTGGCCAAGGCTCACCGTCAGTACGGGGTCTACACCGGGATCCTGCGGCAGAAGTTGGGCCTGCAGGTGATCGAGCTGCCGGCCGACGAGACGCTGCCACGCTCGGTGCTGGTGGAGGACATCGCAGTGATCCAGGGTGACACAGCTCTGATCGCCCGGCCCTGGGAGCTGGCGCGGCGGGGAGAGGTGACCAGGATGCCTGGGTTCTAGCCCCGGGTCTGGGAGGGGAGTGGGCTCTTGTGGGCAAGGGTAGTGGGGTTGGGAGCCAGGACTCCTGGGTTCCTTCCCTGGCTAAGGGAGGGGAGTGGGGTCTAGTGGGTAGAGTGGTGATGGTGGGGGGGGTGAAGAGCCAGGACAGCTGGGTACCTTCCCAGCTGTGGGGGGAGCTCCCAGGCCTCTCCCAGCAGGAATCAGTCAAGCGAGGTGATCTCTGCTAACCTGGCTGCCCCGAATTTGAGTTCTGCTCCTAAAACAGCATGGTTGTGCCCTCTGCGGGCAATAAAGGACATGTGTCACTGGGTCTGGCAAGGGTGTCAACTTGGGGTCACTGGGGAGGAGGTGTTGGCAGCCATTTTGGGACCTCCCACAATCTCTTCTGGAGGTTGGGTGTAGGCCGCTGAAGCCTGCCTCGTAGTAGTGGTGCCAGAGGCCGAGGTTGGGAACCATTGGATGGGGTCAAAGAAGCCATGTTGGCTGAGTTGGCTGGGGAGGGCAAGGATGTCAAGTGGGGGGTGCTGGCGGCCATTTCTGGACCCTCCCAATCTCTCCTGGGTGTAGGCTGTGAAGCCTTCCTGGTAGTTAGCCTCCTGGGGTTGCTAAGGGACAGGCCAGTGGGACAGGGAAGATAAGGGGGATCCCCTAAAATGAGGTAATCTCTGTTGTTGGGCTGGGGGGCCCCCTCCCCAATCCAGATCAGCAGCATCAAGAAGGTCCTAGAGGAATTGAAGATACGGGTGGTGGAGGTGACAGATGACGGGGCCACCTTGGATGGGAGCGACGTGCTCTTCACAGGTGAGTTCCTCCCAGCTGCGTGTGGATTGTGCCCAGGCTGTGAGCCAGCGGGGTTCCCATAACCCCCTAGTCCTCTCTCCTTTCCCAGCACAGGAGATGGAACCCAGCCCCACTCCCACCTTCACTTGCAGGGCATTGATCAATTTGCGACTGGACCGGGAGGTTGGGTTTTGGTCCGGCGAGCCAAGGGGTTCTGGTGATGTTCGGGAGATGGGGGAGTAAATGGGTCATTAGAGGGGTCGGCTCCAGCTGGGGTGCAGCTGAGAGAGGCTGGAGCAGCGAGCGCTAACTGGGTTGTGGTGTCTTAAGGGGTTAATGAGTCTCATCCCGCCCTTTCCCATTTCCTTGCAGGCAGAGAGTTCTTCGTGGGCCTCTCCAAATGGACCAATCACAGAGGGGCAGAGATGGTGGCGGACACTTTTAGGGTGAGCTGGAATTTTGGCAGGAACTGAGAGAGGAACCCAGGAGTCTGAGCTCCCAGCCCCCGACTCTTCCTTTTCTCAGGGTAAGAAGGGGTGGCGGGGGACACGACTTGCGGAGCTGGCATCCGAGCCTGTTTCTTTTGTCTCACCCTTCCTTGGGGGCCAGGATTTCGCCGTGTCCACCATCCCCGTGTTGGGCTCCTCCCATCTGAAGAGTTTCTGTAGCATGGCCGGGCAGGACACAGTCGCCATCGGGAGCACTGAGGCTGCCAAGAAAGCCATGAGGGTAACGGGGCCTGACGCTAGGCTGGGTGGGCCCAGGTGGCTGAGCTGTGGTGGCAGCTGTGGGATACCAGGCGGGTGGGCCCAGGGGGCTGAGCTGTGGTGGCAGCTGTGGGATACCAGGCGGGTGGGCCCAGGGGACTGAGCTGTGGTGGCAGCGGTGAGATACCGGGCTAGGTTTGCCCAGGAGGGTGATCGGTGGCAGCGGTGGGATACCGGGCTGGGTGGGCCTGGGGATTGATCTAAGGCCTGTGTGGAGAAGGTGTGACACCAGACCCTGTTTTTGCCCCCGCCCCGGCAGACCATGGAGCAGCTGACCGATTACCACTACGACACGCTGACGGTGCCGGATGATCCTGCCGGGAACTGTGTCTACGTGCGGCTTGGACCTAAGGGCAGCGCCCTGCTCCACCGCAGCCCCGAGGAGTTCCCCAACAGCCATCAGGTGAGGGGGTGGGGTGGAGGAGGAGCTGTCGGGCCTCTAGGGGTGGGATTAAAGGCATGGTTGAATAGAAGGTCCCCGAGCAGGGTTTAAGGCTGAGAGGGGGTTGGAAGGGGCGGGGTTTGGGGTCCCTAGGAGGGGCTTATGACTCTGTGGGTCAGATGGGGACAGGGTTTAGGCAGTCGCTACTGGGGACAGATGGGTGGGGCTAGGGCGGTGGAGTTCCCAGCTGTGGGCTGGGAGGGGGTGGAGCTTTGAGAAAGTTTTATTGGGTGGGGCTTGGGGCGGTGGGGGGGGGGGTCTTATGGTTGAATTGGGCTGGTGTAAGATTTGAGGTGACTGGGTGGGGACAGGGCGTGGTGATTTGGGGGCAAAGCTTGGGGAAGGAGTGGGTGGGGCAGGTCATGGGGAGGGATCTGGGGCATGGAGTGAGGAGGGGAGGGGCTTGAGCATGTGGGTTGGAGCTAGGGGTGGATGGGGTGGGGCATGGAATGTGGGGGTGGAGCTTGGAGTAGGAGGGCGGGGCATGATGCAGGGCTAGGAGTGGGCG
>ML675668.1:547780-580740 GCA_007922155.1 Mesoclemmys tuberculata | reverse complement strand
AAACCGGGGTATAAATCCAAGTAATTCAGAGAATTTATTCCCTTCCCCCCCTCCCCCCCCCAAAAAAAAGAGAACGAGCCCACTTTAATCCACCCTTTTGTGGCCGCGTCTCTCTCATTGGGGAGGAGAGACTGAGCCGGGTGCTGTGATGAGCATGTTCGTTCTCTGCGTCATTCGGTGGGACTTGCAGGGCCCTGTGTCTCCTGCTACAAACGGGCCCGAGGGCGAGGCGGGAGCAAAACGGGGATTGGCGCGGCCCCGCCCCCGGCTCAGAACCGCGATCCCCCCCGGGGTGGCGGGGCTGAGACCCGAACTCAGATCCGAGTTCGTGGGAACTGGGAGCGTTTGTCTCTGGGAATGTCCCAGCTGCTCCCGCTGCCCCGCCCGCAGAGACAGGCTGGGCCTGGGCTGCCCCCACCAGGGCTGGGACCGGAGCTTCGGAAACGAGCCAGGACGGGAACACCAGAGAGTTAAAAATGTTTTATTTTTTCCTCTTTAACATTTGGTTTCTGAGCCGGGTGGAACCGGGTCACATCTTCCAACATCTCGCTGCATCCGTAGAAGCAGAAATTTCGCTTTATTTTTATACAAAAGCAGCGATTCTCCTCTAATTCCAGGAGCTCAGGAGCTGGGCTTTGGAAAACTGCTAGTTATTTCTTAAAGACTCCTGGATTCAGCATGTTTATATTAATCTTTTAAGAGATGATGATTTTAGGCCTTCAATTTCATACATTAATTTCAGATTTCATTTTCAATGGGTCTATTTTTAAGAAGAAAAACTTACTAAAAATCCACTCTGAAAAATGTATTCCCCTCAACCCCAAAGAGCCACCCAACTTTTATCCATCCTTTTGTGACCATATCTTCCTTTCTTGGGGCCGACTGGGGACGAGAGAGAGGGCAGGGCTTCACAATAGGAAAGGAAAGAAACCCTCTAGAAATCACTTGTTCCTCCTTGCATGTGTCCCTCCCTTAAAAGAGCTGCTGCCAAGCTCCCCCGCCCAGTTCTCTCACGTTTCTGACATGGTCTGTGCTGCACTTCCTCCCCTGGCTGCACCCTACAATCCTGCTACTGTCTGGTCACACTCACCCACTGTCTCCTTACAGGATAATGAGGGTCCAGCTCAGCATCTCCGACCTTTGCAGAGTCATTCTTACTGTCTTCTGCAGGTAGGTGGTGCTGGTTTTTCTAGCTCAGGGCCTGCTCTTTGGGACTGGGTTTCCAGCTCTCCTCAGTCTCCTGTCCCCGGCTTCTCACAGCTGGCTCCACTGGCTATTCATCCACAGGGCACAGATCTCCAGATTCAGGCTGGCGTTGTTCATTTTATCGTAAATCGCTTTCTCACTCTCACTCACCACCACCCCCACCCTCCCCCCATTCAGTTGCTCATTCCTGTGCTAAAATTGCCACCATCCCACAAAGCTGTTCGGTAAATTGTAGGTCACAGCTAATACTTTAATCCAACCAAGAAGCCAACAAAGGTGTCTTCTATCTTCAGTAACAGTGTAAAGCACTTTTTAAAAACCCTTTCTACATTAAAATACCCAGCTGGGCCTGTTAATTTCATCTCCTGTAGGCAAGTGAGCAGCAGCAGCAAAACTTAAAAAATCATATCAAGCAACCACGTAGCCTAGCATTGTTTCTGCAACATCACATCCCTGGTCAAAAACCCATTTTTCCATCAACGTTTTGAAATGTTTGACTGCTCCTAGTTCATGTTTCGCCTCAAAGTCACTGGAGTGACCATTTCTAGTTTGCTTGTGCTCCGTTTAGGTTTTCTTCTTTCTTAGTAACAAAATGTTCATCAGTGTCTAACTGCGGAGTCCCCTAGGGTCTGTGCAGATCCACGTCAGCAGCAGTAACGCTACAGTTCTTGGCGGTCCAGTATTAGCTGCACTCGCAGGGAGTACAGGATGTGGATTCAGCAGCCCTTCATATAACTCATAAGAGAGAGACGGGCTCAGTTCAGTGGCAAAGGCGTTTGGTCAAGTTTCTCATCAACAAAGTGCCCTGGCTCAATGTTACAGCTGCTAGTGCCCCGGCTCAGTGGTTGTAGGTGTGAAAACACGTCTGCCCCCACCAAAGTAGTGGATCAGTCACCATATAATGGTGTCCCCTAGGCCAGGACAAAGATGCCTCTTCTCTGACCTCTCTTTCTATACATTGATACAAGTGAATTACATATTACATCCTAGATATTGTTAGTTACCCCCCTTCGTCTTGTACTTGCAACAAAACATCCTCATTCATTCTCCTGTCATCCCCTCTTTATCTTCACACGGGGTCAGTGTGTACCTGGCCATCTCCTAGGGGTGTGTTTACCTAGTTACTGGAGAATTCTGTCTGTGGCCCATCCTCTCAGGTCAGGAACGTGTTGACTTGGTTGCTGACATCGAGTGTAGTATTGTCCTGCCAAGGCCTGCTCTGTTTGCACTCTTAGCCCCAGCAAGGCCTGCCACGTAACTAAAATAGTACATCGGGAGGAGTGCTGGGGGTTACTCTCGTACTTCGGCATCTATAAGAGCAATGGTGAGGTTCAGCCGACCACTCCTAGGGTCTCCAAACTATTAGTAACTTGGGGAATAAAATTATTTTCTGCTTGAAATGACCCTTTCATTCCTGGTTCCATCCAAACACCCCAGAGAACTCCTTCCCATGGGTTACTTGACTTGCTCATCAGGAGATGGGTCTATCACCGGAGTGGGTGGGAGAGGGTCTGTGGCCTGCAATGCACAGGAGGCCAGATTTAGATGATGGTGATGGTCCCTTTTAGCCTTAATGTCTGAGCTTTGCTTAGTAACCTTCTGTTACTTCTTTTGCAGGAATGTTCCTGGGGCCTGTGGACAGACACTCCTTGAGCACTGACTGATCAGGTAAGTATCATCCCGGCACTCTCCTCTTGCTCAAACGCTAATCCAAGTCCTGGTTCTCTCTGGTATACCATTGGTTCTTTAGAGGATCTTTCTGCTCTCTCCCCAGGTTCAGCTCCAAGACCAGCTCACCATTTGTCCCGGGAAATGACAGGCTGTTTGTTTGACTCCTGGGGAGGATTTGGCTGCTGGTCATCTGCTGGGGTATCTGATAGAGAAGAAGGGGTCAGGAATCACAAACAGACGTGAATCAGGTGGGCGGATTTTCTTCTGAATGGCCCCTGGGGATTCAGGCACGGCTGCTCTAGTGAGGGTTACAAACCAGTTCACTTTGTAGCTCCCCTGTTCTCAGATGCTCCTGAGTTTGGAGGATCCAGCTCTGGGAAATCCACAATGTATTTAGGCATCTGACCCAAAATCTGGGGGCTGCTTGAGTTTGATCCCATGAGTGGCCTGCCTTGGAGATGGAGGGGGCCCCCCAGCTGGAAGGAGGTTCCCTGGCTGTGGGTGCCTTTCTTCATAAGTAGCTGTGAGCACTGTGTGATGCTACAGCTGGTCTTACGGGTCAAGTCTTGTCAGCCTAGGAGGGTTGTCAGCACGTGTCAGACAGTTGCATTCGTACTGCCTTAATTGAGAGCGGGGTCCCAGATCGATGGCAGGTCTTGAGGGCTGGGGGCCCTGGTATAGAAATTCTTATAGACCTGTCATGGTTCTAATCCTGCTTCTGTCCAAGTAACGAGAGCTCAGGAGTGAATCTGTTTGTGAATGGGATTGATCAGGGCCAGATTCATTATCGTTCAGATTATAGCCCCGGCCTTCACTACATCCTCTGGCAAGGAGTTCCACAGGTTGACTGCATTGTGTGGAGTAGTTCCTTATGTTTGTTTTAACCTGCTGCCTGTAATATCTGGGTGCAACCCCTGGTTCTTGTATTATGTGAAGGGGTAAATAATACGTTTTCTTCCCCATTCATGATTTTAGACCTCATCATATTCCCCCTTTAGTTGTGTCTTTTCCAAGACGAACAATCCCAGTGGTTTTTAATCTCTCCTCATAAGGAAGCCATTCCATAGGATGATTGTCATAGCCCTTCTCTGTACCCTTTCCAGTTCTAAAATATCTCTTTTGAGATGGGGCAAACAGAATTACTTGTAGTATAGAAGGGATGGGTGTACCATGGATTTATAGGTTAGGAATTAAGACAGAAAATATCTGTCTATCTCATGGTTCCTAAAAGTGTTCTAGCTCTTTTTAAAACTGTAGCTAGTTCTGTAAAACAATCTGCTTAATGACTGCCAAGATCTCATTCTTGAGTGGTTACAGCTAATTTATCCCCCTTTGTTTTGTATGTAGAGTTGGCATTCTGTTTTCCAATGGGCTGTATGTCTTTTCCCTCAGTGCACGGAGGGATGGGAGTGGGGAAGGCGGGGTTCTGTGTGTGTCTTGGTGAGGCTGCATCTTGAGTATTGTCCAGCTTTGGGCCCCCCCCCACTACAGGAAAGATGTGGAGAAGTTGGAGAGAGTCCAGCGGAGGGCAACAAAAGTGATTTGGGGGCTGCAGCACAAGACTTATGAGGCGAGGCTGAGGGAACAGGGCTTGTTCAATCTGCAGAAGAGAAGACTGAGGGGGGATTTGATAGCAGCCTCTACCTACCTGAAGGGGGTTCCAGGGGGGATGGAGCTCGGCTGGTCCAGGGGTGGCAGATGGCAGAACTAGCGGCCAGGTTGCAGTGGGCAGGGCTAGGCTGGATATTAGGAAGATTTCAGGAGGTGGAGGCGGGGGAATCTCCGTCCCCAGCGGTTGGTGAGGCCGGGATGGACACAGCCTGGCGGGGATGGTTTAGTGGGGGTCGGTGCCGTGGGGAACTGCTCGGACTCTAGAACCCTGCGGTGGAAGGGCGACGGGTGGGGCCTACCAGGCTGATTGGCAGGGCTCGGAGCCCGTCAGAAGGAAGCGGTGGGGGGAGGCGGCCAATGGCGGACGCGGCTGCTGGGCGCGGTAGGTCCGGCCCGCGTCACTGCCCCGGCGCTGCGGAGCGGCCCTGCTGGCGGGTGCGGCCGGGTGGCGGGATCGGGGCCGGGGACCGGACACCCCGAGCCTGCGGGCTGCTGCCGGGCCGGGGCACCGCAAGAGGCAATTGGGGGCGGCTTCCCGGGGGCTGCGAGTTACACAGCGCGGGGGAGCAGCCCGGACCCCCGGCGGGCGCTGCGGGGCTCTGGCGGGGGACGCGCCGGTCTCCCCTGCGCCATGGAGTGGCCGCAGCTAGTCCCGAGCCCCGCCGGTCTCCTGCACCCAGCGGGGGCCGTGCCGCCGGGGCGGGGTAGCCGCTGGGCCCCCGGGCGCCTTTCGGGGCGGGGACTGCCCCCGCACGTCCCTTCTTGTGGGGCTCAGGGGACCCAGTTCTCCAACCCCCCCCAGGCCTGGCCTAGCCGGGCTCCTGTGGGGTGGGGGCCCCAGTGACTAAACCCACTAAAGGAGCCCGGTAGCTCTGTTGCGGGAGAGCGTCTGCCCCGCACAGCGCTGGCCACCCCGGGGCTGCTGCCGGCAAGACACACGTCGCTGGGAGGGGTTTCCTCGCCCCCCGGGTGACAGAAGCTTTGCCGGCAGACGCCCTGGTGCAGGCGAGGCCTTAAACTCCCGCCCGGTGACTTGTCCTGGCTTCGGTGACCGGAGCACCCAGCGGGGATTGGCGGTGACCGCCAGCAGCGTTTCAGAGCAGGGCTTGACACACACCTGGCACACGGCCCTGTGGCACGGGAGGGCACCTCCCGGCGGGCGGTTTCCGTAGCAGAGCAGGTCTTTTGGGGGGCAGAGGCGACCGAAGGGGTTTAATGTGGTTTAATCATGATGGCACCACATCTGGCAGTGGGTTGGGCTGCTGGGCCTGAATGGGAAACCCCGAATCAACACAGACGCCCCCAACCAACTGTCCTGCTTGGTCCGCCTTGGCTTTCAGATCGGCTGGATTGTCCGGAGCAGGGACCAGGACCTCTGCCCCTGGCTTGCCTTTCCTGCCTCTGGCTGGGACACAATAACGGGGCAGAGACGCCGATACCAGTCCAGCGCTTGCAGCGTCTTCAGGCCGAGTGTCTCTGAGAGAGGGAGGGACAACGGAGGAAGCCGTGGGGCAGACTCGCAGCCAAGTGCTGCTGCGAAACCCTGTTGATGGCGGTGGACACCTGCAGACTGGACGGGAGCCAGGTAATGGGTAATGGGGCGTCGCTGGCTGGGAACAGGCTGGACAGACACTAACACTGCCCCAGATCGGGCCATGCTCGCAGAGGTAGCAGCATGTGCCTGACCCCGATGCATGCCCGTGCCCAGCCCCACCCCCATCTGTGGGCAGCAGGGACTTGATCAGTGCCAGGGGTCCCAGGGGCACCGATCCCTGGCTCCCAGCTGCTGTCTGGTACACACAGCCGTGGCTGGGCAGGGACCTCTTGGGCTGTGTGTGTCAGACCCCCTGTGAGAGCACTGGCCCCTCTCTGCCTGCTTCTGTCTTCTCCCCTCCTGCTGTGTGTTTGCCAGTGCAAGACTCCAGGGTGTGGGACAGGCCCACTTGGCAATGTGGGCACAGCCAGCGCTCGGCCGGGGGCACAGCGGGGGTGGGAAGGGTGGGTAGCTTGGACTCCTGCCACCGGAAAAGACGGGTCCTGATCCCTGTACCCCGGAGCTCACCAGGCCTCGTGACAGCGTGGCTGGGAGTGCCCAGGGGTGGGCGCCCGACTGAGGGGAAAGGGGGGCTGTTCCCCCAGCCCCAGCCTGCTTGGCCCTCCGGGCTCTTCTCCCAGAGCATCTGACAGAAGCAGCCATTGACAGGATGCAGCACGTTCTAGGGCAGCTCCAGCCCTGGGGCCGTCAGTGAGCCGGGTCTTCGCAGCCCTGGCTGACGGGTCTTTCCTTTTCAGCCCCTCATGGGAACTGCAGGAAAAGTGTCATTGCCCTCGGAGTCGCCCTCGTGTCCTTTGCTCTCCTCATCACCATTGTCCTGACAGGTGAGTTCAGTCCGCCCTGCCCCCGTCTGTCCATCCAGTTCCCACTGGAGCTAACCAAAATCGCCGTCTCACCTGGGTTGTTGGTTTCCGTCCCGGGACAGAGAATTCCTGGGGATGTTCCTCCAAAATCCTCCTGCCCCCCACAGCCCCTGCACCCGGGCTGTCTCTTGGATGCAGTGACTGACCTGATTTCCCACTGGCAGATCTCTCAGTACTTTGCACCCCTTTGCCGTGCACCATGGAGTGTCACTTCCAGGATGTCTGGCGGGGTAGAGGGCAGTGCAGCAACGAGCCCTTTGCCTGCCCTGTGTCGCTCTGAAACTAGCAGCCTGGCCTTCCCGCATCTTCAGGCCATGGCTGTGAGTGGGCGGCGGGCGCTGCAGTGAAATGAAATGAAATGAGCCCGAGAATCCAATTATCGTCACCTCTGTCAGTGCAGCCTTGAAACCCCCCAGTCGCTGATCTTGGCCATGAAGGGTCCCTTAGCACCATTCACTGCCCCAGCGTCGGCTGGTTCACAGGGCGGCGGTCGGTGCATTTGAACCCTGCCATATCTGCCGATCACCTGGGGAAGGCGACGCTGTAACATGGGCAGAGAGGGGGAGTTCTCTCTTGCCCTGGGGTCTGCTCCCTGGGCCCCAGGAGCGTTTAGCAGCTGGCGGAGGGGATTGAACCCAGGCAGCCTGCGTTAGGAACCCTCGGTGCTGATGTCATGACATCAGTGCGGTTGAGCTGGTGCGAACCGCCGAAGGCGGCGTGGTGCAGAAAGGCGCTGGCCTCGGTGCAGTTCGCTGCAGGACGTTACCAGTGACCGCACTGCTCCAGCGCGTCCACAGGAGGTGTTTGCCCTTGTAACTGCCTCACCGTGATCACACTGGTGCCGATGGGCCTGAGCCCGGCTCCCTGCTGTAAGGGCAGGCTATTGCAATGGGCATCCCTGGCACTGGGTAAGGAGGGACCTATGAGCGTAGGGTTGGTCACACACCTACACGTGCAGGGAGATCTGCAGAACGTGGTGTCTGACCTGGAGATGGGTGGGAGAGACACTCTGTGCCATCCCCGGTTAGTCACTGACTTCCCTGCAGTCAGCTCCCTGGGGAGGGGGGGGGTGACTATGCACTGCATAGTTAAATCCCCAGGGGAACATGCTCACAACTGCCATATTTCCTAACTCTTCTTAGAGTGTGTCTTCCTCACTGAGCGCCAGCCACACGGGAAGGCTTAGAAACCAGCTAGAGAGTTACTATGGTGCAAAAGAAGTGATGTGCTCAAAAATGTGTGCAGGGATTTGAGTCCGACTCCTGCCAACCCAAGAAAGGGAACAGCAGCAAATGCCCCTAGGGCTGAGGATGAGCAGGAAAGATTCTTGCAGGGTGTAGAACGGTTTCACAGCTCCTACACACTGTCATCTCATAACTCTGCCTCTGGCTAGTCACCAACTGGCCTGGCCTTTCAGATGTCTCTTTGGTGTCAATTATGGGTGACCCCCGTTGCTGTTCTGTCATGGCTCTGAAAGGGTTACACTACTGTGAGGGCTCCCAGCAAGGTTCGTTCGTTCTTGCTGCTGTATTTGGGGAAAGAGAAGTCTGCAGGTAACAGGTGAATTAACTGACAAGGTTCTCAGTGTAACAGGCCACTTGCTTTTGCTGGCACGACCTTGTGGCCATTTCACGTCCCTGAGTGAAAGTTGCCTCCTCTGCAGTTATTCACCATTCTTTGTTGCTAGGCTGAATGTCCGGTTGTTGATCTTGTGCTGGGGCGAAATGTTCTGAGCCGTGTTAGTCCCTCCCAGGCTGGGGGTGTCCCTGGAACCCTTCTTACCGGGCAGATTTACCGTGACAAACGTCTCCATCAGCCTGTGTGGGATTGCCCTGGACACTCCCTGGCTGTGGGTCCCAGTGGGGTTGGCAAGCCTTGGCCGCAGTCAAATATTGTCAGATACTCCAGCAAGAGCACTCTGGTCCAGGAGGCAGCCCGCCTTTCTGATGCGTCATGGAGCCATGCTCGTGTTTTTTAGATTTTTTTTTAATTGTTTCACTTCCTTTTTCCTGAGTTAAAATATCTCTCAGGTCATTTTTTTAATTAGGTCTCCGTATCTGTCTTCAGCTAAATCTATTAGAGACCAGAAAGTCTTGCTCATTTCTGTTACTGTTCTCATAAATTGGTATTTTACCATATTTGACCATTTTTGCCCTATTTGACAGGTCAATTGACCAATTATTTTTGTAGCAGTCGAATGCCCAACTCTAACCTCACGTGTTACGTTCTCATTCTCGGCGCTGCCAGCTAAGCGTTCATCAGCTGACCTGGGACCCCAGGTTTGCCCCATGTGCCCGGACGACTGGGTCGGTTACCAGGGGAAATGCTACTATTTCTCAGAGACCAAAGGGAACCGGACCTACTGCCGGAGCAGCTGCTCTTCACTGGGCGCCTCCCTGGCTGGAATTGACAGCAAGCAGGAATTGGTGAGCGACTCTTCCATTGCAGTGTCCTGGCCTGGGCGCAGCAGTGAGAGCTGTTAGAATCCGGCTCTGCCTTATGGGGTGGGGGGCGGCTGTGACTCCTCTCGTGCTGGGAGCCCAGAGCGAATGAACTTCCGGCAGCTGAATCCCATCCTTGGCTGGAGCTGGGGCCCTCGTGTCTGGGTGTGATCCCAGGGGTCGCCCACTCACCCTGAACAGGGAGCAGCCCTCTCTAGGGCAGCGCTGGCTCCAGCATCTCCCGGCCTGCTGGGGAGCAGCGGCTGCTCTATGAGAGGAGACGTCTGTGCGAACACCGTAGACCCAGCAGCCATCCCCAGCCCAGGTGAACTTGGGGTGCAGGCGACTGGGAGCACATGGGTGGGGCTGTGTGGAGTGGGGGGGTTAATACTCACTGTCTGAGTGACCCCGTCCTTTGCCAGAGGGAGGGAAAATCCCTGCTCTTCCTGGACATAAACTGAGCGCCCGTCGAGGTGCGCCTGGGGTTCTCTGCCGCACAGAGCCCTGGAGGGTGCAGGGAGCGCCAGAGCTGGGGCTGATCTAGGCCGCCCCTCTGCTTTCTTTAAGATTTTCCTGCTGCGCTATAAGGGTGTCCATGACCACTGGATCGGCCTCCACAGGGAGCAGGGCCAGCCTTGGAAATGGAGCAACGGCACCGCATTCAACGGCCTGTGAGTCTCTCGCCCTCTGTGTTAATTCCCTGGGTCGGGGACTGTGGGGTGAGAGCTGTTGAGTTCAGGTAGCTCCACCGTTCAGTGGGAGTGAAGCAGACAGACGTGGCCCTGCTCCGTCTGCATTAGAGACAGAGGGAAGTGATGTGTTTCCAGAGCCCTCAGCTCCTCCCCACAGCACAGTGCTGGCCTGATGCTGGGCCCGCCCTAGTAAGAGGCGCCCTTGGAGGCCCTGAACTGGGGTACGGCTCCTGCTGGAGGATGGCAGGAGGTTTGAGTTACTTGGCCAGTGAGAACCCACAAGAAGGCAGGACACTAATGGCGCCTGCTGTTGACAGGGGCTGGGCACCTGAGGCTCCCGTTGGCTGGGGTAGAATAGTGGTGACTTCCCAGACGACACCCCACGGTGGAGTTCAGTGGCCTCCGAGTGTGATCCCAAAACCAGCTCTGGTTGAGCCAGGAGCAGGGTTTGAACCCTGGGCCTCGGCTGCTGGAGGGAAGGAACTCGCTTCCTTCACCGAAACCCCTTCTTATCGATCAAGCTTTTACGCAGGCCAGCCACTGGAGCGGGGTAGAGATGGAGACCCCCACTTCGCCAGTC
Organism: Mesoclemmys tuberculata; assembly: GCA_007922155.1. Taxonomy (NCBI): domain Eukaryota; kingdom Metazoa; phylum Chordata; order Testudines; family Chelidae; genus Mesoclemmys; species Mesoclemmys tuberculata. The sequence continues at coordinate 570,121 of ML675668.1, read as the reverse complement.
TGGGTTACCTCAGTAACTTGAAATGTCAGGCTGTTACAGGGCTGAGCGAGGGGACTGTCCATCAGGGAGCCCACTCTGCTGTCTTGGACCCAACCTTGGGATCCCACCTGCTTCCAGCCCCCCTAGGTCTGAATGGCACACTGCTGGGGTACAGATTCCCTGTCTGGTAGCCCCATTAGGATGTTGGATCCTACAGTCCCAGCAGTTGTAGAACCCCAAATTGGCGCTGAACTCTCCCGAACCTTCCCAGTACCTGCTGCACGTGGTCCCTAGAGGCCCACCCTCCACTCCACAGTCACTCTTGGAGGGCCACATGACAGGTTAAAGCAGGGAATGGGTGCTTTTGCAAAGGAACGTCTTACACACACCCTCTTCCCCCCCACATCCCGAATGGAAAGCACAAGAGTTCCAGATCAATGGCAGAGGAAACACCCGAATGCAATTTCCTCTTTCAGTGGCATCTTGGTTCTGCTCAGTGTTTTTTAGGAGACAAGGTCCCACTTGCCCCCTGCTCAGTCTGGTTCTGGCCGTGGTCTGCCCCTCTTGCTAGAGAACCTGTCCCTACTGAAAATTCTGTTCTGCTGGGAGCTTTCCATTCTCTGTGGGCTGCTGGGAACAGAGGGTCCCTAACAGTCAGCGGTTCTGCAAAGCCCCCGCTGTCCTGCCTGGGGCATTTCATTGCTGGTGGCCCTGCTTCACCTTCCCAAACATAGGGCTTTGTGCCAGGACCCTCCTAGCAAACGGGTAAAGTAATTCACAATCAAAGCATCTGTCACAAAACAAATAGGAACCCAGGAGTTGTCACAGGTGTATATTCCCAAAACTGACACAGGCCACTGTTGTTTAGGTGCCCAGATGGGATTGAGTTAAGGTCCAGATCCCGGACTCGTGATCGCAGCAGAATCACATCTAAAAAGAGAAGTTGCTTTTCTTTGTGGCTGCTGAGAAATGCTGGGTAACGCGATGCGAGTGTAACCAACACAGCAACGCTTGCCTGTGTCGGCCGAGAGCCTGAGCCAATTGCTCAAAGGGGGAGCTGCCTCGTGCATCTCAATGGGATGTTAACTCTGAAACTTGCTGGCCTGGGAGCTCCACCAAGCCCATCCCAGCCGAGAACCCTTTGTGGGGAGCTCTCTGCCGCCACCTCCTCATGGCTTGTTTTAGACACAGGATCCCACAGAGTCCTCTGCTTAGGTGGGTGGGTGCTTCGGTGACTGGGATGAATCCCAGCCCACCTAGAGAGACACTGGTGGTCTGGGGGGGGGAGACCCCCCTGCTCAAAGAGGAGTGGTGCTGGCCCCCTCGCAGATGGCTGTTCTGTGTGATCCCTGCCACTAGCCAGGGTGGGGACGTGGGGATCCCCATGTGGGTGTTCGCCTTGAACCCACCCGTCACCCAGGTGTGAAGTGGTGGCCTCCATCTCTAACGGCCCTACACAAAGGCTGCTGTTTGTGGTGCAGGGCCTGTGTTGCTGGCATTTCACTCCTGCCCTCCCCGGTGCAGTCCGTCCTGACAGGCCTCTGCCCTTAAGCTCTTCCACTTGGTGTGTTACAGCTATTCGCTGCCACGTTTTTCCCCAGCAAATGGGAACGCTGCTGAAACATGTTTTGGGGGCAGTGTAACTACTTGCACATTCAGCAAATCGTTTTGGCTGGAGGGAAAAATTAATAGGAAAAAAAAGTGAAATGGTTGGTTTTGGCCTTTTCCAGTCTAAATGTTTTGATGGTCTGTTTTTCAGATTTAGCTATTTCTTTGAAAAACCCAAGAGGGCAAAAACACCCAAACTGAAATTGTTGGGGTCCCTGAACTGAACAATTACTTGCTTACCCTTAGCCCCTCAGGATCAGAGCTAACTGCTGCACACTCAGGCCTGGGTTCTGGGGAATGGCTCCCAGGTGTGAACTGCCCAACCTTTGCCTGACTCCAGCTCCCTGGCTTCTGCATTGCAGGTTCCTGATAGGAGGAGGAGGTGACTGCGCGTATCTGAATGAGGAGATTGGGGTCAGCAGCTCCCGGTGCTACGCAGAAAGACGGTGGATCTGCAGCAAACCTGAAGCGTCTGTGATCGGGGAAGGGAACTTGAAATAACAGTCTCCTAGATATTGCACTAATACAGCTCCCACCTACTTGAATGAGCCTCGTCCCCTTTGGTCAACCAGGCCAATGTCAAGGACGAGCCCACAATCAGGCCGTGGCGACCCTCAAGCAGTAAGTGCGTCTGCTGTTTAAACTGTAGATTCTTTGTATTTGCCTCCTAGCTTTTGATTCTTTTATACTCAGGGTCACTTTGCAAGCTTTTCCCTGCAGTTCGGAGCTTGATCGTATGAGAAGGAATCTCGGCCAAACTGTTTGGAAATGCTGGGGGAAGAATGTAAGGGAAGGCCTTTTAGTTACGGGTGTGGCTCCCAACCTTTGAGTGAAAGCCCCACTGTTTAACACTAGGTGTAAAACATGGCCCCCGCCCTGCCCGCTCACTAGCCGTAAGCACATGATGACAGTAAATTACATAATACGAATAATAAATGACTGTTACTTGAGTAAGAAACACACCTGTCCCTGGTGCAGCCACAGCTGCACAGCCCGTGTGGCCCTATGTCTTCCTATTCCCCCATGGACTGAGGATAATGAAAGCAGGCTCTGGCGGGTTGGCCGGGGCTGCTCATGTCTGGTCGGGTGCCTGGCTGGTACAGAGCTGGGGGATGGGCTGCTCCTCTGCTCCGGCTGGTGTGGGGCTCATCCCTGGGGTGCTGCTTCTCCACCCTAGTGAGCAGGGTACTTGGGGGGTGTTGCACCCGGCCAGCACGCAGCTCGAGGCTGTTGTACCTGGTGCAGAGCTCAGGGGACCGAACGACCTACATATCCCTTGGGATCTTTGGTGTCCCGCCCCCAGGTTGGGAACCATTGCTGTAGAGCAGCATTTCTCAAATGCGGCCTGTGCCGGCAGATTGTTTTGCAGTCTTAGGAGCCTCCAAAGTGCCTCAACAACTGGCTGAGATGTTCAGTAGGAGGTTGCCTTGTAAATGCCGTAAATCACAATGTGCCCTTCTCCGTATTACGTACAGAGCATGCAGAGCTGAACTGTAGAGGCCGGGTTTTCTTTCCAGTCACCAAGCGTTTGTGCTGGTAATCGCGGTATTCACATCTCACGCTACCGTCGCTCTGTAAGCGGCTCTTGGCTGCCATCGCTGGCGAGATCACTGGGGGCTTTGGATAGGGTAAGTGTGCTTTGTAAGAGAAATTCCTCAAATGAAAATGTACACCGCGCGATGTCACTGTAGCACTCGTGCGAGGGAAATTGAACAGAATTACCACAGTGAGTTGCAGAAGTGCAGGCAGTTTCATGCAAAAACCGAGCTTATACTTGAACAGCGACAGCCTAGAGATTGTTCGTTGCTATTGGGCTTTTTTGTGAAAGATTTTGGACATGTCGGTCGAAACGTTTTGGACTTTTATTCTGTAAAAGCCATTTTAAATGTAGCTCAGAATTGTACAGGCAGCCAGCTTGTCTCCAAAAAAGCCAAAGCGAGAAACAACAAAAGACACGACCATGAAAAGCACCTTCTTTCTGTTTCTGTTATGTTTAGGGCCAGTAAAGAATAGAGATAACGGTACATTATTTTTATTATTGAGTCTGCAAAAAACCCTCTACATATTTTATTTAGATTTTATTTTTGTGTGTTTATATTTTTTCCTGCATTTAATTAACAATTTTAAGAAAAATCATCAGAGGGGCAAGAGTTTTGGCCTCACTCAGGCCCCAAAAGAAGGTTGAGAACCCCTGCTCTGGAAAGCATTCTATGTAGCCACTGCTGCCCTGTATTTTATTCACTAGCATTTGAATCTCTGTTCTTAAGAAACGGAAACACTGATGATCAATCTAAATGCTGTGCTTAAATAAAGGCTTGGTCTGATGTGAACCTTACAAGCTGCTGTGGGCTGCTCCTGTGAAAATAGGGAGTGAGGGGGCGGTGGGTGCTCCGTGGAAGGGGGCAGAGCATGCCGGGGGGATGCTGTGGGGGCTGGTGGGTGCCTATGGTAACCTGTGCGGAGAGCAAGGCTGGCGAGGGGCTGGAAGCTGGGAATGTGCCAGGCACGGGCAAGACTCCCTCCTGCTAAGAGTAGTTGGTGGTAGGTGCCTCACAGGCTGGGTACCCCGGCCCCCTGCAGCGAGACAGGGAGAAAGTTCAGGTCGAAGAGTCTTACGGTTTCTCAACTGGGAGGGAGGAGGACAGCACAACAGGACAATGTGTTCACAAGAGTGGCCATCAGGTTCACTGTCAACAGGGTCCCTGGTCTTCATGCCATTCTGTCCTGCACTCATGCAGCCAGTGGGGTGGGCTATGCCACTCAAACAGGCCTCTGCCCCCTGCTCGTTCCACTCCTCTGCCCCCCTGTACAGCCCCCACAATGCATTCTTCCAGGGGTGGGGAACAAGCATTTCCTTCCCTTCCTGCTGCTGGCACAGAGCTGGGATACCTGCCAAGATTTCTCAGTGTTTGCTACTCTTGTGCTGACTAGATTCGGGGGGGGCCCTGGAGGCGTATTCAGGAGCTCTGATTACTCCCTTCTACGCCAGTCTTGTGTCAAGGGTGTCACACTAGCTGGATTGGGGGGTGGGGGGGCATTTGTTTTATTTCACATCAGTATGTCAAAATCATAGTGATTCCTGTGAGACATGCCATGTCCGGTACTGTTAGAAAGGCCAATAATGTGCTGAGTAAGATGGGAATGTTTGTTCGTGTGCTATATCTGTAATGGAAGTTATGGAGATCTTTGATATCCCTGTATTACAAACTGTGCTGTAGAAGACACACCCTAGACAGAGAAGGTGGCAGGACAATAGCTGGCTTAATGGCCCATCAAGACCTTTACAGAAGCCAAAGGCCCAGGAAGGAACTAAACACACATCTGAAGTTACCAGGATTGGCCCAGGTGACTCTGGACTCCATTTTGGTTCCTGTAAGCTTCCGGGCCAGAGGCAGAGGTTATAGAAGATCAAACCACCCAAACTATTTTCTTTGTTCCTGTCCCGCTGCGAACACACACCTACCCACCTCTGGATCAATTCATTTTGCAGCTGAACCAAAGGCCTGAGACCCATCCAGGTACTAGATGTATACCAGAGGGACTACACAAACCTGTAACTCCACAATTCAAGAAACCTGATGTATATGGACTTTCCAATCATTTGTATGTATCTGATTGCTTTAATCCTTTAACATGTCTTATTTTTTCTTTTTATAATAAACCTTTAGTTTTAGTTACTAAAGGAGTGGCTGGCAGCGTGGTATTTCGGGTAAGATCAAACTTATAGTGAACTGGTCCTTCGGGATCAGAGGGAATCTTTTGAGTAAAGAGCATAGAGTTTGGCTGGGTTTGGCAGAGTCCCTCGTGGGGGGGATTGCAGTTTGAAGACGGAGGGGTGGGTTCCCAACCCCATTAAGAGAGACAGTGGGGTTTGCTCCTTACCTTCCTTAGCCCCCAGGGGCAATGCTGCCTGGAGGGAGAGGGCCAAAGGCAGGAGGAGAGGGTGCATTTGCTGCGGGGGGGCCTCATTTTGAGGCTACAGAAAAGGGGAAGCTGCAGCCATGAAGGAAACATAACAGGACACAGCTCATGGGCAACAGTCCTGCCCCCCCAGAACAGCTGGGGAGAGAACCCAGGCATCCTGGCTCCTTCTAACCAGTAGCCCCTGCCCCCCCACCGTCCCTCCATTGGCACCAAGATGCAACTACCTCTGGGGCAGGGGGCGGCTGGTTATACACAGCTCACTCACCCAGTGCGGAGACGCAGCCACCTCCAGGGCAGAGCGGCTGGAAGACAGCAGCCTGAGAAGTTCAGGGTGGGAAGCAGCAACACGGCCCAGAATCACTCCTGGCATTCGGGGCCTGGCCCCCCAGGGTCACTGCATGGACAGAGGTGACACAGCTCAGGCCAGAGAGTTTCCAGGGCAGTTTAATGGCACAACGTGTTCACAAGTAGAACTCCCTGCCACAAGGTTTCACCACAGCTGCTTCCTGTCTTCATTCGCAGAACCAGGGGGGTTAGCTGCAGGGGGGGCCATATACGCTGGGGGTCAGACAATTGTGGCATAGACAGTGGTGCCATCTGGGGGAGACGGCAGGGAACAAGGTGCTGGGGGGTGCTGGACTTCGGCATAAAGCAGGGTGCCTGGGACCTGGGGGGAGAAGGGTTAAACTGGAGAGATTTCCCCACTACCAACCACACCCACACACCCTGCAGCCCTGGACTCACACCATGTCCCCCCTGAGCTTGGCTGGTGCCCTCCCAGGCTCTTACCTTCCTTTCCCCACTGCAGGGCTGGTGGGCTGATGTGTCTCTGAGCCAAGACTCTTCCCTGAGGGAGAAACTGGGGCCAGGGGCCCCTTAGCAGGATGGACAGAAGAGAATGAAAAGGGGAGAGGGGCTGCTTTGGGGGGTGAGGGGCAGGGCAGGACAGGATGGGATTTGCTGGGACTCCAGTCCACAAACCGTTCAATGGGGAAACTACCCCCCCCGGGATTCTGCCCCAGAAGATGAGGCCAGGAAGGCGCTGGACCCCACTCCTTGGAGGAGGGCCTAGGGGGGGCCATGGGTATGACTGATTTGGGGGGATACTGGAGGGGTTCTCTCACCTGTTTCATTCTCTCGTTTCTTTTGATCTCGTCCTTCCCTGAAGGGAAAAAGCCAGGGGATGAGATCAAAATGTGTTCCCCTGCCCTCCCCGCCGGGATGCCTGGGTCCCTTCTCCCACCATGGGGCACCCACTCCCTGCCCCCAGCATCTGGGTTCAGCTCCCCCCATTCATGCCCCCCTCCCCAGACTCCTGGGTCCTTCCCAACTCACCTGCCCCTCCTCTGTCGCCACAGGCACCAGGCGCCTAGCCCTGCCCCTACCAGCACCAGAACCACTGGCGGTACCGTGACCCACAGCTGCCCCTGGGGGCCAGAGGCAGGGTCGGGGTGGTGCACTGGGGCAGGGGAGCTGACCTCACTTTCGCCCTCAGCCCCAGGAGGGGGTGCCAGGCAGAAGACGAAGGTCCGAGCAGTGGCTGGGAGGGGGCTGCACTCCCAGCGCCCCCAGGCCGCCCGGCGGGTGGGATTCAGGCCCACAGTGGCCCCACGCTGGCTCTTGGTGGCCCAGCCCCGGTTGCCCAGGGGCCGGCCGTTGAGCAGCCAGAGGTAGGAGGCCAGGCCGGGCAGCGGGGGGCAGCGCTCACAGTGCAGGGTCAGCACGGAGGCGGAGGTCCGGCTGGAGAACACGGTGAGGTTGTTGTGGCAGCCTGTGGGGGGAAGGAGGGGAGGGGGGGGGTCAGTGGGGAGGTGGGCTGGGACAGGGGGGAGATGGGGGGGGGGGCAGCCTCACCTCCTGTCACCTCCAGCTGGGTGGGGTGACCAGCCCTGGCCTCCCCCAAGCAGGTGAAGGTGCCGGAGTCGCTCATCAGCAGGTCACGGAGCAGCAGGGCCCCTGGGGCCGAGGGGTGGGGGGCCAGGCGCCCCCCAAACTGGGCCAGGGGTGGACCGGGGCTGGGGGGCAGGCGGGCGATTTCCAGCTGGTCGCCGGTGACGTTGGCGCAGGCGGGGTAACGAGGGGACCAGACCCAGCGCAGGGGGGGTGGCCCGGCCCCGCAGGGCAGCAGGACCTGCCCCCCGGCCTCGCAGACCTCCAGGTGTGGGGGGGCCCCTGGGGGGAGAGGGTTAGCAGTGCCCCCACTCCTGACCCACAGTCCCCCAGCCACATCAGCTGGTACCCCCCCACTCCCGACCTGCAGCCCCCCCTGCCTCAGCCTGTGCCCCCGCCCCCCCGACCCACAGCGTCCCCACCTCAGCCGGTGCCCCCTCACTCCCCACCCGTAGCCTGGCACTTACCCAGCAGGGGGCCGGGTGCCAGGAGGCCCAGCAGGACCCAGCCCCAGCAGCCCATTGGATCCGGGCGTTTCCCTGCCAGGACTGGGGCTGGTTTCGCTCCCGTGGGGGCTGTGACTCACTCCAGGGCCAGAACCAGGGAGGAAAAGGGGGGTTGAGGGGGGGGGGCAGGCTTATCGCTGATGCCCAGACTTCCCCCAGCTCCTTTCGCCCGCCCACATTAACCCTGAGCTCTACTGACGGCACCTCCGAACACCAGTGGAGGATCCTGTGGCAAGGAGCCCCCCAGGTTAACGCCAGCTCCCAGGAGGGTGCTGAGGGCCTGGCCAGCTGATTCATGCTGGGGCCTGTGGTGGGGAGTTCCCCAAGCTAATGAGGTGCAGGCACCCCCGCCTGGGGCGGGGACGAGGTCAAATCTCGCCTATGGCGATTTGCCAACCTCCAGTAGCCAGGAGTTCCCCCGGAGCCGCTAGGTGAAACAGCTGTCAGGATGACCACAGGACCCCGCCCTCACCTGTTTCCCGCCTCTACTGCCCCATGACCAGCTGCCCCCTGCTGGAGGAATCCAGGCCCCCTCCCCCCATGGGGTAGGGCCTCCGCTGGCCAGGGCGTGGCTCCGGGCCCAGCCTGCTGCCCCCCAGAGCTGGTCGCATCGCCGCAGAGACACAGAGCCGCAGTACAAAAAATACCTTCTTTACTGTCACCATCTGTAGCTCGGGGAGGGGGGAGGGGCAGATTTACAGCATGCGGGGGCGCCCAGAGTCACATGGCACGGGGGGGGGGGCCCACGCCATGTAAAACAGACCGACTGGGGGGGGGAGAATGCCATCAATGGGGGGGCAGCCCCCTGGCTACAAGCCCCAGGGCAGGCGGAACTGGTGGGGGGGCAGGGGAGCGCAGTGCGTTGCCTCGAAGTTCTGCAGGTGCTTCCGGGCCTGGGGGCAAAGGGGGCAGTTAGTGAGGGAGGGGCAGGAGGGACCCTGCCAGCCCCCGCTCTACCCATTAGGTCCCCCCCGCCTTTCTAGAGCCTGGAGAGAACCCAGGCATCCCCCCACACTCTAGCCCCCAGACCCTTCCGCTGCTCTTCTCCAGCTTGGGAGAGAACCCAGGCATCCGGGCCCGAGCCCTCCCACGCCCCCACTCTGACCCCTAGGCCCCCCCCAGGCAGGGCTGAGGATATGGGGGGGTTACTCACCAGGAACAGGGCCAGCTGCCGGCGCCCCTCAGGCGTCATGTCGTCCCCTGGGGGGGGAGAGAGGTCAATCATCAGGCAGAGGTGACCCCGCCCCCCAATTATAGCCCCGCCCCCATCTCCCCATTGGCTGATTCCCCTCCAACCCCCCCCCACAGGCCACTGCCCCACCACTAAAGCCACCCCATTAGCCAATTCTCACCCCCCCCCCCGTCCCTCCTCCATCAACCACCCCCCTCACTCACCCACAGACCAGGGGAAGCGGCCACCATGCTCGGCCCTGTACGATCTCAGCACTGACAGGCACCAGTCGTCATCCACCTCGTAGGTGCTGTACACGGCGGCTGTGGGGAGGGGCCCGATTAGCAGAGGGGGTCAGGGGGGTCCAGGACACCTGGGTTCTCCCCCGGCTCATGGCAGGGAGCAGGGTCGAGGGGTTAGAGCATTTACCTTCCTCTGTGGCGCTGGCAGCTTCCAGCCACTGCCGAACAACTCGCACCCCCTCCTCAGCCATCACCTTGGGGTATCTGCCATGAGGGGGAGGGAGGGGGGTGTTAGAGATATGTGCCCCTCACTTCTGACCCGCAGCCCCCCTCTGCTAGCTCCCCCACGCCCCCAAACTCACCGGTGCTGGAGGAGTTTCAGCAGCAGATCATTGCCCCTGTTTGACATTATATCTTCAGGGACCCTAGAGGACATCAACAGGGGGACACAGTTAAGGGTATTTTCCAGGCTGGTCGGTGACATGAGTTTGACCGTGCTCTGAATTCTTTATACTGCCCCCTAGAGTCCCAGAATCCTCACACACACACACACCCGCCACCGACCCTGCTGCCCCTCCCAGAGCCAGGGACAGAACCCAGGAGTCCTGACTCCCTCATCCCCCCAAACTTTGCTCACGTGGTTGTGATGATTTCATCCTTCGTTCTTCTGACCAGCAGCACGGGGCCCTGGTACCTGGGGAAGCGAAGGAAATCAATGGCAAAGAGAGGCTGCGGGTCTGCCGGGGAGGGGGGGGAGGGAGGGAGAATTTACCCCCCACTCCCGGTGAGAGATTTCACCCCCAGCAGCGAGTCCCGAGGGTTATTGGCGAGGGTCATAGTGGTGATTGGATTCACCAAGGAATCCCGTTAAACTGCAGGACTCCCGGCCGCGTGATGGCTGGTAGCACACACCTGCCAGGATTGAAGAAGAGGGTTGGGACTTCGCAATGGGTTTCCAATGGGCCATGTGCGACCGGGCCCGAGGGCGAGATGAGGGGGACAAGAGCCTGAAATCATGCAGCAGGGAGTCCCACAGGTGAGCAGTACCACCAAGAGCCTTATAACTGCTCGCCATGGCCTGGGGCTGGGTTTTTATTAGCTGAAGGCTGCAGAGCCCCACCCTTCGAGCCCGGATCCCCATGCTTCCATTCCCCTCTTTACCGGCAAAGCTGCTCACTGTTGTTCAAGTTCAGATGCTGCTTCACTGTCCGGGTGACCAGTCCCCCTGCGACCCAAAGGGTTTGGGAGGAATTAGAACACAGAACAAGCTTTCAACTGAGTGTTCCCTACCCACAAATGCCCACTGGTGTTTTGGCAACATCCTGCAGGATAAATAGGTTTGTTTCCAAACAGGTGCCATCTAGAACACAAGTTGTAATAGTGATTTGAAAACAAAATTCATGTGGATTTAGTCAAGGCTAGCTTGGGTTATGCAAGAGGCCAGCCTAGATGACCACACTGCTCCCTTCAGCTATGGTCTCCCAGGACCAAAGAGACAGCTCCAAGGGTCCTAGCCAGCTGCCATGCGGTCCCAAACACGAGCTGCAACAAATAGTGTCCGCAGAGTAAGAGAGCAAATCGATCTAGCTCTCTGTGGCACGGATTTGTCTCCCAGCACGTTCCATCTAGAGCATCAGTTGCAACAGTGATATTTTACAAGCACGAATGCCAGGTCAGGCAATCTAACTCGCAGAAGTGGCATACAGACCAATAGTTGCAACAGTTATTAAACATTAATAACCTCTACGTCTTATACCGTTCATTTCTAGGATCTCCAAGAACTTTACGAAGAAGGCCAGTACCATCATCTCCTTTTTTACAGATGGGGAAACTGAGGCACAGAATGATGACATCGCCATGCAGGCCAGTAAGGTGGAAAGAAAACCAATGTCCCCTACAAGTGCTATGCTCTATCCGCTAGGCCACACTGCCACTTGGAGAGCACAGAGCAGTCTAGCCCCGCAGTGGGGGTGCTTTGCCACCAAGCAGGTGCAATACAGAACTTCAGTTGCAACAATGATTGCATCTTGCATCTAGACAGTAAACAATGAGCACTGGGTTTAAAGCGGCTCGTCTCTAACGAGTGGTAGATCTAGCCAGAGGCAGGCACTAGGGCCAGTTCCGTCTGAAGATAGGTGCCAGATAGAACATGGGCTGCAATAGTGCCAGGGTTCTGTGCTTGTATGAAGGCAAAGCTGTGCTGGGAGTTGGTGATCTGATCTCTCTCCACCCAGCCAGGGCCATATCTCACTGCAGGTGCAACCTATAACGCCGGTTACAACAAGGATGGAACGATCCATTTTCCACCGGGGGGAATCTACTCCCTCCCCAACAGCTAATAAAACTCTCACCAGGGACAGAAAGCTAAGCCCTCCCCACCTCCTTATAATGGAGGCTTCCTTCTCTTCCACAGCCAATTGGGTTTCCGCACTCCTAGAGCCGCACCGCATGGGACATTCCAGAACCTCATAGGGGGGTTCTGATTGGCTGGGTGGACTCATGTGAACTGCTGGGAGGTTGGATAGCTGTGAGATTGGGTAGGCTGGTGGGGGGTGGGGTCTCTGGCTAGTCCATGTGTCTGAGGCAAGGGGTCAAACCATGTGTGTTGGGGGGAAGGAACAAACCACATACGCAGGGGGAGGTAATGGACTGAACCACCTGTGGGGGGGGAATGCTGAACCGTGGGGGGGAGGGCTGAACCACATAGGCAGTGGGAGGGAATGGACTGAAGCACGTGAGCAGGGGGTGTCACTTACTGCAGCTCTCCGGCATCACCTTGAGTGCCAGGGGAACCAGGTCGTCGAAGGAGGCGTCCAGCACCAGGGCGCTGATGTCCGGGTATGACATGGCCGCCCACGTGGCTGCAGGAGAGGGTGTCAGCATGTCAGCAGGGGGGAAACCTGTCCTCCCTCCAACCCCCCCCCCGCATGTGGTCCCTCCCGCTGGTACCTGTGAAGCCCCCAATGGACCAGGCATACACCACGATGTCCTCGGGCAGGAAGCCCAGGCGGTGGATGGCGTACTGCATCACCACGTCCATGGCATTGGCCTCGTTCTGCGGCAGGGGCACGCCCTGCGGGGGGGGAGGACAGGGAGTTGGGGTGTGGGGGGAGAGCTGGGAGCCAGGACTCCTGGGTTCTATAAACGTTTGGAGCCTGCATCCAATCCCCGCCCCTGGGGACTGTCAGACTCACCGTGCTGCCAGCGAAGCCGGGGTGGTTCCATCCGAGCACCGAGTAGCCGGCTGGGAAGGAGAAGCAAAGCGGGGTGAGCGTAAATGTGTGGCCAAATGCAGCAGGGACAGAGCCCACCGGACAGATGCTAGAGAGAGCATCGGTTGCAACAATGTGCAGGGAGCCGATGGCCAGTTCCACCAGGAGGAGGGGTGGAGTGGGAGAGACACAGCTCACCCTCTTGTACCCTGGGGTTTGGGACAACCCCCCCCCAATGGATAGGGGGATGGGGAAAAGGGTGGCAGCACCAGCCCCCCTCCCCAAAAGAAATGAATCCTTCCCAGCGCACCCCATCCGACACAGAAAAATGGACTGGTCGAAAGAAAGGTTACCTGATTCCTGCACCCCCATCCTGCACAGCAATATGAGTTAATCAAACAGGACCATCCCACCCCCCTCTTGAATGGACTGGCCCGAATCGGACAATGCCTTTCTCCTCCCCCCCCAGTGGATTACCTTCAACCGGCCAGTCCCATTCTGCCACCCCGCCGCCTCCTCTCCCAAGGAAAAGTGGATTGACCCAAATGGGGTGGCCCCAACCTGTTCCCCCCCCACATGCAAAAAATGGATGGTCCAAAGGCAGCCCCTCCAACTTCTGCCCTAAGCCATGCCCCGACATACAGGAATGGTCTGATCCAAAGGAAGAACCCCCCACTGCCCCCACCCAGAGGAGGAATTGCCCAAAAGTTGTGACCTCCCCGCCGATGCAGAGAAGTGGACTGATCCAAGCAGAGCTGGGCCCCGTCTTTCCCAAGGGACTAGAATCTACCAAAATGGAGAGGGGGGGAACCCCCCCAGATCGTACCATCCAGGGGGGTGGGCAGGCAGCCGACCTCATAGAATCCAGCATTGCCTTCGCAGCAGATCACCTGTGGGGGAGGGAGGCAGAGGGGAAAATGAGGGCCCCAGCTCAACCCCAGCATGGACTCCCCAAAATCAGACACAGGCTCCTGCTCTGGGACCTCAGGGCAGGGTCCCTGGGCGGCTGCTCCCCAGCTGCCGCACCCGAGGTGGCTGCATGTTGATGGTGAGGAAGCCGTCACTACACACTTAACACCCCACAGCAGCTTCAGTCCCTTTCAGGCCAGGCCAGAAGGGGAGCTCCCGTTTCAGGGATTTGCCACCTCCCCCCCGGGTCCCAATTTTCTGCATCCAGACCCCTACCCCGTCAGCGCGACGCACATTCTGGGCTCCTGGCTGGCCTCAACCCCCTTCACCGTGGGGCGGGCGGGCAAATGCTCACCAGCTTTTTGCCGTTGGGCTCTGAGCTTTCCCGACGGTCCATGAACATCGTGTCGATTTCGTTGCCATCGCAGGCGACCAGCTTGGCTCGCTTGCCGTTGTACTGCGCCGCCGGGGAGAGATTGGGGCGGGGTGAAACCCAGAACGTCAGGACGCTTGGGTTCTCTCCCCAGCTCTGGGTGGGGTGTGGGGTCTAGTGGTTAGAGCAGGGGTAGGGAGGCTAGGAACCAGGACTCCTGTGTTCCGTCCCTGGCTCTGGGAGAGGAGTGGGGTCTAATCGTGGGCGCGGGCTGCTGGGAGCCAGGACTCCTGGGTTCCATCACCTGGATGGAGAGTAGGGTCTAGTGGTTACAGTGGGGGAGACTGGGAGCCATGACTCCTGGGTTCTGTCTCCTGCTCTGGGAGGGAGCGGGGGTCTAGTGGTTACAATGTGTGTTGGGGGGGGGGCGGGCTGGGAGTCAGGACTCTGGGTTCTGCCCTCTGGACTCACCTCCTCCACCAGGCGGGCCTGGCCCTGCAACAGCATGGGCATGACAGCCTTCTGCAGCAGGTAGACGGAGCCGGGGTACAGCACCCGGCGCCCGAACGTGTGCGCCACGATGTAGCTGGGGGGCAAAGGGAGGTGGGTGGGTGGATCGGTGCCGGCCAGGAAGGGAATCTACCCGCTCCCCCCACTCTCCAGCCAACCCAGGGGATCCAGTTACATGAGATGGGGATGAAGGTCACATGACATCCCTCCCCAGCCAATCAGCATCTGGGATCCACAGGGCCAATGGCCTGAAAATCCCGCCTCCCACTTACCCCCAGCCAATAGGCAGTGAAGCACCCTCCAGCCAATCAGAAGGTAAGATTCCACCCCCCAACCAACCAGAAACCACCATGCTGCACCCCTCCTTCCAGCCAATGGGAGCCCAGGATGCAGCTAAGCTCCTCCCCCAGGTGTGAGGGGGCGGAGCTCACCTGGCTATCTGGCAGGGCAGCTTCTTGACTGCGTGGAGGAAGCCACTGGTGGCGCTCCGGTGTCGAGGCTCCAGCCGTAGCAACGAGACGCCCCGGGAATCCGACCTGCAGGGGGCAGCGGGGGGGGGGGGGGGGGGGGGGGTGTCTACGGGGGAGGGGCTGGGAGCTAGGACGCCTGGGTCCTCTCCCAGCATTCGGAAGGGAGTATGGTCTAGTGGTCAGAGCAAGAGCTGGGAGTCATGATGCCTGGGTTCTCCTCCAGCTCCAGGAGGGATGCGGGATTTAGTGGCTGGGAGCCAGGACACCTGGGTTCTCTCCCCAGCTCTGGGAGGGGAGTGGGACCTAGCGGTTGGGGTGGGGGAGGGGGCTGGGAGCTAGGATGCCTGGGTTCTTTCCCCGTACTCACCGGCTAGAGGCCTCGTCCCAGCGGAAGTCCACGGGCCAGCTCCGGAAGTCGAAGTTGTAGCTGGTGAGTTTCTTCTGCCGCCGGGAGAGAGAGAGAAATGAGGATGAGGAAGGGAGGAGGGAGAGAGGGGTGCGCTCACCCCCCCCTGAATTCCAGCTGCCCATCCCACCCCCGCAGCCCTCCTACAGCTGCACATCAGCACTCCCGGCTGCGCGGGAGCTGCTAAGGCAGGTGAGCTCAGGTCCCAAGGGGCTCTGAACCCCTGCAGGGGGGCAGCCGCTGAGCACCTTCGGAGAGATGAGGCAGGAAAAAGGCACCATGGGAGATATGGCAGGGCTGGCCCCAGAGCATCATGGGAGGCCATGGGGGGCAGCGGAGGCAGGAGATGGCACTATAGGAGGGGCAGAAAAGCATCATGGGTAAAGGGCTGGTGGGAGCCAGCCAGGGCACAGCAGCAGAGGATCATGGGAGGCAGCCCCCCCTCAGGACCCTGTGGCGGAGGGTCCCCTCGCACCTTGATCTCAGGGGTGCCGAGGCGGTGGCTGTCCTCCAGGACGGTGATGAACTGGATGTAGTGGGGGTTGGTCCAGCGCCCGATGCCTGCGACGACACAGCATTAGACCCAGCGGGGCACCCAGGGCAAGAACCCATGCATCCAGACTCCCAGCCCTACCCAACCACTAGCCCCCCTCCTCACCTCTCAGGCAGGCGACCCCGGCCAGAAGGAGCAGCATGGTCCCCGCGTAGTGAGAGAAAGGAACCACCTTCGACATGGTCAGGTATCCTGCAGGGGGGTGGAGAATCAAAGGTGAGGGGTCAGTTTGGGCGGTGCAGCCACCTCTGGGGTGGGGCAGCTGGGAAACTGCCGCATGTAACGCTGCCAAGGGACAGCTCACCCAGCACCAAGAGGCAGCCACCTCTGGGCCAGAGCTGCTGGGTTACAGCCGTATATAACGCTGCCCAGGGATGGCTCATCTGGCACGAGCTGCAGCCAACTCTACGGTGGGGTCTGGCAGTAGGCCAGTGTGACGTCTGGAATTTTGGACAGGAAGTGAAGGGGAAACCACGGATGTGATGATAGCATCAGAGCAGGACATTTAAGGGAGGCAGAATTAGGATTTCAGCAGGGGCCAGACGAAAGCCTCCTGCTGAGACCCCCCGCCCAGTCCCGCTCCCGGCAGCACAGCACCCCCTACCTTTCCGGTATAGGTAGAAGAGCGCCAGGGGCGAAGTGTAGTAGGAAATGGACCAGAGCACAGACGCCTGAGAAGGGGAGAAGCCAGAGTCAGTCGGACAAAAAAGCCACCACCACCTGCCCTGGGTTCTAACCGCAGCGGTGGGAGGAGAGTGGGGACTAGTGGTTAGAGCAGGGAAGAGCGGGGGGCTGGGAGCTAGGACGCCTTAGTTCTAGGCCAGCTCTGGACAGGGAGTGGGGACTAGTGGTTAAAACAGGGAGGTTCGGGGCCAGGACTCCTGGTTTCTAGCCTGGCTCCGGGAGAGGAGTAGTGGTTGGAGAAGGGGGGGATGGGAGCCCGGACACCTGAGTTCTATCCAAGCTCCGGGTGGGGACTAGTGGTTAGAGCAGGGCAGGCGGGGAGCCTGGACACTTGGGTTCTGTCCGCGCTCTGGTGCCCCCAGCAGAGCAGGGGTCACTGCCTGCCGTAGGGTCATTGAATCTCACAAAGCCAGGACCCGTGGGTCGGGATTAGACGCATACATGTTTTCGCTGCACAGAGCGAGTCGTGCCTCCCTGCAGCGGCCGCTTACAGAGGGGATGGATGCCTAGTGGTTAAAGCTGGGGGGGGCTGGAAGCCAGGACGCCTGGGTCCCATTGAGCGCCCCAGCCTGACCCCACGGTGCAGGGAGACTCACCAAGGCCAGGATGCTGTCAGCGTGTTTCTCCAGCGTCCGCGGCTGGTAGTACGACTCCTGGCGGGAGAAACCCCCCCGTCATTTCGAGCCCCCAATGGGAGTCAGGCCAAGGGAAACACTGGGTGTTAAACCCTCCAAGTTTAATGGGGGGGGAGCCAAAGCCAGCCACATCCCAGTGGGGATCCCCAGCCTGCCACCAAGCTGCTGTGGCTCGGCTGGGAGAGGGGGCATCGGGCCTGCCGCTGCAATTGACTCAGGGGCTGGGGTGGGCGAGTGGGGGGGCCATTTTGGCAGCGCCCTACACTGGAGTCACGCCAACCCGGTGTCTCTGCCAAAACGGCCGCCATGGCCCCATCCCCAGAGGCGGCGGGTTGGCGTGACTCCAGCATGGCATGGCCAAAACGGCCGCCGCGGCACCATTCCCCAACGCCATACTGGCGTCACGGCAACCCAGCATCTCCGGGGCCCGGCGTCATGGCAACAGGATGAGAGGGGGAGCCAAGGTAACGGGGATATTAATGTTGGGTGGTGGGGAGGCTGGGAGATACCATATCAGCTAATGGAAGGGGGGTAAGATGCTCCCTTTGTATTACCTTCCTCCCCTATCATTTTCCACAGTGGTCTCCCCCCTAGTGCTATCAATACACTAAGGGGTCTGAGACAGACTATGGAGGACAGAGGTGTAGACCCTCCCCCCCATTTCCTACAGTGGTCTGTCTCAGGTTGATAGCAATTCCCCAAGGCTTGGAAGACGCCATGGTGGAGGGGGGGTGGATTTCTCCCCCACATACACAGTAGACATGGGGATATCAATAAACTACAGCCTCGGCAATATCATGTCCGGTGCACAGCACACCCCTCCTCTTCCACCATGGTCTCTCCTGGGGAAAAGGGGGGTGACTGCATCATTATCTCAAAGGTTGGGAAAGACCATTACAGATGAACACCCCCCCATGTCCTACAATGGTTTCTCCAAGGGACTATTAATATCCAGGGGGCTTGGACGATACCATTGGATAATAGGAGGGAATATCCAGCTCTTGGGACCCCTCCCCCATTTCCTACAATGGCCTTTCCCAAAGGGGGCTTATCAAGACCATATTGCATAAGGGAAAGGGGGTTCAGCTCCCCAGTTTCTCGACACCCCCTCCATTTTCTACAATGGTCTCTCCCAAGAGAAGAGTATCAATACCCTGGGACATGCCATTATTGGATAACGGGAAAGAGACTAGAAGAGGCCAAATTTCTCTATTTTCCATAATGGCATCGCCCAAAGAGGTATCAAAAGCCTGGGGCTCAGAAGATTACATGATGGATAATGGGGGGAGCTGCCCCCTTTCCCCGCCATGGTCTTGTCCAAGCCCCCATAGAGATAACGGGAGCCCGGGCGATACCATTGCTTCCCGCGGGGGTTGGGGGGCAGACTCACCCAAGAACCATCCTGGGCGCCTGGGGGCCGCTCGGCTGCCTCGTCCCCGTCCCGGGGGGGCCTGGCCGGCCCCCGCTCCCGGTAGACCCGGTAAAGCCGCGGCCCCAACACACAACTCAGCAGCTTCGCCATCTTGGGCCGGACCAAGCCGGGCGGAAAAGGGGGTTGGGGAAACTCGAAGTGCCACTACCGGGTTCCCTACAGGGTCCCGGGGCGGACAAACTTAACCGGAGGATTTCAGAACGCTTCCCCACTTCCCTCTGGGAGACGCTCTTAAAGCGCCAGGCGGCCTTTTCCCGTCTCTCCCCCTCCCTCACACTCACTCTGTTCTTAAAGGGCCAGGCATCCATTTCCCCCACCCTACCCCACCCTCCAATTTACTGCTGGGGGGGACAGAGAGCGTTGCCATGACTACGGCCTGGGTGGCACCAGCCTAGTGATGCCCCCAGCATGGGGACATGATGGCCATGGCAGGCGGCCATTTTGGTGTCACCCTATCGGGCTGGGTCTCACGCCATCTGGGTGGGCACCCGGCAGCCATGTTGGCGGTGGTGTCAACTAGCCCCAGGGGTGGGTGGGCCACGGCCCTGCTGGAAGGGCGCTGCCGGTCTTAGGTCAACTTGGCAGCGCTCTGCTGTGTCGGCCATCTTGGTAAGGCCATCCTGGGATTAGGCCAAGATGGTGTCTTTGGGGTGTGTCGGCCATGTTGGTATCATCATCTCAGAGCTGGGCCAAGATGGCATTGCTGGGCTGTGTCAGCCACGTTGGTGTCGCCATGTCGGGGCCATGCCAACATGGTGTCTCTGGGGTGTGGCCACCATGTTGGCCCCGCCACATCATAGCTAGGCAAAGATGGCATCTCCGGGATATGGCGGCCATGTCGGCATCGCCATGTCATAGTCAGGCCAAGATGGCACCTGTGGGATGTAGCCGCCATGTTGCTATCACCATGTCGTAGTCAGGCCAAGATGGCATCTCTGGGGTGTGGTGGCCATGTTGGTATAACCATGTTGGAGCCATGTCAAGATGGTGTCTCTGGGGTGTGGCCACCATATTGGCCCCACCATGGTGGAGCTATGTCAAGATGGCGTCTCTGGCATGCGTCGACCATGCTGGTATTGCCACGTCATAGCTAGGTCAAGATGGCGTCTCTGGGGTGCATCAGCCTCATTGGTATCACCGTGTTGTAATCAGGCCAAGATGGCATCACTGGGGTGCGGCTGCCATGTTGGTATCGCCATGTTTTAGTCAGGCCAAGATGGCGCCTGTGGGGTGCAGCCGTCAACGTGGTGCTGCTCCATTGGGCTCATGCCCATTTAATATCATCGGGTTCTGGACGTGATAGCCATTCTGGGGATGCCCAGTTGAAGTTATGCCCCACCGGCATTGCCCACTGGCAGCTGCCATTTTGGGGGCGCCGGATCGAAGTCGAGCCCATTTCAGAATGGGATCATGGGAGCCATTTTGCAGCCCTGCTGTCGGCCGCCTCTGGGACGAAGCGGCTGGTTATATGGGGATCCCTCACCCGGCACTGAGATGCAGCCAACTCTGGGGTGGATCATCCCCATCCTGTTTCTCTGTCTCTCATCCCCTTCCCCTGGCTCCACTGCTGCTGCGCGTCCCTGATAAGCCGGCCACCGAGCCCCGAGTCACTCCGGAGACAGCTACGGCTGGGTGTATTTGAGTCTCTTCCGCCTCTGGCCGTGGAGATAGAGCCCCCGGGCCTTTGGGGCATCATGGCGCCTGTCTGGATCCTTCTTCTTCTCCAGCTGCGACTCACAGCAGAGGAAGGTAAAAACCTGCTTTTTATCCTGCACCCCAGAGGTGGCTGCACCGGTGCCGGGTAAGGGGTCCCTGTATAACCGGCCGACCCTGCCCCGGCGGTGGCCGCATCTCAGTGCAGGGTGAGGGATCCCTGTAAAAATATCTGTCCCGCCCCACCGCAGAGGTGGCTGCATCTCAGTGTTGGGCAAGAATCCTTATGTAACACATCCGCCCTGCCCTGGGGTGGCTGCATCTCACTATGGCACAAGGCATCCCCGTATAACCGGCCGCCCCGCCCCAGACTCAGCGGCCGGCTGTCTTACCCCCATGACTCCCCCTCTCCCGCAGCTGCCTACACCGAGAAGGGACACTCGCGGGTGCTGCCCTGTGGCCTGGATCAGCCCTTCATGGGCACGGACGTCCTCATCTGGTCGTACCAAGGAGCTCGAGACCCGGTGGCCCTGTTCCGGGCAGTGATGGGGCAGGTTCCGGTGCAGCAGGCCGGGGCATGGGAGCGCCTGGTCCTGCTCCCCAACTTCTCCCTGCAGCTGCAGAGGGCCGAGGACAACGACACTGGGACCTACTGGTGCACGGTGAACAACAAGAACCTGCACAACTACGAGCTGGCTGTGGTGACAGGTGGGTGGCGCCTGGCCATGGGGGAGGCCCCCCCTGTTTGCCCCACACCCCAGGGCAGACAGGAGCCCGGCCCCATCGTCCGTCTCTGCCCCACAGGGACGCACACGGCGCTGGCCGACCCTGCCTGCCAGCAGTTCTCCTGCGCCCTCTCGGCCCCCCTGGCGCAGTCAGCGCTGACCTGGTGGGCCGATGGGCGCCAGGTGCAGGACACCGAGGAGCAGGGACGTCTCCGCCTTTTCTGGGGCCCCCGGGCAGCCCTGCTCCAGGCCTGCTGGGCCGGGACCCGGCCAGACCAGCTCCGCTGCCAGCTGAAGGACATGGGGGTCACCTTCAACCTCACCGGTAGGGACAAGGCCAGGACACCGGGGTTCTGGTGGGGAGGGAGGGTTGGAAGGGAGGGAAGTGGGGGCTAGTGGTTAGAGCAGAGGGGGGTTGGGAGCCCGGACACCTGGGTTCTCTTCCTCACTCACCCTCGTGTTTCCCCCAGGCGCAGCGAAGGATCTCCCCAACCCCCCTAGGAGGGGATCTGCCTGTGGCTCTGTCTGGATGTCCCTAGCCACAGTCGCAGTGCTGGAGTTCCTGCTCATCCTCACCTTGGGGGCAGCGCTGTGGAAGCAGAGGCAGCCAGACCAGGGGTAATTGCTGGGGGTGGGGCCTAGTGGTTAGAGCTGGGGGTGGGGGACCGGATGCCTGGGTTCTCTCCCGGGCACTGGGAGGGGAGGGGGGTCTAGTGGTCAGAGCCGTGTGTGTGTGTGGGGGGGAATGCCTGGGTTCTCTCCCGGGCACTGGGAGGGGGGGTCTAATGGTTAGAGCAGGGGGCGGGGGAGCCAGGACACCTGGGTTCCCTTCCTGACCTCCTGTTTCCCCCCTTTCCTCCCTGCAGGCTGGAGCTGGGCGACAGTCTGGGGGGCCCCACACTCGGTAAGTGCCTTGCCCCATCTGTGAGCTGAGGCTGTGGGGTGGCAGCCCAGCCCCTCACTTGGGGGGGGCAGGCAGGACAGAATCTCTCCCCCCACCCCAGGATCTCAGGCTTTGTCTCTCCTGCCTCTTATTCCAGACCCCCCCGGGCCCAAATCGCAGCTGTACGAGAATGTGGGGCTGGGCTGGTGCCCCCCGCCAGGGACCTGCCCCTCACCCGTGTCCCTGCCCCCCTGAGCCACCAGCGCCCCCCACAAGATGGGGATGGAGCCTCCCTGGGGCTTCTCGCAGCAGGACGAGCACAGGGCTGGAAGAGGAACCCAGGCGTCTGGGCTGCCCCCACGGGGGTGTGTGTGTGTGTGGTGACAGACAGGGGCTGGGGAGTGCGGGGGGGTCAGAGCTGGCAATAAAGGAGAATGGAGCCGAGTGTGTGATGGGCGTATGGGGCTGGGGGGAGTGACAACACGAGAGAACACGCAACTACACACCCCCACAACAGGCACGCACACATGGGACTGGGACACAATCACGCACACACGTGCGCGCACACACACACAC